>CM053029.1:405258237-405598237 GCA_028564925.1 Lithobates sylvaticus | reverse complement strand
CATGGGATTAATGGTGATCTGGTTAATAAAATATGTGATTTTTATGATTAAACAGTGGATAATCATCCAATGTGGATTGGTCCCACGGAAATTGATGATTCTGATTGTTGCTTAAAATCTACATTATGCTGTTCAAAATAAAAAAAAATTAGAAATTCTGAACCATTTCATTTCATTGTGGACCATGACTGGTTACCAAATCACTTGAGTGGCCAGTGCACTTCAAAAGTTTGAGCACCCCTGTTCTAACCAGTCTAATTGCTTTTCTTTTCTAGTTTGCCTTTAAAGTGGTTGTATACCCTGTAACCCCACTTTTACCTACAGGTAGGCCTATAATAAAGCTTACCTGTAGGTACTGTGAATATCTCCTAAACTTGCACAGTTTAGGAGACCTTCACTGTATCCGCCTCTGCACTGAAGAAACGACCCGCTCATGCCATTTTTTTCAGGAGCCGGAGATAACTTCGGGAGACATGTCACCAGTCACATCGGTGTGCGGGGACTGCTGCAACAGCTTCAATCTAAGGTAAGTATTACATAATGGGCTAGTGTGCGATGCATACTAGCTCATTATGCCTTTTGTCTTGCTGAGTTATTATTTTTTTTTTTATTCTTATTTTTTTTGGAGTTTACAACCATTTGAAAATTGTCACTTGGTCAACACAACCCAGCCGGCTCACTGGGAGGGCACGATCACCCCTATACATGCATACATACATACATACATACATACTCCTTTCTATCTACAGTTCTACTATTATTGTCAGTATGTTCAATTCCAGCACATGAACCGGATTTGGCAAGTGCTAGCCACAGTGTTATTGTGCAATTTTTTTTATAGAAGATTATTATCGGGTCCAAATCAGGCACCTACAATTATTGCAATATTTTTTTTTATTAATACAGTTGGTGTTTTTTTTTATCTGCCTGGGATTGATTTTTAACTCTTACCATTCTTGTTTCTGGCAAGATCTGTTGGCTGTCTTGAGAATTTCCATCCAGTAGGACTGGGTGTACTGTAAAGCAGCCATTGGTAGTCTATTCAGTCAGTAGTTGTTGTTACATGTATCTGGAAAGACCAACAACCTCTTTTTAAAGTGTGTTTGCAGAATGATTTCTCATTTGTACTTTTTGTAGCAGTTGCATGTAGGAAATGTTCCTTTCTGTCTAAAGGCCAGATGGAAAAGTTTTTTTTTTTTTTTTTTTAGGGCCGTAGTCAGGAATCGGTGTCCGTATCGTAACTTTCATTCCTGTTTCTATTTTTTTAAATATCCGGTTCTAATACTTTCCAACAGAGCTAGGCAGTGGCTACATTCTTGATTATAACTAAATCGGGCATACAGAGCAGCATCTGGCAGTATTGTTAAGCTCATAAATGTCAATTAGAAGCTTGCTATAAAGCAGACACTGCGGGAGAATCATTTAGAAGATGAGAAACTTGATTTTTTTTCTTGACAGTTACTAATGGATTTTTGCCAGCTGTGCCTGATTCTAGCATCGATATGAAGATCAGGCTGTATAGAGCTTCATTAGGGGTGCTAATGTGTATTGATCAGACCTGATTTGCACTAGTGCGACTTCTGATGCGACTTGCCTCGCAAGACAAGAGAAATCTCATTGTTTTCAATGGTGCCCATTTTAATCGGTGCGACTCGGAATTCTATGATTTTGGAGAAGGTTCCCGCACTACTATGGTGCGATTTTACAGTTCAACTTGGCCCTATAGAATATGAAAAATTGCACCTTTTTGCAGAGAATAAATTGTATGTGCAAATGGAAAAATACCACACTAACCCATGTTGAACAATAATTTCAAACAAAATGAAATAAAAAGCTGCAGCTTTGCTGTGAGATGCACACAAAATGACAAATAAAAAGCTGTGCTAACCTTGGTGAAAATTAATAAAATTGTGCATAGGCCTAAATTATGAATTAATAGTCCATGTAGATCATTAAATCCATCAAACCGGAAAGATGAAGAAATGCATTGATAAAAAGCCAGCCGGCTTGCATAGACCATCCCGTCCTTCTGGGATCGTAGCAAAGCGGTGACGTCAGCACGTCCCTCCTTCCAAAGTGTTTCATCACAAGATGACGTCATCTTGTGACGAAACACATTGGGAGAAGGGACGTGCTGACGTTGCTATGATCCCGGAAGGACGGGTGGTCTATGCAAGCCGGCTTGCATTTTATCTATGCTTTTATTCTGCTCCTTGCTGTAAGTGCATTACCATTTTTACTATTAAAGGTGTAGTTGGATTTACACAATAGCAAGTTATTTTCTTTTTGGGCTATCCTGGCCTAATTATCCACTGATTGTGGAGTTGACTCCTTAGTCCCTTTGCGAGTATAAGGACGTCTTGTTGGCCTTACCCCGCATAGTGTAATCCGTCCATGAGCTGACATCAGAATTTCCCTCAGGATAAAGGCCTTGGCTGGGCAATAGCTGCAAGCTGTCAGGTCACCTGAGACCAGGTGACAGATGCACTCCATAGGAGTCGAAAGTGCACCGCTAAGATAGTGGATCCTAGGTCTGACTGCTGTGGATTGTACCCAGGGAGGTTCAGGAAGCAGGTCTACTGGATCACTAACACAGATCCCAGTGGGAGCTAGAGCATAGATTCCCCAGGGTGCGGAGTCTATGAGCCAGCAGGTGTTCACCAGAGCCTCTAGTGGTGAGGATGGACTGCGCTGCAGTCTGGCTCCAGGTCGCGCCCCTTAGGGTCTCACAGTTCACGCTCATGGGAGACTACAGGAGAAGGAAGCTGCAGGCTGGAACAACAAGGATAGTGAAGAAATAAGGCAGAGGTCACTTCGACTAGCAGACAGGAACAACAGAGTACATGCCGACGGTTCAGGGTCACAGACAAACAGGGATAGTCGGGGACACGCCAAAAGGTCAGGGTCACGAGCAGACAGAAATAGTCGGGAACACGCCGAGGTCGGTAACCGAGACAAACGAAGAGCACACGGGAAACAGGAAGGCGACTACACAATGGTTGATCAGCACTGCTGGCTTGCAGTGCACAGGTTAATATATCTATGTGGTGGAGGTGCACTTTTTTTGGTCGTGGTGTGACAACATTCACATTATTGTTATGATGAACATTTAAAAAGGGATACACGTTTTTTCATCTTTCTGGTTTGATGGATTGGATGATCTATATGGACTATTAATTCATAATTTATGTCTATGCACAATTTTATTAATTTTTACTAAGGTTAGCGTGGCTCTTTTTTTTTGTTTTTTATTAATAAATTGTATGTGCATTGAGAGACACTTCCCTATTCTGAGAATTAGCTTGAAATGGAGATTTTGTAATGAGCCGGTTCACACACTAGATTTGTGTTTTAGGGCTTCCTCCCCATGTGTATTTTTCAAACAGTATAGCGCATTACTTCACATTTTTCCTTTCTGGAAGATTGGCTTTATAAAGCAACAAAATCACATTTACCTTCCTTGCTCTGAAAACAAGTTTCTCAGCCCTTTTTAGGTTCCACATGCAACTGGAACAGGGTCTGTTCAGGCCAACAGACCTGGAAACGCATACCCCCCACCTGTCCTTAGTTGGAATCTTCCCCTGAGCTACCATGCAGGACACATCATCCTTGGTACATGTTCAAACCCTCTGTGTCTTTGGTTGCTAGGATGCTGTCAGCTGCATACTGTCCTTGGTTGCTAGGATGCTGTTGGCTGCATAGCGTCATTGGTTGTTAGGATGCCGTCAGCTGTGCAGCAACCAATAATGCATCCCTGGCTCCATTCAGCTGCCAGATAGGAGATTCCCACCATTAACCAAAAAATGACTACTATTTGGGTAATGACGTCAACAAGAATCCATGACCCCATTTGTTTACATTCAGCCGTCAGTTGGGAAATCGCAGGACTGGCAGCTGAATGGGGCCGGGGAAGGGTCATTGAGCCTTGAGCAGGAAGCTTTTACATGCCTTACTCTGAGCACTGGTGTGTCTCCGTATGCCAAGCTGGTCTTAATTATTAATTAAATGATTTAATCATTGAATTGCTCTCAAACTTTTTTTTTTTTACTTTCCAAACTTAGTTTTTACTCTGTAATATTGATGTGGATTTAATGGCTTAAGAGAACTTAGAGGTTTGTAAAAACAATCTGTAAGATTTGACCGACTGATATGGTCAAGTATATAAGAAGAAAAAAATGCAGTCTTTCTGGATCTTCCAGGGGCAGATGAAAGGTTGTAGCTACGTGTAAGCTGATCCTTGGGTTGTTGGACTGGGCTGACCATAATGTCTAAATGCAATCAGCCGACTAAACTTTGAGACAAGAATCAAACTTTAAGACAAGAATCATTTTGACAATTGTTTACTTGTTATCTAGGGCTGACATGAGCGTTCCTGATAAGCATTAATGTATTTCTTATTGGCTGCTATGCTTTTCACATTGCTCGTTGGTTGCTTTTCATATGGAAGAACAAATATTTGGATTTATTCTACCAACCATGCAGTTTACTTTTTTTGACAAAGGCAAAGGAGCTATGATCGTCAAGTCTTTTTTGATCGTGAGAGAACACTGATCTTTAGACATAGAAACCTACATGATGTGGTCGTTCAAGGACTGGAAGCAGCTGATCTGTAAGTTGGGGAAAATCCTTTTGTACCCTCCGACTCCTTGTTTCTGGCTAGCCACCTATGGAATGTGGTAGGAACTGTGTGTGTTGTAATGAGTGAGTGTGACTTGTAAAATAATTATTCATATTTCATGGGAATTATTCCAGTACAAATCAATATGTCACAGCTAATTTTGACCCTTGCATTATAGTAGCATATAGGAATCTCCCCACCTTCCATACACTTAGTGTATACTGGTTGTTGTGTATATTACTCAGTGACTTGTATAAAAAAAAAAAGTTTCTGCTGGTGCTCGGCTAAAGAGTATATATTTTTTGTGAATACCAAAAAATGTTAGTACGTGGGCAGGTGCTGGAACATTACCTGATATGTGTATTGATCAGTGGCACTTACTCAGATGTTTCTGAAAGCCACGACAGCTCCATGATGAGATCACTGCTTGCAGGGTTGGACTATCTGACAGTTCCCACAGTGAATGCTTCAGCGGCTCCGTAGTGTAGAATGGTGCAAGGCAGTGACTTGTATATGTATGCCTGCAAGAATTTTACCATAATCGGGCTCACACTGGCCACAGGGAGTCCTGTGGGGACATGTGAATGGAGACATGTAACAAACATAATATAGGTGTCATCCCAATTTTGCTGCAAAAGTGGAAATATGCTTGAAGTCAGTGCCTGGCTCCTTTTATGTCTTGGATACCCAAGAGATTCCAGTTATAGTTACCAACTCTGTTGCCTCATGCATGTGGGCACCTGGAGCTGTATAATTAAAAAAAAATGTGGACGTATTTTCCCATCCAGCGGCCACAGGTGCTGTGTACCCTGACTGATGCCTGCACCATGAAGACAACATCAATGGAGTCTGAAAAGGTTAATGGGTAATGTGAGTAAATGAGGAGGGGTTTGTAAAAGAAGTTGTACGTATAACGTCAGAACTTCTATGGGGCAACCACCCCCCCGGAGGAGGGAAGGAGGACTTCTACACTTTTGAAACAACCAGCGAGCAGTCGACAGGGCGAGTAAGAGTTACAACACTACAAGCTAGGCTTTATTTTTAGTGCCGTCAATGTATGCAGCACTTTACATATATTGTATACACTTTACATATATACGTATACATTCATATCAGTCCCTGCCCTCAAGGAGTTTACAATCCAAGGTCCCTAACGCATTCATACATACACATACTAGAGCCACTTAACTTATCGGCATGTCTTTGGAGTGTGGGAGGAAACTGGAGTACCTGCATTCAAACTGATGACCCTAGTGCTGCAAGGCGGAAGTGCTAACCACTTGGACACTGTGCTTCTTTAGGCATGGAGCGTCATCCCGACATGTCAGATGGACTTGAGAGAGAGTGGTGTCTGCTTGTCAGAGCCACACAAGTTGAGGGGGGTATGTATTGTACTTTGCTGTGATGTCCCAGTGGACTTGGGTGTATTGCTGAGCACTGAACTTTGCAGTGAAGTCCTTCATTGTTATACAATGGATTGATGTGTATTGCTTAACAGGTTGGATTACAGAGCAACAGACTTCTAGTGATTTGTTGGACATAATCCAAACAAGATATGTCCTGTTTGATTACCCACCTTGGGGGGACTTCTAGTGCCATTACTTTTCCTTTTTTTTATGGTCAACATTTTGTTTCTTGATTACTATTTTTTTTTTTACTAAAGTAAAGTATTGAGGGTTCTAAAGCTGGACATAGATGGATCCCTGCTGAGACGACTGAATTTGATCCATCTATGGCTGTTTCCAATCTCTCAAACAGGAATGTTGGAAATGTTTAATTTTGGTCAGCAGCTGCAGCAATGAGCAGTGTATTCTGACAGCGGAGGAGGCCCTGCTGTCAGAATACAATGGAACAGCAAGGAGGATTCCTCAATCTATCTCATTTGTGTAGATGGGGAAATCTGTTTGTTACTTTTTGATCAAACATTGGGCAGACACCTCTATGCCCAGTCTTACAGTCTTCATGAGGTATAAAGCTGCATTGTATTCACAGGAGTAATGTGAACTTACTGGCAGTGGGAGATCCAGTGCATAGAGATATTTTTGTGTTTGTTTAGGTGCTGCGTACAGCTTCCCTTAGGAACCAATAGATCTACATGTAAACGTTGGTACATGCTTAAACACATGCATGGTTGTAGGACCCTGGACTGCACCTTCTGTTGCAGTGCGTTGATCTACTGGATGTATTATAAGTTCCATCCACTATAGCTTTCACTTGAAATGTATACCAGTGGTAGCCCCCCATCCATGCGTCCGGCTCATAATCTACATACAGGGCGCCGGATGCATGGATTTCAATGAGGTGGGGTATGTATTGTATACAAAAGTGAAAGTATGTGCATGTTGGCACTTTAGATCACAAGCCGACATAAGTATTGGAATACAAATTAAGCGTCAGTCTTTTATTTTTTTATTTTTTTAACAGCTTATAAACACCTCTCAATGTTTTATGTGTCCATGCACACATAGGCTTTTAGTGGCATAGGCATTTAGAAGCTGTAAAAAAACGCAGGGCTAGCGAGTTCTGGAGCAGCAGCGTCTTAGCAGAAAAAACACTGACAGCTTCTAAACGCTACAAAACTCTCCCAAACTCTGCTAAGCGTTTAGCACATTTTTAAATTGTTTTTTTTGAAGTGGAGGCTGCCGGCGTCCTTAACAACCAGTGATTAGCTGGTTGTTAAGGAGCAGGCCGGGAAGCCGGCCAGCACATCCTTAACAACGTCCTCACCCCCGCTGAATGTAAAAAAAAAAAAAATTGCAGGCAATACAAAAATGTAATAAAAAAAAAGCCTGGGGGTCCCCCTCCAATCCATACCAGGCCCTTCGGGTCTGGTATGGATTTTTAAGTCGAATCCCACTCCAATTTTTTTTTGTTTTTAAAATGGCCTACCAGACCCTTATCTGAGCATACAGCCTGACAGGCCAGGAAAGGGGGGGGGGGGGTCGAACAAGCGAGTGCCCTCCTGAACCATACAAGGCCACATGCCCTTAACATGGGGGGGGTGCTTTGGGGCAGGAGGGGCTCTGCCACCCCAAGCACCTTGTCCTCATGTCGATGTGCACAAGAGCCTCTTCCCCACAACCCTCGTCAAGTGGTTGTGGAGGATCTGTGGGTGTGGGGCTTATCGGAATCTGTAAGCCTCCTTTAACATTTGAACATAGTACTCCTACTCATTCACCAAAAAAGTAAATAAAACACAACACAAAATGTCCCCCCCCCCCCCCCCCCCCGTTTAGATCCATTGTCAATCACGGCGCCCGCTGCCACCGCCGACCCCAAAAAAAAAAACTTCAGTCCCGATGAAGGCTCCCGCTGTCTGACAGCTCTTGATGGCACCACCACCCCCTTTGTGACGTCCGCAACCCACCAAACCCTTGGTTGGTAATGTCACAAGGGGACTATTCACTGGTTGTTAAGGGTGGCCCACTTCTTAACGTGTAGCTAATAAGCATAGCTTGCACTCTAGGCTAACACTGCTAAATGCTGGCAAAAATTGCTAAAAACTTGTCATTTTTACAGCAGTTTATACTGTAGCTTTTTAGTGTGCATGAGGCCTAAAGATTGCCATTTTAAAAAAAAATTATGCCTACCTGCCCCCCGAACCTTTTTTTTGTGTCCCCTGCTGGTGGTCCTGGCTCCTCCTCCTCCTGCCGAGTGCCCTCAATAGCAAGCCTCTTGCTATGGGGCACTCGAGCAGGCTCGCTCCCAAGCCGTGCTCCTTTTTGAATAGACATTGTCCATTCACACACATCGTGGCACGGTCCCACCCTCCGCTCTCTCCTCATTGGCTCACTGGCTGTGATCTGAGCCAATGAGAGGGAGAGACCTGGGAAAGCCGCTGCTCCCATGCACATCACTGGATCAAAATGGGGCCCAAGTAAGTATAAGGGAAGCTGGAGCTACACCCAGAAGATTTTCTTATTTTTTTTTTTTTCAGTTCATGCATAGAATGCATGAAGGTAAAAAATCTTTTGCCCTTAGAACCACTTTAAGGATTGCAATGGCCAGTACCATGATTATGCTTATACGAGCAGACATCCTTAGCACTCTAATGCCATGTACACACGGTCGGAATTTCCAATGGAAACAGTCCAATGGAAGCTTTCCAACAGATTTTCCGACCGTGTGTATGCCCATCGGTCTTTTTCTGTCGGAATTTCCGACGGACTTTTGGATTGAGAACCTGTTCTTAATTTTTCAGACGGAAAACCTTTCTATCGGATTTTCCGATCGTGTGTATGCAATTCCGACATGCAAAATTCCGACGCATGCTCGGAAACAATTCGACTCATGCTCAGAAGCATTAAACTTCCCTTTTATAGTGCAGTCGACCGTTTTTTAAGGCGTGGTTTTATTGACCGTCGGAATTTGGTGTGACTGTGTGTAGCCAAGACAGTTTGAGTGAAATTCCGTCGGAATTCCGACGGGAAAACCATCAGAGCTTTTTCCGATGAGAATTCCGACCGTGTGTACGCGGCATAAGGGCTTCAATGAAGGTTCTCTGCCCTGATGCGCACCCTGAACAACGGAGAAGCCTGAGGAAGAAGTCAGAAATGACCTCAAAGAAAATTCTAGGATACGTCTTACAATAAAGATATTTCAAGTGAAAAAGGAAAAAAACACACTGGAACACATTGAAAATGCATGTAAAAGTGCATAGGAAAATGCACTACCGAACACAGGGAATGTGGTGTGAACTTTCATCAAATCGTGAATAGTCAGCTGTTTTACACACCTCTACTTATGAATTCTAAACTGGAAACTCTAGTTTTTTTTTTTTTCCTTTTTTGTATGTGTTTTTTTTTTTTTTTTAATGTTTATAAATATGCAATATTTATGGCACAGTTTTATGGCATGATACCGTAATTGTCATAGCTTATGATTATCCTTTCAAAGTAGGAAAATGATTGGGCATGCTGGTAAACATAGTTGGAAGATCCAATTGGCTTTCCTCTTCCTGCATCAGTAGTCCCCTAGAGGCAGTCAGTTGTATTCCATTCTATTTAGTTACAGTGACACATGAATAAATTGGACATTTATCTTGTCACTGTGCATTTACCAAGAGAGATAACCTGCCATACTGTTAGATTAAAAGATTTTACAAAATGTTCTTTCTGACATATTTGTTATTCACGCAGAATAGAACTGAGTTGTGTGGATGAGTTATTCATATTCGTTTGGCATATTTTAGTTCATCAATAAACCTTCACACTTCAGATCAGTTTTAATTAGTGATAATTAGCTTTTATGGTAATTAGCCCTTAGAGACACTGGTGTCAGAGTATTGTTGGCTTGTTATAAAAGGATATTGTGAAGACTCTTTTTTTCTATGGCTCTTTAAAGGGTGAAATCAATGTTCTTAAAGATCAAAGACACAGCTGAAAAATCTTACATTTCAAATAATTTATGATAGGTTTATAAAAGACCTATTTCATTTTTTTTTTATTTTATTTTTTTTTTTATTAATGGTTTACGCAACGAAGAGCAAATCCTTTTTTACGGAGTTTGATCCTGGAAGGCTAATTTTTTAATAGCTTGCGAAGATTTGTGTAATTTTTTGCAATTCACACTTAAAGAAGAATTCCAGGCGTTGACATCTTATACATAGTTCCAATGGTCCAGCTTGGACCAATGTAACGATGCATATACTATACCTGGCCAATACCACTAAATTCTGGAAATCCTTGAAGTAAACACCTTTACTCCAAAGAGCTCCACTTGCTTCCAGGTGCCGTGCTGAGCGGCCGGCCTGATGCTATGTGAAAACAGGAGGTCGGCTGCTCATCATGGGTGCCATTCAGAGAATTGAACAAGGTGGAGAGCAACGTCACTGCCCCGCCTCTCTTCCTTGGCACCCATGCTGAGCGGTCAACCACCTGTATTCAGTGTAGCAGGCCTGCTGCTCAGCACGGGATCCAGAAGCTACCAGAGATCACTGAAGTAGTGGTGTCGCATACAGCCACCAATACAAGGGAATTGTTTTGTGTCTGTATCGGCATTTACCCACGCATGTGTGTACGGCGCGTCTCCCCAAATGTGCCACTTTTTTTGCATGAACGGGTAAACACCAATGCAGAAGCCATTTACTCAAGCATGGTCACGTACAGTCAGGGTGGCAGGGACAGACTTTCTAAAGAAAACAAACTTTTTGTTTTAATGCACATGGAATGTATTTAGCTGAATCTAACTGAGTTCAATTAGACTTGTAGAATTATAGGCAAACCTTTTTTTTTTTTTTTTTTTTTTTAGATCGAGTAGGAGGAGGGTCACAATAACCCATGTCGGTTCATTTTTTGTCATCTTTGTCCTATTGGAGAGGTTTCCCTTCACTTCCTGTCCCATACCCAAAACAGGAAGTTAGAGGAAGTCCCTGTAAAATATGGAAATTCCTTGGGGATCTCCAGAACTATTGTCCCCAGTGGAAGACTATTACTTTTCTGGGAACAACCCAAATTTTGGAGCTTTCTTTTACTTTCCCTTGAAATGATAATGGTAAATCGGACGAGAGGGTGAATTTTCCCTAATGAGACACGGTCCACAAACTGCTCTCATCCATCTCCATTCTGTCCAAAACGAAGTAAAACATTTTGCCTTTTAGTTGTACTTTAATTTTATTCATCTGCTAAGCTCTAGATTTGGAATATACCCTTGATGGTGTGAATACTTCTATGTATATGGTAAAATGTGGAAAATTACTGTATTCTGTGAAAGGATACTCAACTGGTCCTAAGTGAAATGCAAGAGCAATAAGCATTTATTTTTATTTTTTTAGTTTCTGAAGAAATGGAACAGACAGAGTTGTATGGCACGATGCAAGAAAATATTCCCAGCCTTCACACAGCAGAGGTGGTACGTACATGGGTTTTTGGGGGAGTCTGTAAAGCAGAAAACAGAAAGGTGGTGGATTCTTCGGGGGTTTATATACCAGTGCATTTTCTGATGGAAATTTGACTGGATAACTCCCTTTTTAGGTGTAAAGTAAAACCACAGCCAAAACTTAAAAATGTGGTTTTGGGTGGATTTGCTATATAAACTAAACTGGATAAATCTTGCATACAGTATAATAAAGTCAAAACTTTTTTCTTTAGATGTTGCATAATATGGATAAAACTTTTATTTTATTTTTTGTACTGCTGCCTGTGTCCCACATGAGGTTTTAAGTATAGCCAAAGCATTTTGTAAGGAGGGATTTAAAGGACCTCCATAAAATTACTTTTTGCTGTGTGTGTGTGTGTGTGTGTGTGTGTGTGTGTGTGTGTGTGTGTGTGTGTGTGTGTGTGTGTGTGTGTGTGTGTGTGTGTGTGTGTGTGTGTGTGTGTGTGTGTGTGTGTGTGTGTGTGTGTGTGTATGTATGTGTATATATATATATATATATATATATAAATATATAAAATTATATATATTTTTTTTTTTTTTTTTTAAAGAATAGGGAAGGATTAAAACCCCTGTGTGTTTTTTTTTTTTTATTGCTATTCAAGGCCCTGTTAGAAAGATTTTGCCCCACTCTCTGTCCCAGATAAAGTGTGATGGAAAATCTGCCACAGTAACACAGGCATAAATAAAAATTGAAAGGGGTTCTTTCCTTTTCCTACTCTACTAAAAAATATGTTTTTATTTCTGCCTATATTGCTTTTGGAGAGCTCCTGTCACATCCTGTCTGCTCAAATATTGTCAGTATGAAAAGGAAGTGAAGAGAAATTTCTATCAAGATGGGCAAACCTGTATCGATATCATTTAATCACTTAATAAATGCATCTAAAGTGATCAAAGTGAATAAGAAAAGACTCCCTTCTATTTAATCGATTTAGTAAACTTTCAGTCGATTTTGATGACGCCAAGTCATTTGGCTGTGGTGGGATTATTTCTGATTTGATCAAATTAATATCTTGTGTGTGTCAGTCAACCAATTGTAATACAGATCAATTAAATGATCATGTTTACTTGTTTCTGACGGATCATATTTTCAGTTGATACCATATGTGTTGCATCGTTTTCTTAAACAAGGATAAATCAGTTGTTTGTGATCCTCGTACCTAGATTGATCACAAATCGATATGTGTGGCCAGCTTAACAGAGTCCTTTTTAACAGTAAAAAGAAGGTGCTAAACCTGATTTGCATCCCCTTTTATTTAAAGCTGAACTCCAGGAATTATCTGTATTGCACTCTTACATTGGTCCAGCTTGGCACAATGTACTGTAAGTATGCGTATGTCATACCTGATGGGCCACTGGGAAAGATGAAAATCACTACAGTAGTCTGCCCTTGGTGCTGTGTGGGTTCTGTGTGAGTGACTTCCCCTCTGCTCACTGCCCACAGGGGGTTGCTTGCTTGGTGCCTCCATCATTCATAAAACACCTTGTCGTTTTTTCAATGGAAAAAAGGCATTCTCTGATTGGATGGGGGGTGGAGATTGTGATGTCGCCACCTATACTCTCCACCTACTCCAATCAGAGAATGCCTTTTATTCATTGAAAGTAAAAATAAAAACTTTTTATGAATGGTGGTGAGCAAATAATCCCAAATGGTCAGTGTGCAGAGGGGAAGCTGCCCATGCAGAACCTGAAAGGTTGTGGCTATCATTGTTGTGGTGCCAACTATTAGTGATTTCCAGGTTCCACGGTAGCCTCAGGTATAAGATATGAATAAATACATACATACATACATACATACATACATACATACATACATACATACATACAAGCTGGACTAATGGAAGTATAAAGTACAAATAAGTCCTAAGAATTCAGCTTTAAAGTGACTAAGAAATGCATATGAGATGCTCTTGCGTAGAGAGCAGATGGAGAGGGGAGTATTATTAATCTTCTTTGTAAGGACATCTTTTATTCAAACTTGGAGTTAATGACAGAGTTGCTATCTTTTTTTTTTTTACATTCTAAGAAATCCATATAGTTTGAGTATCCTTTATTTAAAATGTTGCTACACCCTAATTTTTTGTTATTAAAGCGGAGGTCCACACAAATTACTCACTTAAGCTTAACCCCATTAGTGCATTGCACAGATGTGCCAATGAACAAACATTTTTTTTTGATGCTGTATCTACCTTATTATTGGTCTTTTTAGTGGCACTTCCTGCTTGTCACCCCTGCGGGAGTAGGCGTGTCTATCCTTTTTCCCTGGCGGCGCACTGTCTCCTGGGAGCTAAGTGTCAGCATTCCGAGATCGTAAAACAGGAAGTGACGCGTGACGCTGCCCTCTCCCCGTACTGAGATTTGCATCATCTGTGTTTGTTGCCATCACAACGGGGTGGGACGCCCGTTGTGATGGCAACCTGGAAGTTTACGACGCTTCCCCTGTCAACACTGAGCATGCGCAGGAACGAGCGGTGAATGCTGGGAGCTCAGAATTCACCGCATCCAGGAAATAAATGCTTTTGGGCTTCACAAGCCCACAAGCAAGATGGAACCGGCCATCATCAATTATTATAACTTATTTTTTTCTGCCAAACCGGACATCGGGGGAGATATTACAGCTAACAAGTGAGTTTAATTTTGTAACTATGAAAGTGTATGAATTGCTGACCAAAAAAAATGAATGGTCGGTGAACCTCCGCTTTAACCTATAACAAATACCCCAGATAATGTAAAATGGTAAGGGTTTTTAGCACACTGAACAGCCATATTTTTTACATTGAGCTCTGCACTAAGCTCAGCGTAGTTGCTAGCATTTTCCAGTTTTCCTGTTCTTGAAATTGACTAGTACGGAGTTATTTTTACTTGGTATAGGTCAGGAAGGGAACATGTTCCCAACCCTTTGTAGACTTCCTGTTTTTTTTTGTTTTTTTTATTATTGAGTCACTGCTTTTATACAAATTACAGAACAAGCTGTAGGACATAGTGTCTGTTTCTAGTACATCATTAAAAAAAGGAACCTGTTAGAATAACAGCATGTAAGCTAGCATTTATTGAGAGTACAAGTGACCAGAGCAAGCATCCTAAGTTGTAAAGCAAGGAGTAGTATAACGGTCTTCAGAGCATGAACCTTCAAAGAAAAGGCCAGCAATAGCACCTCCAATATTTGTATCCTGACAGCTTTTCTTGTTGGAAGATACTCCAGCCACTATTTTTAAATGGGACTTGGGAAGGCACTTTCCATTGTTCTATACTTTCTGAAGTACAAGACTGTGGAAACCCCACTGTGAGAGCTGACCACTTCAATTCAAATAATGTGCAGGGACTGTAAGTTGGCTGCTTACTGGTACTGCTATGCTCACAGTGGGATTTACACAGTGCTCTATCTCAGAATGGACTGTGTAAGTGGAATTTATACATTACAATACACATACCTTTTTACATTCAGTTCTGAAAACCTTATTGGATTTCTTTAACTACTTGCTGCCCGAGGCCATTTGTATGGGCTAGTGGGTGCCGTAAGTAACAGAGCGGCCAGTGGTGCATGCATGTTGTGCCTGTCTGTTGCCAACTTTATTCTACAGAGTGTCTCTGGAGTCACACTAAAAGCCTGTAAAATTTATGGTGATGGTATTGCATGATGCGAGTCTTTCTGAGGTCTGATCCACCCATCCATCTGGGTTTATTTTTGGAGCCATGAAGGAAACCAGTTGAGGATTGCTGCGGCTTCAGATGCTGTTTTGGTAGATTGTTCTAATCAGGAGAAGGAGATACAAGCTTTGTTAGCGTAATCTGAAATGACCGGTGTAGGCTCATTAAAAACATTGTTAAATGAGGATCAACTGGGTGGTTTTTTTTTTTTGGGGGGGGGGGGGGAATTAAGGATTTTATTTTATCTTTGGTTTCTCACAGCTTTTCAAACTTTTGACCACACAACAGCATTTCTCTTCACTCTCCTTTTTTTTTTTTTTTTTTTTTTTTTTATACAGTTTTCTATTAAAAATAGTTTTTGAACAGAATACTCAGCATTGTTTAGTTGTAGAATTTTATTCTGTGTTTTGTTACACTGCAATGTTGCTTATATTTGTTATTAGATTGTGTTTTTGCTAGTTTTGAGCGCTGTGCCTGTAGGAGATTTGTGGTTGATTTGCACCTTTTGGGGATTGATACTGTAGGATAGTTTTCTTTGGAAAGTGGTTTACATAGTGAGAAAAGATTTAATAATTTAATCTTGCAAAGTAACAAACAAGCTCAGTTGAAACTCCAATCCAGATTGACCATGTATTGGTAAGGCATAGATTTATGGACTAGGTCAACTTGTACTTCAACAGGGCTCCTTAAATTATAGTTCACCCAAATAGTGGCCAGCAGATGCTGTGTTGCCAAGTTACAATTCCATCATAAGGCATTTCTGTTTTGATATGTTAAAACTTCCAATCAAAATCTTTAATAAACAATCATAGGCAATGATAAATTTTTCTGTCACTTATGCTATATAGATAACAATAGAGGTCGACCGATATGGGTTTTTCTCTGGCCGATGCCGATATGTAGAAATCACGGCGGCCGATGGCCGATATATGATGCCGATTTTTTTTTTTTTTTTTTTTTTATTTATTTATTTATTTATTTTTTTCCCCTCCAGCTCAAAAAATCTAAAATTTCACACTGAGGCGTTTTTTCAGGTGCTTTTGGGCTAAAAATAGCGCCTGTAAAGTGCCTGCAAAATGGCTCCCCTGCAGTCTCAGTGTGAAAGCCCGAGTGCTTTCACACTGAGGAGATGCGCTGGCAGGATGTTAAAAAAAAAAAAAAAAATGTCTTATGGAGCAGTGTACACCACTACTCCTGCCCATTGAAATTAATGGGCACTGCTGTTAAAGCGCCTGCAAAGCGATTCGGCAGCGTCGCCAGATGGGTGCATTTAACCACTTCCTCGGACGCTAGCTGGGTTATAATCGCCCCGCTAGCAGCCGAATAGCACCGCTAAAATGACAGTAAAGCACCGCTAAAACTAGCAGCGTTTTACCGTCAATGCCTGCCCGCTCCAGTGTGAAAGCAGCCTTAATTAATAAGTGATTCAGAAAAATTCTTACCTTTTATTAAACAAAACAAAACCTCCAATCAGTTCACTTATATGTATAATTTAGATAACTAAAAAAAAAATATATTAAATACACAAAAACAGGTAATCAAAACTTTGACGAAAAAAATGGGCTAACTTTGCTGTTTTTTAGTTTTTTTTTTTTTAATCATTAGTGTATTTTTCCCAAAAAATTGCGTTTGAATGACCGCTGCGCAAATACCGTGTGACATAAAATATTGCAACAACCGCTATTTTATTCCCTAGGGTCTCTGCTAAAAAATATATATATAATTTTTGGGGGTTCTAAGTGATTTTCTAGCAGAAAATACAGGATTTTTACTTGTAAGCAACAAGTGTCAGAAAAGATTTAGGCTTTAAATGGTTAAACTGGGAACTTCTCCATGAGTTCATTGATAAGAAACATTGTATCATTTTCTCACACTTGGCAGTCTGCCCAGACAAGTCACAAGACGCTTCAGGGAAAACTTCAGGCAACTTCCATTAACTTCTATCAGAAGTCATTTGCAAGTCCCGCTGAAGTTTTAAAACCGGCCTTTTTTAGCAGCAGAATCGGCCGATGACGATTAATTAAAAAACACCAAATATCGGCCGGCCGATATATCGGTCGACCTCTAGATAACAATATATAAATAAGCATCTCACGTGTACAACGATCCTCCCTGAACATCAATATAATGTTGAAAAAGAATATGGCAGTCACATCTGTAGACGGTCTTGTTGGCAGACTTATCCGTCTACAGATGTGACTGCCATATTCTTTTTCAACATTATATTGATGTTTAGGGAGGATCGTTGCCAATGCCAATGTACAATACTAGTAATGTACAATGGGGGCGATTTACTAAAACTGGAGCATGCAAAATCTGGTGCAACTCTGAAAAAGAAACAATCATTTTATTGTCAAAGCTCAATTGAACAAGCTGAAGTTGGAAGCTGATTGGCTACCATGCACAGCTTCACCAGATTCTGAGTGCTCCAGGTTTAGTAAATCCCTCCTATGTACATGTGCGAGTCCCACTCTTAAAAGAAGTATGGCAGTCACATCTATACTTGATGTTGGCCTGTATATATTCTCTAGGACCTAACCTATAAAGTGCTTAAAGCTACCGATCTAAACCAATACTTTACGTGTGTGTGTAAATATAACAGATTTTTCTGTGTATTGTTTGTTGTACTTTTTCTAATAAAATATATATATATATATATATATATATATATATATATATATATATATATATATATATATTATATCATTTTTTTTTTTTTTTATTTCTAGGTTGAGTTTAATCAGAACTATGAGTCGTTATGTTTCAACGATGATCAAAGACGTATTGATTATGTTTTAGTATATGAAGATGAGAGCCTGAAGGAGAATGCCAAGACCGCAAAGAAAAATGTTTATCTGAAACAGCAGGTATGTTTTTTTTTTTATTTATTTTTTTATGGATTCAGTTACATTCATAGAGAACTGTGTATTAGAACTCTTAGCTATTTGGGGTAAAAAAAAAAGACTTAAAAAAAAAAAAAATGTCAGAACCCTGTGTGACTTAAAGTAGACCACATACCAGCCAGCACTCAGAGGGTCGAGCTTGGTCCATCTTCTTCCACACCTTACCGATAGCCAGTATATGTGTTGGGAACCTACATTAACCAAAGGTGAATTAGGAAAAATCAAGGCACAATGTGAGCTCAGTGTTGCCCATTGTACGTACCCCAAGTTTAGAGGCTCGTGGGGTCTCTGGAAGAATGTGTAAGTGGAGGAGGAGCATGGTCTGGTAATAGGCGACTTGCACAATGCATCATTCTGGCTCAGTAAAGGCTTATTTGATATAAATGCTCTACCAATTTTTTTACACCTCCCTCTTTGGTACACTCTAATTGACCTTTAACAAATATGACACTTTTAATTTCTGACTCATGGCATACTGATATTCCTAATTAACAAACCAAAAATCCCCATTAGTCTACAGTAAGTTTTTAATGTATTTCCAGATGCATGAATTGCCTTAACTGTTTTACATGATACTCCTCAGATAACCTGTGTAACATGGGCTCAGGCTATTCCAGATTTTTTATTTTTCATGAGCTCTGTGTATGAGTCATATTTATGGAATTCTTTCAGTTTTAACAATCCACCACTGACTAATATTAGGAGGGTGTATTTTCCACATAGGTTCCCAGAGAAAAAAAAATGCTTTCATGGGAAAAAAAAAATCTTACATTGTGTAGAAAATTGCTTTACATAAGGCAGGTTTAAGCAGAGCATATATCTAGGTGTGGGTTTTTTTTTTTTGTTTTGTTTTTAAAGGGTACTGTCAGTATCCCACTGGAGACACTTTCCTTTACTTCTGTCTTAAGACGTAAGAAGTGAGACATCTTTCTATGCTAATGGCAATCTCTTTTAGACAGAATAATGGCGCGTAAACACGAGCAGACTTTTCGACAGCAAAGGTCCGACGGAACGAATCCGTCGGACAATTCGATCGTGTGTGGGCTCCATCGGACTTTTACTGTCAAATTCTGACGGACTTTAGAAATAGAACATGTTTTACATTTTCCCGCCGGAACTCTGCCGGGCCCAGTTCCTATCGAAAAATCCGCTCGTCTGTATGCTAGTCCGACGGACAAACAACGACTCTAGGGCAGCTATTGGCTACTGGCTATGAACTTCCTTATTCTAGTCCTGTCATACGTCATCACGTTCGAATCCGTCAGAATTTAGTGTGATTGTGTGTGGTCAAGTCCGTTCATTCGGAAAGACCGTTGGACCTAGTCCGTCAAAGTCCGCTCGTGTGTACGCGGCATAAGTGTCCCCATTGGAAGATTTCCCCCTTTTTATTATTGCTAAAGTGACAACTCAGAATTTAAGATTTTTTTTTTCCCTCACTTTTATTGTTTGTAACAATGATTACCAGAAAACATAGAGAGAATGAATCTCCCAGGCAGTGACACCGACAATAATAAGCTGGAAGAGGTTCTAGCAATCCCCCTATTCTATCCAAATAATTTTTTTTTTTTTAAAATTGTCCTTTTTAGATGCATTTTGAAGTGATTTGTAAAGGCTCCAATGTTTTACCCAAAATAAAAATAAAAAAAGGGGTTCCTACTTGCCTACCCTGTGCATTTGTATTGCACAGAACAGCCCCGAACCGCTTCTGTAGTCTCTTGCTGGCACTCTAGGCTCTTCCTCTTCCTCTAGTGTCTGCCCCGATAGCAAGCCGCTTGCTTTAGGGGCAGACATGTGCGGCTCAGCTCTGCCCCCTGTTCCCCCCTCACATGATTTGATTGACAGTAGCAGGAGCCAATGGCATACTGTGTTTAGATTTTGATTTAGTTTATGCAAAATGTATAATTTAATTTTGGTAGCTAATGAAGAGTTTGGGTGAGTCTACAGTAGTAGTATTTTGCATGAATATTCTTTGGAAAATTTGTACCGATGTTGCCAATACATTCGAATTTGGATTTGGATTGAAAGTACCAAACAAAAACCCCATACACTGTTTGTAGATTCAAGAAAATCTTTCCATCTTCGAATTTTCTGGTCACTGCAGTGACAAAAATGTATGTTTTTATTTGACTCCACAAATGATTTGAAAAAAGAATGAACTTTCTAAGTCTTCATGTAAACTACAGCTCCTATACTTGAGCTTAGGAACTTTTGGCATTTTTTTGCCAAAGCTCGTAAACTCAAATCCACATGTCCATGTACACATAGGCTTTTACCAGAGTTTAGGAGCTACTGTGTTTAGGGGAGCTTCAACCTCCCTTGTGGAAGAATAGTGTTCAGAATAGTAACATTTTGACCACCGGCAGCACAATTTTGCAGCGTTTTCTCACTGCCGTTGGTCAAAGTAGGCAGTGTGTACATGAAGCCTTGCAGGGAAAAATGTTGAACAAAATTCTACTAGTGTATACCCAGCTTTAAGCCGATGGTCAGTTTCTTAAAGAGGCTGTAAACCCCCAAAAAATCAAACCTGTAAGACAAAGGCATAATGAGCTAGTTTGCATTGCATACTAGCTCATTATAAAACACTTACCTTACAATGAAGCCCTCTTAGCAGCGCCTGCACACCGCTGAGACATCTGATATCTTCCACAGTGTTCCTTCCGAGTTCGTGGGCTCTGACACTGTGATTGGCTGGAGCCGCGATGGAGTCCCTCCCGCAGGAGCTGCCTGGCACAGGACAGGGCCCTCAAGAAACGGCATGGGCGGCCATTCCTTCCTTCAGAGCACATGCGCCAATGACTTAATCAGCGCAGTATATAGTAAATCTCTGAAACATTGCAAGTTTAGGAGATGTTTACAGTACCTAAAGGTAATCCTTATTATAGGCTTACCTATAGGTACAAAAAACAAGGGGACTTTACTTCCTCTGATTGAAAAAAATGAATGGCTTCCCCCATCCACACAAGCGAGGTGGTGGATGGAGGAATCCTCACTGCTGTGGTATTGTATTCTAGAAGCAGGGGCTACTCCGCTGTCAGAATACACTGATCAGCACGGCAACCCATTTACCGATTTGACTCCCCTCAAACAGGAATGGCCATAGATGGATCAAAATATGTCTGTTTCCTGCTGAACCAGATCCATCTATTACCAGCTTTGTCGTGTGCACTTAAGGTACTTCTTTTCAGTTCCCAACTCTGCACACTTGCTCTAGCTATTGAGAGGGGTTTATATCTTTATTTTCTGCTATGGCAAAGGCATCTCTAGCTGTTTAAAAATGCAAATGTGGTCCGGACCACCCAAACATCACAGCATTAGTAATTCTAGCAGGGGGGTGCTGATACTTGGGTATCAACACATAAAATAATGGGATAATTTGTCCCATGTTCCAGCGGTAAAAAAAAATGTCACTTTTGGTTGCATTGACCCATTAAAAAAGACCCATATTAAACATATGTTGGCATAAACGACTCAGTCGCACTTCTTCCATGCATTTTTCTGCATTGGCCAGAATTTTCATTTGGTTCCATTCTTGCAGGGCAGCTCTCTCTCAGCAAAGCAGTATGTTGCAAGCATTTTTAACTTGGTATGCATTTTATTATATTCCTAAGTAGATAACCCTCTCATTCATCTCTAAGCCAAGGGTTATAACCCTTCCCATATGACATGAAAGTAGAGCCCTTTATACATACATCCCCCTGCCTTGGCAGAGCCATTACATGTTCCAGGACTGATTTGCTGCTGTACTAAGCAGAACATCTTGGATATGCACTGTAAGGGAGGTGAGAAGAAAATGAGAGGCAGTTATTCTCAGGCGTTATCCATCCTCCAGATGGATAGTTTGTACAGCATGGCTTTCTGTAAGTGACTAATGGGGTGTATAGGGCCATCTTTCAAATTTACTAGGGGTTCTGGCCAAAAAATGAGGGAAAGTACAAGGTTTGATATAGTAGGAGAGGTATTTTATCATACAGCTATTTATTTCTAAATACCAGTCAAATTTCCAAGGGCAACACATCTGGGATATCCCTAGAAATTAGGGGTTTTAATATTATTATTTAAAAAATAATAGAAAGGAGTGGAGCTATGGATGTAAAACTTTGCTTACAGGGTCCAGTGAGATAACTCAATTTTATTTAATATTTTTATTTTGTTTTAATTGGCAAGGGGAAACTATAGCTATAGCATCTCATGTGACTGCTATGGAACCTAAGAGTGATCGCCCTGTTGGGGGGTCAGTAAACAGTTTGTGAAATTAATCTCACCCCACGATGTTTTCATGGCATTGGTGGATGACACGGGTATTGGTGAAAACTGTGACAAAAAGAAAGCAGACCTTGCATGTTATTCTTTTTTTCAGTCATTCAAGCAACCTTGCCAGGCAGTCATGTGCATGATGTGACTGGGATCAGCTTTAGTAGAACTGGACACCAATGTTTAGGAGTGCTATACAAGTACCTGTTCACCAATATTTATAAAAATTGATTTAATAGGTAATCCTAAAGGGGGCCAATATCATATGTGCAATAGGCCAGTAGCCACCAAAGTACAATGCACGTTTGAAGTAATTGGTGCAAACAAATATTATACAGGGGTGGTTATTCCCTTTATCTATTGCACCTATGTATTAACTTGTCTAATTATGTATTAGCTAGTCTATTAAAACTCTGATCACGTTACTGTTGATATCCCAATAATACAAGGTTAACATAAAAATACTAAAGAAAAATGAAACGTATACCAATAGAACACATAATACAAGAATATCAAAGATATATTTATCACAATGCTTTCCTCAAAGCTTTGTATCATCGGGCTGGGCTCAGATGGCAAAAAGAGCCATGAGGCTCAAAATGGTGGAGAGAGAGAGAGAGAGCCATGCGGCTCAGGCACAAGCTAAGAGCGATAAGGGTAGAGACAGAGAGCCATGCGGCTCAGGCACAAGCAAAGAGCGATAAGGGTAGAGACAGAGAGCCATGCGGCTCAGAGGGCCACCAGCGAAAAGCACAAAATCCCTCCTGTGTGCTCTTTTAACACATTAATCCAGACCCGTTCATAACCACCCCCACTAGCCTCCTGTCCAATGAGCTGTTGCCAAGAGGTAGTCCTTTTAATATCTTATATTGCTGTCCATTCTGCTGTGTTGGCTTCTAGGGGCAGCATTGTCCATGTATCATGTCTCTGTATCCTAGGTCAATCTTCAATCTTAGCTGGCCCTTTGATCTTCTGTAGCAGGACATTCATCAATCATCTTGTCAGCTATGGTCCCTTTCAAGTTTGCGTTTATAGAAACAGACGGTCCAGAGCCAAGAGCTGTTCAAAGACATTCCAGACCACTCCCAGGAAAGAAAATGCTTGGTTGTATCAACCAGAAAGAAACTCAGACCTTTACCCTTTAAAGCCATGGAACTGCAAATATCAGTTTGGGAATAGGAAACCGATATGTAGAAACTCTAGAAATTACATTAGACCATGTTGCCTTCCAACACCGTTGCCACAGATAAAATTTACTAATGGGCCAGCATTAGGGATGGGCCCGGTGTTCGATTCAAACCCATGTTCGAATCGAACATCGGGTGTTCACCCGCTCGGCGAGCCCAGAACTATTTGGGCCGCTCGCATCAAATTCGTGTGATGCGAGCGGCCCGCAATGCACTGCGACAGTCGCAGTGCATTGCTGGCTGATGATTGGCCAAGCATGCACTGTGACCCGCATGCTTGACCAATCATAGAGCCAGCGGCGAGGAGAGCAATAATTGGCCACAGGCAGGATGCCTGTGGCCAATTATAGCTCAGGGGGTTTAGTACACGCCCCACATTATAAAAGGCCGACGGCCTTGTATATTGTGTTCCAGTGTCAGTGTTATTATGTGCTGCTGACTGCTGACATTATCTGCTGTGATTCTGGGGATTAGCGTGTGCGTGCTGTTAGTACAGCATTGCAGTATCACATCTGGGGGGTGTCTATAGTATGCCTGTGAAGGGGCGCGTGTTTCCTGTGCTTAGAACTGTCCCTGCACAAAGTGTAATTTTTGCAGGAAAAAAAAGCTATTTAAAATCTCTCGCGGCTAATGAATTGACGGCTCCCGTAACACAGAGAACAGTCATTCATTGAAAGTCATTGATAAAAAAAGTCTGCTATGGATATTAAGGGGAGTCGTGTCTCTTCTGGGCCGCTCCGCGCAATGGGAGGCTCCCGCTGTGTGAGGCTTCGCTGCGTCTGAAAGAAGATGAAGAAACCGAAGGATGAAGAAAGGAAGAAGGAAGACCAGAAGAAAGAAGAATATAATAAAGGAATTGTCAAAGACCGTCTCCTGTAATTTTTACCATTTTTTACACTTTTTTGGTGAAATGGTAGGGTTACTTTTGTACCCCCTTACCATTTCACACCGGGGGGCGGGATCTGGGGGTCCCCTTGTTAAAGGGGGCTTCCAGATTCTGATAAGCCCCCCGCCCGCAGACCCCCACAACCAATGGCCAGGGTTGTGGGGACGAGGCCCTTGTCCTCATCAACATGGGGACAAGGTGCTTTGGGGGGGACCCCAAAGCACCCTCCCAATGTTGAGGGCATGTGGCCTGGTACGGTTCAGGAGGGAGGGGGGGCGCTCTCGTCCCCCCTCTTTTCCTGCAGCCTGCCAGGTTGCGTGCTCGAATAAGGGTCTGGTATGGATTTTGAGGGGGACCCCACGTCATTTTTTATTTGGGCCGCGGTTCCCCTTAAAATCCATCCCAGACCTCAAGGGTCTGGTATTGATTTTGAGGGGGACCCCACGCCATTTTTTTTTTTTGGCCGGGGTTCCCCTTAATATCCATAGCAGACTTTTTTTTTTTATCAATGACTTTCAATGAATGACTGTTCTCTGTGTTACGGGAGCCGACAATTCATTAGCCGCGAGTGATTTTAAATAGCTTTTTTTCCTGCAAAAATGACACTTTGTGCAGGGACAGTTCTAAGCACGGGAAACATGCGCCCCTTCACAGGCATACTATAGACACCCCCCAGGTACGAAATTTAAAGGAATATTACACTTTTATTGTTTCACTTTAAGCATTATTAAAATCACTGCTCCTGAAAAAACGTCAGTTTTTAAAAAAAATTTTGCATCGATACATGTCCCCTGGGGCAGCACCCAGGTCCCCAAACACTTTTTATGACAATAACATGCATATTAGCCTTTAAAATTAGCACTTTTGATTTCGAATGTTCGATTCCATTGTAACTAATAGGGTTCTTAAATTTACATGATCAATATAATATTGGGATTATATAAATGTGATGGTGCAAATTATGGCATCCAAAGCAATTCATATACTTTTTGAATTTTTTACACCATTCTACTGTATCCTATTTTGTAAATGGTAGAGCTAGGTTTGGCCTCTTGAGCATTACATAATCTTTAATGGGATTTGGCCCACAAACCAGTAACCTGAAAGTATATGCAGCTCGTGAACTTAAGTGGTAATATTTGTTACCCTGCCAAGGATACATTATTTTGAAAGTCTATAAAAACGTTTTAAAACATTTCTGTTATACACTACATCAATAATGAGTTGGGGAAGAAGATTGGTGTTTATATTAAAAGCGCATGAGCATCATCTCATGAAGTTGTCAGCATGGATCATTTAAAAAAAAAATGATTGGTGACAATTCTTCAGTGGGGATGGGCATCCATTTTGCAGTCTGTAAAGAGACTCACCAAAGCATCCATTACAACAACAATCCGCTTCCCATAGCATTATATGTATTTTATGCATTATATTTACCTGTAACACCTCCCTTGTGTAGACATCCAAAAGACCTGGAACTGCTGCTGTGTGCCACTATTTTGGATGTGATGCCAGCAGACTGTTACAGTTGGCACTCTTACACTATTCTTCCCTGGCAGTTACATAAAAGTATATTTAGGAAAGTGAAAGATGGGGGAGCTGGGTCAGCACAGACAGTAAGTGGACTATGACATGGAAGAGGGGAGGGGGAACTGTGACTGCTAGGGAATTGACTCTTCCAGAGGAATTCTAGTTTGCTAGCAAGTTCAAAAATAAATTGCAACTGGATAAAAAGATTTTTTAGGAGAAACGCTGCATTTAAAATGCTTTATTTTTCTGTGTTTTTACCTGCAACTTTAAGTTGGTGACAGGGTCTCTTTAACTAAAATAATTAAACTTTGATCTATAAGGTAGAACCACGCTGGGATTTTCTTTCTTTATGAAAAATATCATCTGGTTTAGTAGAAAGTGCTCTAAATTTAATTAACAGATGCTGTCACTTGCTTTCCTTGCCACAGGGGGATAACTACTACCAATAATATTCAGTCCAGGACCCTAAGGCTGGGTTCACACTAGTGCGAATTGGATGCAGATTTCCTCGCGTCCAATTTGCATGTCAGGAGATTGTGACCAGCTGTCAATGGAGCTAAATCACACAGCTCCCGGACGTCTACGGAGCGCTTTGCTGAAGAGTCCTGTGCGTCTTCTGGTCCGAATCCAGCCAAAAATTTGGGCCTGATTCATCACTGAAACGGAGAACAGGGACGCACTGGACCCCCTGCCATGATCCGCTCCGCGGTTCACCGCAGTATGAACCTAGCCTGATACGGTAGTGAGAGGCTTGTAAAACCCTTTCAGTTGCATGTTGTTGACTCACAGCACAACCACCTAAAGCTAGACATTTTTCCAGGCATAGTAACCTACAAAATGCTAAGGAAGTGTAGTCCACATATGGATCCTACTTTTTGTTTATTCTTCTTCATGGCTATTGACAGGATGCGAGTCCCATCCTCACTTCATAAAGTGGATTAGCTTTGTTTGTTCTAACAGACATGTCAAAGCCCTACTGGAGAGCTCAAAAAGACTTTGCTATTAAGGATGTAAACCTATCCCTCTAAAAATTAGCATGGCTGTGGTGTTGACCCTTTCTTCAATATTTTTAGAGTTAGTAATGCGGAATGTTGATGGGGAATTTTGACACTGCTACATTTTTCCGAATCTGCATACCAGTTCCAAGTCAGTGAGTCAGAATATATACCAGGCAGCTATCCTTTTCAAAGTAGAACAGCAATGGTACCTCCCTTTAAAGGCTTACTTTAAAATGATCTACTCATAAAACCTATATATTAACCACTTTCCGGACCGCCCACCGTCATTATATGTCTGTATTTTGAAGCGGGGTATCGTTATTATGGCAGCAGCTAGCTGCCATAACCCCGGTATCCTCCTCTTCAGCGGGTGGTCTGCTTTCAGATAAAAGTGGTCTCTGTGGCGGATTTGCCATGAGATCACTTTTATCGGCAGCGGGAGAGGCCCCCCCCCCCCCCCCTCCCGCTGCACTCTGGTGCCCTCAGCTGCTTACCAGAGCCGTCGGCAGCGGCAAAGGCGATCAGATGTTTTCCCTAGCCTGACATGGAGACGAGTGAGGGGAAAATGGCCCCCACCCGTCTCCATATCATTGCAGGGCAGAAGCAAGATCAAAATGTCACTTTAAGCTCTTAAAGGGCTTCCTTTTTTTTTTTTTTTATTCTTGCATTTTTGTGTAAATATGAGATCTGAGGTCTTTTTGACCCCAGATCTCATATTTAAGCGGTCCTGTCATGCTTTTTTTTTTATTACAAGGGATGTTTACATTCCTTGTAATAGGAATAAAATTGTAAAAATAAAACCTAAAATAAATAAGAAAAAACTTTTTTTAAACGCGCCCCATCCTGACTAGCTCGCATGCAGAAGCGAACGCATACGTGAGTAGCGCCCGCATATGAAAACAGTGTTCAAACCACACATGTGAGGTATCGCTGCGATTTGTAGAGTGAGAGCAATAATTCCAGCCATAGACCTCCTCTGTAACTCAAAACATGCAACCTGTAGAATTTCTTTTAAACGTCGCCCATGGAGATTTTTAAGGATAAAAGTTTGTCGCCATACCATGAGCGGGTGCAATTTTGAAGCGTGACATGTTGGCTATCCATTTACAAGGCGCAACATTATCTTTCACAATATAAAAAAAAAAAAATATTGGGATAACTTTACTGTTATCTTATTTTTTAATTCAAAAAAATAAATTTTCAAAAAAAAGTGCGCTTGTAAGACCGCTGCGCAAATACGGTGCAACAAAGTATTGCAACGACCGCCATTTTATTCTCTAGGGTGTTAGAACCCCCAAACATTATACAATTTTTTTTTTTTTAGCAAAAAAACTTTTTTTTTTTAACTTGTAAACAGCAAATCTTAGAAAGAGGCTCGGTCCTTTAAAGTGGGGTTGCACAACAAAAAACAACAAATAAACAACAAATAAATGTGGATTTTTTTTTTAACTCACTCCTGAATGCCTGTTGCTAGGGGGTCCCTTGTAGTCTGCCTCCTTCAGTGCCTGGGCTGGTGACATTACTTCCCCTCGGCACAGGAAGGGCTCAGCTCTGTCCCCTCCCTCCTGTCAGTCATCTGTGAAGGGTCCCAGATGACTGCACAGCCAATAGCGGAGCCGCTCGCGCATGCGCAGTGGGTGCCTGGCTGTGAAGCCACAGCCGGGTACCCACAGTTAGAATGCCGGCACCGCCGAGCAGAGGGGCGACGAGCGGGGCTTCGTTCCCCCGCATCACTGGACCCTGGGACAGGTAAGTGTCCGATTATTAAAAGTCAGCAGCTGCAGTATTTGTAGCTGCTAACTTTTTTAATTTTTTTAATTTTTTTTTTTTTGTTTTAATGGAAACTCCTCTTTAAGTGGTTAAAAGGTTTTTTTTAAAGGCCTTTTGTAAGTTTAGTGTGAACCATGTAACAATTCATAGTCTTTAATTTTCTCCTAGTGGATATTCCAGAATCTGCTTTCTCATAATCTGAGAAAATTCTCACTGAAAGATGTGGTGGCTCGGCAGGAGTATGTTTAGCTCTGTAATGATATGGTTGTGCTGTTTTGTGGCGTAGAGTGGAATGCTGCTGGGAGTTTTGTTGCTGTTGCTTCATGTCTCAAGAGTATAATTATGCCTGCCACAGGGTTGTGTCTTTACTACCAAATGAAGCAAAAACTATGTTGCCACCAGCTGCCGCTGTCTCTGGAGCTTTGTTTCAGTGTATCCAACTTTGTACATCTCCTATCTATTATTATATGAACATCCCAAATCTATCATTCCTATGAATCTTTTGTAACCACAATAGTAGCATTTACAAATGATTACTTACAAATACAAAGCACTCTGGTTTCCACTATAACCCCTTCATTTTTATGTTCTGCATGACCTAGGCTAGGTTCTCCAGGGTATAGGCTCTGCCCAGTTTCCAGTCATAAGTGAATGTTACAAACAGCTGAGATGTGGCCTGTTTTCAGGCTGACTTTGACATGCCACTTCTGAGGGCCTCCATCAAAAGTAAAGGCTTGTGCTTATTTTAGTTGCCCAAAACAGTGGAAGCAGATGGCATGTGTTTATTCAAAGTTTCTGAGCATTTATAGCAATTCTAATGCATTCCCTACAAACAATAAAAAAAGATTGCTGCTTCCGTCTTCTCCAGAGGGCGGTAAGTCCAAACTTTACTGTTTTCAAACATTAAAGCCTCTGTAGCGGTGTAGTTGCCACTAGTAACAAACATCCACCAATAAATCCTTAAAGTGGTTACAGACCACTTTGACCTACGTGTAAGCCTAGATTAAAGAGGAAGTAAAGCCTCTTTTAAAGCGGCATATCGCCAAAAAAAAAAAAAAAGGAACCTGCAAGGCAAAGGCATAATGAGCTAGTATGCATAGCATACTACCTCATTATGCATAACTTACCTGAGAACGAAGCCCCCGAAGCGGTCCTCATCCCCGACCTTCTCCGGCGCCATTAATACCGGAGTGACTTCGGGGTCTCGCCGCTCCAGCGCTGTGATTCGCTGGAGTGGCGATGACGTCACTCCCGTGCATGCGCAGGAAAGCGGCATATTGCCATGAACCCGACATGCGCAGTGCGCCTGCGCGCCGCTGTCTACGGCGCATGCGCCGTAGACAGCGATGCCTTTTTCTTTTCTAAATATCTCCTAAACCATGTAGGTTTAGGAGATATTTATTGGACCTACAGGTAAGCCTTATGCCTCGTACACACGTAGGGACTTTTGCCGGCGGACCTAGTCCAGCGGACAATCCCGCGGGACTTTCCGGCTAGGTCCGCTGGACTTTCCGAGGGTGTGGACTTGCCCACACACGCACGGACTTCTCCAGCGGATAATCCGCCGGCAAAAAGTCCGCGGGACTTTTGAAAATGAACGGACTTGCCCACACACGGAGCAGTCCGTTCATTTCGAACGTAACTTCAGGTTACGTAGCTAGCGTAGGCAGTAAATGCCGCCGCGCTAGCTCCGCAAGCTGGCATGGATTTAAAGGGAATCCCCACGCCGAAAAAACGGCGTGGGGGTTCCCCCCAAATCCATGTCAGACCCTCATCCGAGCACGCAGCCTGGCAGGCCAGGAAAGGGGTGGGGACGAACGAGCGCCCCCCCCCCCTCCTGAGCCGTACCAGGCCGTGTGCCCTCAACATGGGGGGTGCCCTGGGGAAAGGGGGGCCGTGCGGCCCCCCCACCCCAAAGCACCTTGTCCCCATGTTGATGAGGACAAGGGCCTCTTCCCGACAACCCTGGCCGTTGGTTGTCGGGGTCTGCGGGCGGGGGCTTATCGGAATCTGGGAGCCCCCTTTAATAAGGGGCCCCCCAGATACCGGCCCCCCACCCTATGTGAATGAGTATGGGGTATGATGTACCCCTACCCATTCACCTAAGGTGTAAAATGTAAAGTAAAAAAAAACACCCACACTTTTGAAAAAATAGTTTATTGCACTGCTCCGGGGGTCTTCTTCCGTCTTGGGGGTCTTCTCGCCGGACTCCCCCGCCATTTACCAAGCTCTTTTACCGAGCGGGGGAAGTCCGGCTACCTTCTTCGTCGTCGCCGCCGTCTGGGGGTCTCGATCCGCCTTCGGGGGTCTTCTTCCGTCTTGGGGGTCTTCTCGCCGGACTCCCCCGCCATTTACCAAGCTCTTTTACCGAGCGGGGGAAGTCCGGCTACCTTCTTCGTCGTCGCCGCCGTCTGGGGGTCTCGATCCGCCTTCGGGGGTCTTCTTCCGTCTTGGGGGTCTTCTCGCCGGACTCCCCCGCCATTTACCAAGCTCTTTTACCGAGCGAGGGGAGTCCGGCTACCTTCTTCGTCGCCGCCGTCGTCTGGGGGTCTCGATCCGCCTTCGGGGGTCTTCCGGGGGTCTCTTCTGTTCTTGCGGCGGTCGTCGTCTTCCGCGCCGCCGGCGCCTTGTCCTTCTTCTTGTCCTTCTTGTTCTTCTTCTTCTTCCGATGTTGACCCGTCGCTGTCTCTGCCCGGAATGCCTGTGCCGATCTGCGCTCGGACTTATATAGGGACATGGGGGACAGGGTCACATGTTCATGTCACATGGTGACCCCGCCCCCTTGCGATGTCACAGTCCCAGCATCCTCCGGGACTGTGACAACACAAGGGGGCGGGGTCACCATGTGACATGTGCATGTGACCCTGTCCCCCATGTCCCTATATAAGTCCGAGCGCAGATCGGCACAGGCATTCCGGGCAGAGACAGCGACGGGTCAACATCGGAAGAAGAAGAAGAACAAGAAGGACAAGAAGAAGGACAAGGCGCCGGCGGCGCGGAAGACGACGACCGCCGCAAGAACAGAAGAGACCCCCGGAAGACCCCCGAAGGCGGATCGAGACCCCCAGACGACGGCGGCGACGACGAAGAAGGTAGCCGGACTCCCCTCGCTCGGTAAAAGAGCTTGGTAAATGGCGGGGGAGTCCGGCGAGAAGACCCCCAAGACGGAAGAAGACCCCCGAAGGCGGATCGAGACCCCCAGACGACGGCGGCGACGACGAAGAAGGTAGCCGGACTCCCCTCGCTCGGTAAAAGAGCTTGGTAAATGGCGGGGGAGTCCGGCGAGAAGACCCCCAAGACGGAAGAAGACCCCCGAAGGCGGATCGAGACCCCCAGACGACGGCGGCGACGACGAAGAAGGTAGCCGGACTCCCCTCGCTCGGTAAAAGAGCTTGGTAAATGGCGGGGGAGTCCGGCGAGAAGACCCCCAAGACGGAAGAAGACCCCCGGAGCAGTGCAATAAACTATTTTTTCAAAAGTGTGGGTGTTTTTTTTTACTTTACATTTTACACCTTAGGTGAATGGGTAGGGGTACATCGTACCCCATACTCATTCACATAGGGTGGGGGGCCCCTTATTAAAGGGGGCTCCCAGATTCCGATAAGCCCCCGCCCGCAGACCCCGACAACCAACGGCCAGGGTTGTCGGGAAGAGGCCCTTGTCCTCATCAACATGGGGACAAGGTGCTTTGGGGTGGGGGGGCCGCACGGCCCCCCTTTCCCCAGGGCACCCCCCATGTTGAGGGCACGCGGCCTGGTACGGCTCAGGAGGGGGGGGCGCTCGTTCGTCCCCACCCCTTTCCTGGCCTGCCAGGCTGCGTGCTCGGATGAGGGTCTGACATGGATTTGGGGGGAACCCCCACGCCGTTTTTTCGGCGTGGGGAGTCCCTTTAAATCCATGCCAGGTCACGGAGCTAGCGCGGCGGCATTTACTGCCTACGCTAGCTACGTAACCTGAAGTCACGTGCTAAATGAACGGACTTGCCGATGAGCGGCAAGTCCGTTCATTTCAAAAGTCCCGCGGACTTGCCCACTAACGGCGGGATTATCCGCTGGACTGCCAAGTCCAGCGGATAATTTGAAAACAAAACTTCAAACTTTAGTCCGCCGTACTTTGGCGCCAAAAAGTCCGCCGGCGCCCACACACGAGGGGATTATCCGCTGGACTTCAGTCCAGAGGATAATCCCGCGGGATTGTCCCTTCGTGTGTACGCGGCATTAATCTAGGCTTACCTGTAGGCCAAAGTGGCTTGTAAGGCCCCTTTCACACTGGGGCGGTTTGCAGGCGCTATTGCGCTAAAAATAGCGCCTGCAAACCGACCCGAAACAGCTGTTGCTGTGTCTTCAGTGTGAAAGCCCGAGGGCTTTCACACTGAAGCGGTGCACTTGCAGGACGCTGGAAAATGTCCTGTAAGCCGCATCTTTGGCTCGCTGTAGGAGCGGTATATTTACCGCTCCTATAGCGCCCGTTCCCATTGGAAACAATGGGGCAGCGCTCCGAACCCGCCCGCAAAACGCCGCTCGCGGGGGGTAAAACCACCCTGCGAGCGGCCGCAACGCGCCGCTAAAACGCCGGTAAAGCGGCGCTAAATATAGCGCCGCTTTACCGCCAGCGCCCCCACCGCTCCAGTGTGAAAGTAGCCTAAGGGTTTACAACCACTTGAAGGCTTACCTGTAGGACCAAGAAATATCTCCTAAACCTACACGTTTAGGAGATATTTGCAAAAAGACATGCACCGATGTCTACGGCGCAGGCGCACTGAGCACGCAGCTGCTAACGGCGATATGCCGCTAGTGGCGGCTCCCGCGCACATGCGCAGGAGTGACGTCATCGTGGCTCCGGTCAGTCACAGCTCCCGCGCACATGCGCAGGAGTGACGTCATCGTGGCTCCGGTCAGTCACAGCGCCGGAGCTGCGAGACTCGGAGGTCACTCCGGGATACATGGCAGCGGTGGAGGTGAAGGAGGACTGCTTCGGAGCTTGGTTCTCAGGTAAGTTATTCATAATGAGCTAGTATGCTATGCATACTAGCTCATTATGCCTTTGCCTTGCAGGGTTTATTTTTATTTTTTGGTATGGGTTAACTTCCTCTTTTAAGCTGGCTTTGATTGCTCCCTGCTACTAGGTCAGAGGCCTGTAGCACCTCTCTCCGAAGGCCTAGTAGTTTAAAAGCACATGTTGTATGGTGGACTACTGTTCTCAGCCAGCCAAGCTTGCAAATCCTGTGCCCTCAGGCCACATCGGTTTGACACATATCCCCACTGTCTCTCCTCTGATCCAGGACTCCATCATTAACCGTGTAATGATGAAGACTTTGCTGATGACCATGTAAAAGCAAAGTTCCCTCACAGACTTCCTGGCACATCCAGCCCTCCACTGTGGTACACTTTTCTTTTTGCCCTGAGTCGTTGATGGAGAACTTGACTGGACCATACGTTCCGACAGCTTCACCTGCCCCTCTGCTCCAGGAGTTCTTTCTTTGCCAATGACCATGTACTGGTAAAGACATTGCCAATGACCATGTAATGGCAAAGTTCCTTCACAGCTCTCCCTGGGCCTTCTCCTGTGTTCGGCGCACCCCCCCCCCCCCCCCCGCCCAGAGTGGGGGTGCCCTCCTGCTGCTGTCTAGTATTCCATCCTCCACTTCACTCAGCCAACAACTCCTCCCCAGTGGCATGTTACCTCAGCTTATATTGGAGACCTGCCCCCTGCCAATACCAGTTGGGGATTGGTCAGGGCTGCCTGCCACTCCAGGCCCTGCCCCTTTTCCTGGAAGCAGGGGAGGCGCCTCAGAACTAGAGCCCAAGTGGTCACACCCACTGCTACACTAACCACTCCTAGCCCCCAATACAAAACCAACAGCATAGGCCTGCCTAAATTTGCCTGTGCTGACAGTCTCCTAGTAAAAATCCTATTGCTAGCACCTACCTATTGGTAGAGGGTGCTACACCTCTAACTATTTTCACCGCTCAACATTTTTAGAAAGCATATACAACTGATATTTAAGTGGGCCCCTAAGGGCACAAGCGAGCGCGAATGTAAAACTCCTGGTGTTTTCCCATGCCCCGTGAGCAGCAGGTGATGCATACAACCAGCCATAGATGTGCATAGCTGTACATGCTTATACTCATGTAAACTCCATTGCTCTTTTGCATTGGAATTTACATGCGCATATATTGTGTTTTCCAAATGCACAACTTCCATTTGAACTTTTCTATTTCCCTTATGCCTTAAAGCGGTATAAACCTCAAAAAATCTTCTCCCTGCAAGTTAAAGTGGTTACAAAGGCAGAAGGTTTTTATCTTAATGCATTCTATGTATGTGTTCAGCAGCCCTCCTAATATCTGAATGGACACACAGAATGTCCGCTCTGCTCGGGTGCCCCTATAGCAAGCTGCTTGCTCGGCAGGAGGGAGGGGCCAGGAGCACTGGCGAGGGACCCAAGAAGAAGAGGATCTGGGATGCTCTGTGCAAAACCACTGCACAGAGCAGGTAAGTATGACCATGTTTTGTTATTTTTAAACAAAAAAAAAACTAGACTTTAATATCACTTTAAGAGCATAATGTGCTAGTATGCATTGCATACTAGCACATTATGAAAGACTTGTCTAAAAACAAAGCACTCCAGTGAAGCCCTGTCACGGCTCTCCCCAGAGCTTCCATCTTCTCCCTGTCTTCCTTCCGGGTTCGTGGGCTGTGGTCGTTTCACTGGCCAAGCTATGATGACGTCACTCCCACAGCAAGACTCTCTATGGATGGCACACCGTCCCTTGAGAACGCAGTGCGCATTCCCCGTGATATCACCGGCGCTGCTAAAATAAATATCCCCTTAATTGTGCAAGTTTAGGAGATATTTACTGTTCCTACAGGTAAGCCTTGTTATAGGCTTACCTGTAGGTATAAATCATTGAAAGGCCTTTACTACCCCTTTTTAAAGTTGTTGTAAACCCTTAAGCCTCATACACACGATCAGACTTTGTACAAACTTTCCCGTGGATTTTTGTACAAAGGGCGTTGGCCCCAAGTTTGTATTGCATACACACGATCAGACTTTTTAGGCAACAAACATGAACGTAGTGACGTTTCAACGTACTGACGACACTTCAAAAGAGGACGTTCGAATACTCCTGCGCCACCTTTGGTCAACTTCTGTATTGTTGTCTAATCTTTTGCATTGGTTCTGAGCATGCGTGTTTGTACTTTGTACAAAAGTCTGATGGTTTTGTGTACACACGGTCAGACTTTGCTCCATCGGACTTTTGTTGGCAGAAAGTTGGTCCGTTCGCACAGCCAACAAAAGTACGATGAAAATTGAAAAAGTTGGTCCGATGGTGCATGTTTGTTGTCAAAAAGTCCGATTGTGTGTACGGCCCTTTACCCATACCGAGTGAAGGTACTGGCCTCAGGTGATACACAGAGATTAAACAAATCCTTCTACATAAGTTGTACCTGTTTATTTGCAGCAATCTGTATATCCTTGTAAAACTCAGAGATGAGAAAGATTTTTCACAGTCTTGCAAAGCAGGGGGTGGAGAGCTGCGGTTACACACTGTACATGAGCTCTGATAGCTGATTGGAGTAAAGGGACACGCCCCCTTTGACACACCTGTCAATCAGCTGGAGATCCCTCTCCTCGGCACCGGCATTGTGACTGTGGGTGTGAAGCCACAGCCGGGCACGCGCCACGCTGTAATTGACCGGGTAATCTTCTGGGACCTGTGACGTGTCTCAGAAGATTGCACAAAGGGAGGGGGAGAGCTGAATACCCCTAAAAAGAGGGTATCTGCCCCCCCCCCCCCCAAAAAATGACATGCCAAATGTGGCATGTCAGGGGTCACCTTCACTTAAAGCGGAAGTTCCATTTTTGGGTGGAACTCCGCTTTAAGGTTTGCACAGTTGACATCTGGGTGCTGATTTAAAAAGCAGTGATATGGCTGTACTGCAGTCAATTAAAAAGAAAAATAAGAAACACACACTGCACATTTCTAAAGTATAGTGATGTGCTTTCTAGATGTACTTGGTTCTCTGCCAGCTTCTGGAGTAGGAAGATGCTATTAACTGAATGGGAGTTTGTATACCTAGGAACAACCTAGGAGTTGGAGCTCTTCTGGCTGTCTGCACCCAGATAATGTGTTTAATTAGATACCTGGCAATGAGTAGAGCAGTGAGAGGGAGGTAGTCACTAGTCAGCATTATGTGACACACAGCGTTCATCATTCAATACACAAACTTATGTCAATTCTTTACACTTTGCATTTCTTAGTTATGCAATGTATTATACATGCCTAAAAAATAGAAATAAAAAGCTCAGCTGACGGCTTGGGAAAGGGTGAGGGAGAAAACATGGAGGCGCCACTCTAAGTGCAGTTATCGTTGAATTTTTAATAAGCAAATTCTCTATATATACTCACGAGTAGGATTAAAAGAAGCATGTCAAAAATGGATACATAATCGTCCTGGGGGGGGGGGGGGGGGGGTCCATCCATTCATGGCTGTGTCCTGGTGAAGTGGAGCGGGTTGCCCTGGTGGTGGCCAGCGTTTTCTGGACCTCAAGCACGCAAGGAAGCCGAGGGATGACGTCACTTCCGGTTAAAACAATGGACCAATAGGCGACGCGTTTACGGAGCATGCACTCCTTCTTCAGGCCTAGCGGGGGCCATGTTGAATGAGGGCTTATATGCTCTATTACCGGAACTCCTGGGTCCTAGTGTCCTGTAGTTAGGCTCGTGACATGGCAATATAAGGGAGACGAGATCGCAGCAAACTCGGCATTTAAATAGGGTAAATAAAAGGATCAATGAAGCCAGTCATCATGGGACATTAAAAATGGATGCACATACAGAAATAGTGGGCAAAAAAAAAAAAAAAACATACATACTGAAGCAAGAAACAAAAACAGGCAATGGTACATATTCATAAGAACCTCTAAAAACAGCGATGCAGAGCAACTTGGTAACTGGACGGATTTAGCTCATGTGCGACGGCTTGGGAAATGCAGCCAAAATAGTGCATGGTAAGTGTGCTATGATTTTTAGATCTATCCCATTAAGATAATGGTAATATGCTTATTCTAATGGTAGCAGAATTTTTATAATTGAGGAAGCAGGTCAAAAAAGCTTTTAAAGGGTTAGTTCACCTTTTTACAAAAAGAAAAAGTAAAATGTAAAATGGGTGCCTGTAGATAAAACAAAAAAAGAAATGTAAGTAATGGGTGCCCATAGAAAAAAAAAAAAATGTAAATAATGGGTGCCTGTAGATAAAACAAAAAAAGAAATGTAAGTACCGTAATGGGTGCCTGTAGATAAAACAAAAAAGAAATGTAAGTAATGGGTGCCTGTAGATAAAACAAAAAAAGAAATGTGAGTAATGGGTGCCTGTAGATAAAAAAAATAAATAAAAACTCTGCAGCTTTGACTAAAGTAGGATAATGCACTTGCTATGGGCGTAGGCCTTTTATGTACCTCCCGAAGCCTGGTGGGATATATTCCCCTTCGATAAAGATCATATCCTAATGCTAATGGTAGTGGCATTTTCATAATTGAGGAAGCAGCTCAAGAAAGCTTTAAAGGATTGATTCACCTTTAATTAAAGCTGCACAGTTTGTTTTTGTTTACAGATGCCCTTTGTGTAGGCAGTTTTTTGTAAAGTTCAATAGCCTTGCTATAGGTGTAGGCAATTTACATACCTCTCAGAACCTAGCGGAAAAACTCTTGGAGGTGGCATCCCCTCACCTTACCTTGTTGCTAGGACGTTGCTAAGAAGCTCCCAGCTGTTCCTGCTAGTCCCCACCATTACAGGAGCAATCTCTCTGATTCAAATATCTGCGCATGTGTGGTTCACCATCTGAGCTCAGAGTTACCGTGACATGGGGAGAGAGATCATGCATGAACAGTGGTTTGAATGAGAAAACGCGTGATGGTGGGGGCAGGAAGTAACTGGTGGGAGCGTCTTAGGAACATCCTAGCAACAAGGTAGGATGGGTGGAAAACCATCTCTGGGAGCTTTTTCTCAAGGCTTTGAGAGGTACATTAATGGCTTACACCTATAGCAAGTGCTTTATTCATCTTTTATCAAAGCTGCACAGCTCAGTTTTATCTACAGGCCTCCCTTATCTGAATATAAGCTAACCCGTTACTGGCACATCATATGATGACAAAATCCATTCCGGTTTCTAACTGTCAGTTTGTTATTCCTAGAGATGTTAAAGTTGGTTGGCAGTCTTCGGTTTCTGCACACTACCTGTCTGTTCAGTTAGTGATTGCCTAGAGGCATGGAACAACTTTTGACTTGTTGTTTTCCAGTGCATGTATGAACACTTTGAAGGTTACCTACTGACACTCTACAACAATGTGAAAAAGAGTTTAATGTTGTACAAACTAGGAGCACCCACCTATGGATGATTTTCATTCATGTACTGAAATTGTATCACATTTTTTTTTTTACGTATATATATATATTTACATAATTGTGCTTGTCTTTATATTCAATTTTCTTTTTTATATTGTCATCAATAAATACTTTCCTTTTCAAATATTATTCCATATTTTTTTTTATTTAATAATTGCCTTTAAAATCCCCAAATTTTGAAGTTCTTTCTTCTAAACAAATGTTGTACAAACTAGCATTGCACGTGATATATCTGTATTCACTCAACATCGTTCTTTTTCATTTATGCTTTATGTACAAGTCGATTGTTTTGATGATGTGCTGTTGTCCGGCTGTGTTGTTGTGGCCTCCTAGCAACTTTATAAAAAAAAAAAAAAAATGTTGTGTGTTATACCCGAGATGTATGCATGTTGCATCACTATGGTTGGCCTGTTTTAGAAGACTCCTTTTAGTATGGTCATTAAATTAGATTTAAAATGCTAAAGCTTAATTTACTAAGAACGGTGTATTATACGCTTCATGCACTTCAGCATTAGCTGTACGTCATTGTTCAGGACCAGCTTCCTCATAGTGAGAAAGGTTAAAGCGGAGTTCCATCCAAAAGTGGAAGCTCCGCTTATCTGCCCCCCCTCTCCGGTGCCACATTTGGCACCTTTTGGGGGGGAGCAGATACCTGTTTTTGACAGGTATCTGTCCCCACTTCCGGGAGACCTTGCCGGTGGGGAGTTGACTCAGAAGTTTGGCCCCCCTCCACCTTCTACCATTTTTTGCTGCTTTTTTACCGCGTTTTTGTACAGGTCAAAGGGTCATCAATGTAAAAAGCAGAAAAATCTTGTTTGACCTTTAAGCGTTTTGGAGCTTCTGGCGTTTTGGAGTGGAGATGTGAACCATCACCATAGAGAATAATTGATTTTTTTTTTCCCCCCTCCAGCCTTTTGTAGCTTCAGGCTTCAAGCTACAAAATGCTCAGGTGTGAATGGGGCCTTACAGGCAATTGCAGCAGCAGCACCCGAGAGCTGATGCAACCATTGGTGGGGTGCCAACATCGCTGGATTCCAGGACAGGGAAGTGTCCTGGAGGGGGGTGGAAGTCCGCTTTACCATACCTGCACAACCTTTGGTGACGCGGCTGCTTGTAGAAATAATCAGGGATGCATGGGTGTAATATCACCGGAGCACAATTGGAGATCATTGTTACCCCGTTACATGAAGTACCTGAACAAGGTCCTTCATTGGAGGATTGACTATCATTATTTTAGTGAAAACTTCAGACTTCAATGATAACACAGTTGAAACTACAAGAATGTGTTAAAACTAATGAGATTTTGATGATTGTGTTTTACATATACTTTAAAGTAGAGCTATAGGCAAAACTTTATTTTTTTCATTTAGGATAGCGCAAGGGAGGGTGCGTTTTTTTTTTTTTTTTGTTTGTTTGTTTTTGCTTTTTTCCACAATCTGTGTCCCATTGTGGAGATTTCCCTTCTCTTCTTGTGTCCTAGCCAAACAGGAAGTGAATGGAAATCCCTGCAAATCTGGGAATTCCTTGGGGGATCCCCAGGTCACCAGAACTAGTGTCCCCATTGGAAGTTTTCCCAGTGTATTACTTTTTTGGGGACAACCCAAAATTTGGGATTTTTTTACTTTCACTTTCAATGATAACGGTAAACGGGACAAATGGAGAGGATGAATCTCCTTAACCGCCTCGCGACCGCCGGCTGTCTATTGATGGTCAGGCGGCGCAGCTCTCAGGGCGGGAGGGCGGCATATGACGTCCTCCCCTTCTTGGCTCTCCAGGGAGCGCGCGCCCGCCGTGTCACTGGGCACCCGATGCACGTGCCGGCGGCCGCGATGTCCACTGGGCACTCGCGATTGCCCGGTAATACAGCAGTACCGTGAATCTGTGTGCGTAAACACACAGATCCACGGCCCTGTCAGAGGAGAGGAGCCCCCCGATGGTGTGTTCTCAGTACAGAGAAACACCGATCGGTCTCCTCCCCTTGTGAGTCCCCCCCCCCCTACAGTTAGAATCACTCCCAGGGAACATTTTAACCCCTTCAGTGCCCCCTAGTGGTTAACCCCTTCCCTGCCAGTCACATTTATACAGGAATCAATGCATTTTTATAGCATGGATCGCTGTATAAATGTGAATGGTCCCAAAAATATGTCAAAAGTGTCCGATATATCCGCCGCAAAATCGCAGTCACAATAAAAATCGCAGATCGCTGCCATTACTAGTTAAAAAAAATATAATAATAAAAATGCTATAAATATATCCTCTATTTTGTAGGCACTATAACTTTTGTGCTAACCAATCCAATATACGCTTATTGCGATTGTTTGTTTGTTCTTTTTTCTTTATTATTTTTTTTTTTTTTTGCCCAAAAATATGTAGAAGAATACGTATCGGCCTAAACTGAGGAAGAAAATAATTTTTTTTATATATTTATGGGGGATATTTAGTATAGCAAAAAGTAAAAAATATTCTTTTGTTTATAGCGCAAAAAATAAAAAACGCACAAATTTCATCTGGGTACAGTGTTGTATGACCGCGCAATTGTCATTCAAAGTGCGTCAGCGCTGAAAGCTGAAAAATGGCTTGGTCAGGAAGGGGGTGAAAATGCACTGTATTGAGGTGGTTAATGAGGGCACAGACAGCCATAAAAATTGACACCCATTCTAATCCCTCACCACTCTGTCCAAAAAAAAAAAAAGGAGTTTTGCCTTTTAGTTATACTTTAAGCTGATTTAGTTCTTATTTTATTTTTTTTGATAAGCAAGCTGTCATGATTTAAAAAATTAAATAAATAAAAAAACACACATTTGGGAAGGATGTGGGAATCCTGCCCACTATGCTGTTGTATTCTGACAGTGGGACTTCCTCCCTGCCAGAATACACTGATCAGAGCTGAAACCAATTGGCTACATGCGGTGATCGAACGCAAGTTTGGAGTTGATCATTAGGTTGACTCCTCTAGAATGGCAGCAGCTATAGATGTATAGATTTAGATACACTAACAAATTTAAAGCCAAACTCCAGCTAACACTTTATAATTGGTTACAGCAACATTTTTTTTTCTTTTGGGATAAAGGTTTTACATAAGTAAAAGCTGATCATTTGTATAGCATTGCAGAGCCAGAACAAGCATGCAACTAGTGGATGAAGAAAGTAAGAAATTAGCTTAGTCAGGTCAATGACTGAAGCCTTTGGATCCATAGTATAGCCAGATAATTGGCATTTTCAGAAGAAAAGATCAGTAGGGGCAGGTCTTTGTATTGTCTCAGTACATGTTTCATGTTTAGTGTAACAAAAAGATTGGATAGAAAATAATAGTGTGCATATATAATTTGCTGCTTGTAAAAGATAAACAATTAAAGTAGGGTAGACTGTATGATTTATATAGGAATTTGCCTCTAGCACTTTAGGTAAAAGTGGAAGAAAAGCCCAAGTTTAACTAGTCCTAAAAATGTTCCCTCCTCTCTCCACCTACCTATCCTGCCTAACCTGTATTAAAAAAGTGTGTACTTATATATATTTTTAATCTGCTCTTGTCTGGTCACCTGATCCTGCAGCTCTGTAAGGAAGTGCTTGAAAATATCTGTAAATTCCAGGAGCCGTGACGTCACCCATAGGCTCCCATGGCCCTGCAGTTATTGGTGCTCCCTCCTCTTCCCTGCAGCAGCCGCTCACTGACCCAGGGCCGCCGGAGCTGCAGGATCAGATGGCTTGACAGAAAAGGATTAAAAATATTGCACACCCTTTTTTTTTTTTTTAATATATAGGTTAGGCAGTGCAATGCACGACAATAGAAATCATATTTATTCTTTATAGTGCCAGTTCATATCAATGCATCATGGTACAGAGTGATTTTTGAAAAGGTGCAGGTGCTTCTTTGGCACAGCATTTTTTTAAAAGAAGAAGAAATGGGCGCACACCCCTATGTTGATCCAAGATTCTTTATTAGGACATCCCAAAAGACTCTACAGGAACAGACTGCTAGGTAGTTGGGTTTCACACACTTCAGGTATGTCAGCATAGTATTCCTTGCATTGCCCCACCTTCACCACCAACAGGTGTCCCGGGCACTAATTTACAGACTTCCTGTTACCCAAGATTACCGTGTAGAGCAGTGGTTCTTAACCTCAGTCCTCAGTACCCCCCACCAGGCCATGTTTTGGGAATTTCTCTTAGATAAAATAGCTGTCCAAAATACCAAGCCATTGACTTAGATTTAAAGCACCTGTACAAGGGAAAAGGAAAGCCTGCAAACATGGCCTGGTGGGGGGTACTGAGGACTGAGGTTAAGAACCACTGGTGTAGAGAAACCACAAGTTTATAAAACAAAAATATTTACAGATATGTGTCATATAGATAAATAAACCGATCTATATCACAAATGAACCAAAAATAAATGAACAATGAAAGAAAAAAAAAAAAGAGAAATAAAGAGAAAATGGAAAAAAAAAAAAACATAACAAATTTCAAATAATCACTCATTTTAAAAACATACAGTAAGTTGTTAGTATTATGACATTAGTATAGGGTGATTCATTCGTGTACCTATATCCCTTGTCGTATACATCTAAATTTATTTAAATGAATAAAGAACTGATATCTCTCCACAATAAAATCAGTAATCTGTATGTATATGAATAATAATCCATACAAATCATAAGAATCAACCAGAACTTGACGACTTCACGGAACAGGGAGAAGGAAAACACAAAACAGGGAGAAGACACAAACGGCACAGAGAAAAAGAGAGACACACTGACAAGATGTGGGATGAAAAACATTCACAGTGTGCATGTGTTCAGTGAATCACTGACAGAGCACTAGCACAACAGCATTATAACATCCACACGTCTTTACAATGAATAGTCATAAAGAACCCATTAGTACACAAAAGAAGACTAGATATACATACACGCAATTGATAGACGGATGCACATAAAACATACTGTGTGTTTGTGTATATGTATATGTATATATATATATATATATATATATATATATATATATATATATATATATATATATATATATATATATATATATAATTAATAAATTGAATTACTTATCATCCGCGTGTATGTGGGCGGTAACTAGAAGTATGAATTGCAGTTGGAGAGAGTGTATGGCAAACTAATCATAAAAATGGCACCCATCCCACTCAAAATTTAACCCATGCAGGATTCGAGTTTGGAGGTGAAAAAAATCCAGAACACCTCTCCGACAAAGTTATTGAAACACATCACCCCCTCTTTTTGGAGCCTTAACCTTTTCAATCACCTGTACACACATGCCCGATGTATTATGGCACAAATTTAAAATGTTTTGCCACATTGGTTGATTGATTTTTGTCTACACTATAGACGTGTTCGTGAAACCGATCACGAAGACATCTGGTTGTTCTGCCAACACATTGAATGTGGCATAGGTCACAGGTAAGCAAACACACAGGTTGCTGGTATTACAATTATGGAAGGCACAAATATCATCACTTTTTTTTTTTTTTTTTTGTTACTGTAGAACAAATTTAGTTGCCACCCATAATGTGACTACAACACTGGCACCCTGTTCTACACCTAAAATGTACCTTTAAAATGTAACCATTTTACTGATTTCATTGTGTTCCTATTAAAGAAACTGAGGGACAGAGAGCACACCTAAAGTGCATTATAGTGCATTTTTTGCACATAGACTTTAATGGAAGCACATGAAAACCGCATGTACATACATCTTGACGCGTCTCCTACAAAAAAAAAAGCATTAAGAAATTAAAAAATAAAATAAAATGCATGATTATGCAGCAACAGTAGTGTGAAACTATGCCAACACTGAGAGCAATCATTCTAGCTGGGTAGTTTTACAGGCACATGCAATTATAAGACTTGACACGTTTGGTATCAATTTACTTGACGCAACCTCATTTTCTCATATTACCCAAAAAAGGGTATTATGTTTGTGTACATTAAAATGATTTGAGTATACATTAATTTTTTTACCCAAAATATGGGCTTGATGAGCTTTTGCGCTAAAATCGTTTAACCACGTGGTGTTTGCTTTTAGAATCTATATATAATGTTTTGGAGGTTTTAAAGAGTTACTAAACCCACAACAATAAAATAAGTCTGTATATGCAGTAAAGCATGTTTATTATACTCAATGTGGAACCTAAGGGGTTAATCCTCCGCATTGTGTAGAAAGGCTGTTTGATCCTGCGTTCTCTGATCCTCCCCTTCTTTTATTGTTTCCAATCCATCTGCTGAGGGTACAGAGCCTTGGAGGCACTCTGCACATGCTCAGTTTTGGTGTGTATTGCTAGAAAGTTTTTTGTTTTTGGAAGGGTGCATGTGATCAGCACAGGGCCAATCGCCACTGTCCAGACAAAAGGTCAGGGGTCATGCAGCCTCATAGGACAGTCAGAGGAGAATGAAAACTCCTACAAGCTTTAACCGGTGCTCAGCCGGTCACTGATGGATGTCACAAGACTGCTTTATACTGCTCATGAGAAAAGCAGTTTATATTTACTAAAATAATCTGTGCTGTGGAAGACCAGATATAATGAATGCAGGATCCTGGGTTTAGTAACATGATTTTCAGGCCTAAAATGTGCATTTTAACGTGTACAAAAAGAGGGCCTGGCAGTAAAAGGGATAAACCAAAGGGAAATTGCGCGCATTTCTTTTTTTCCCCTGCCATACACTTAAATACTGTGAAAACTAGAAATATATATTTGGTAACTGTATCATGGTCAGCTTTTCTATTTCTGTATCGCAGCATTGTTTGTTGCCTGTGATGTGTGCATTGTGTGAAGCGGTGTCAGTGTTCAGTCATTTGCAACACAAAACACCTGTATGGAAGATCAGGATAGACTGGTTTGCTTACGTATTTTAATATTTACTGAAATACTTTTGGCAGTTGAAATGCTGCGGTATTTTCTTTTCTCCTACCGAAACCAAACCCTAAAGATGATATTTGTACGCCTTAAAGGCAACCATTCCTGAGAAGAACATGGGGGCTGCTATTGCATCTTTTCATTCTACTAATGCTAGTGGCCTGGCTATCATGGCCTTCTTGCTTCAATTTTACCCAACAATATCTCTGGATGATTCCTGACTTTCCTGATCTGCCTACTTTTTTCTATACAATGAAAAGAAAGTACTAAAGCCTGACATCTAGTGTTTTTTTAGCAGAACCGGCGGCAGTAGTGGCCACCTAATATTGGATAATGTGTGGTAGTCTACAGTGCTGTCCTTGCAAGGTCCAGGGTAAATCAATGATTGGAGTGTAGCTCATAAATACATTTTGAAAGTCATGTAAACATCTGACCCAGAGATCCCTGGCTGACACGTATGAACCTGTGTATGAGGTGCCATAATGGTCTTTGGAGGAAGAGTGTGTTTTTAACCGTTTGTGTAATGCGTTACGCAGAACAAGGGAAATTACAAATAAGGACATCTGCCAGGGACTTGCCTATGTAGCCACATGCAGGGATCTTGGGTTCTACCGATGGGGCCCTTTCACACGGGCTTGTCCGTGTACAGACTCCGCTTTGCTCAGCAGGGATCGATCCGCTGATCCCCCGATGAGCAGGCAGATGACTGGTCCGTCTCCGCTCACTGTGCTGAGATGGACCTGTCAAAGCCCCACTTTCCTCCTATAGAGATCGGATGAAAACAGACCGCCTGTCCGTTAATAGCCCCTCCATATATCACCTCCAACTTATGCTGCAGTTGAAATCTACAATTGTAGAGCCCTGCAGGGAAGTGGGACTTTCCTATGATATTTTCCATGCTGACTTAAGGATTAAAGTACATCTAAACCAGCAAACAAAAATGTAATCTATTGTAGCTGACTAGTCCATAGGTTTGATATCTGCATCCATTCTTTTTATGCCAAGTACGTTTTCTGAAAATACCTCTTGTTCTTGCCAGCTTCCTGTGCACTGAACTGAAAACGTAATGTTTTATAAGCTCTCCCAGTTCGTTGCTGTGAACTACAAAACGCTTCACCCCCTAATAAAAAGTAAAAAAAAGATAGATGGATAGTACAGTACTGTGCAAATGTTGTGTATATAGGTGTGAAAAAAATGCTGTCAATCTAATATTTAAAAAATAGAAGTGTTAATAGCTTATTTTTATCAATTACGAAATAGAAAGTAAATGAACAGAAGAGAAATCCAAATCAAATCAATATTTGGTGTGACCAGCCTTTGCCTTAAAAACGGCATTAATGTTTCAATTCTTTTAGGTACACTTGCGCACACTTTTTTTTTTTTTTTTTTGTTCAATATGTTTATTGAATTTCAAATTTTAACAGAGTATACAAAACAAAACATATAAGACATTTTGATACACATTTCATTATCATGTATCATCTATGATGTTATTATTCATCAATGAAGTACGGTATTATAGATTATTGAATCTATTCGTCCAAATCAACTATTTTTCATCTACATTTTACAACGCATAGGGTTTATTGCTATGAGGCGTTCAAAGGAATGATTTCTATTAACAGCTTTTATTACATCGAAGAGATTAATAGTGGTAGTATTTTTCCAGTGGCTGAGTAGTAGATTCCTAGTTTCTAATAGAATGTGGGTGACCACTGATCTGAAGAGTGATGGGAATTTTTCTATGCCCAAGTGTAGAATTCATAATTCTGGGTTGGGAGGTGTGAGGATACCCGTGAGTGAGGAAATGATTTGTAATATTTGATCCCATAGGCATTTTATCCTCGGGCAGTGCCAGAACATATGAAGTAGGTCTCCTGTGTTACCGCAGTTTCTCTAGCAGAGGGGTGAGTGTTTTGGGAAGAACTTGGCTAGTCTATAAGTTGTGTAGTGGCACCTATTGGTAATTTTGACCGTTCCCAGTGTTTAGTACAGTGGGAAGCTTTATGGATTTCCGTAAAAGCAGATTGCCATTGTGTGTCCGTACGTGTGGTGCCCATCTGTTTCCCATTTGTGGATTGCAGTGGTTTTCCTAAGAGTCAGTTTGTCTTGCAATAGCTTATAGAAGAGGGATATCCCCTTGATGTTGTTGTGGGTTGTGGATTAAAATTCCCAAGCTTTGGTAGGTATCTTTGACTTTGTGATGGGGTTTGTTTTCAGAAAGTGTGAAATACGTACACAGGTGAATAGAGTTGTTTTTGGCAGGTTACAGTCATGGAAGATTTGTTCCGCTGTCTTAGGCTGGTCCGTAAATAGATCTGAGATCTGTGTAATACCCTGTTTTGAGAGTGATTTGATTGAAAACATGGGGATTTGGGCTTCTAAGATATCAATTGGATGCTCGACGTCTATTACCATTTCCTCAGTGTGTTTTAAGGACAAAAGGTATCTCCATGCTTGGATAGACACCCTAATTGGTGGCGAGAGATGTTTTATATTCCAATGTTTCCAGTTGTCCCCCATGAGAAAGGTTTTCAGTGTCTTTGTTGGGGTCTGCTTTTCCTCTATGTCCACCCACATTGGTCTGTCAGGACCTTGGAACCCGTGTTTAAGTTGGTCCAATCTTACTGCACATAAATAGTCCTGTAAGTCTGTTAGGCCCACCCCTCCTACTCATTTATGCAGAGTGAGGTTCTGTTTGGGACATCTTGCTTTTTTTGCCATTTCACAGGAATTTCCACATGAGATAGGACATTGTTCTAATATGATGTTGCGGTATGTGAATTGGTAATGCTCCTGAATATGTATAGGATTTGTGGAAGGAGTAACATCTTAAAGGCAGCTAATTTCCCCATCCAGGAGAGTTATTTTTTGGAGATTTCTTTCAATTGGCCTTCCAGTTTGGTTAACAGCCGTTTGATATTGGCATCCGCTAGTGCTGTTGTGGTATTTGTAAGTGTGACCCCTAGGTACGTTATGCCTTTGGTGCTCCAAGAGTATGGAAATGTTTTTTGTAACGTGTATTGAATGTGTTCAGTTACACCAAGGCTTAGAAGTACTGATCTGGAAAAGTTAACTTTATAATATGATGTTTTCCCAAAATCCGTTCAGTATCAGTATTTCAGTATTTGGTGTGCTTGTGCAAGGGATGTACGTGGGTTAGTTAGCAGCAATATCACATCGTCCAACAGGTTTATAATGTGCTGGTCGGGACCAAACTGGAAGCCTTTGATTGAGGGGTGGGATCTAATGGCTTCTGTTAAGGGTGCTATCATTAGATTGAAGATAGTAGGTGTTTTTGTTATTTCTGTGGTTGTGAATGGGGCATTTAGATTTTTTAAGTCAGTGGCGGAGAGGGAGGGAAGTTTTAAGCTTTGTAGGAATGTTTGTATCTTCTCCGTGGATGGTTGTGGTGTGGAGCCATCTGAGTGTAGATTATATAGCGCACCGTAATATTCTGCAAATTGGTTCACTATATCTTGTGGGTTAGTTATTTTGAAGTTTTGAGTAGGGTGAATTAAGTGAGCTATTTTGTTTTGGTGCGAGTGGCTTTCAATCGTGTAGCCAGGTATTTACCAGCTCTGTTTGCGTTAGCAGGGTGATTTCAGTTTTAATCATCTAAGATGCAGGTCGAATTTTTGGGAGAGATGTTCTCTAAGGTTTTCCCTGAGTTTGGAGAGATTGTTAGTCAGCGCTATCGTGGGAGAGCATTTGTTTTGCGATTCTACAGTGCGTATTTCGTTTTTTTTTTTATGTTCCATAGAATGTGGGGGTCTGATACTGACGACTTGTTTGAGAGAAGTTTTTGAGATGCTGAAAGATGGTCGAGTGAGTTTTGGGTTCTTGTAGAAGTCTATTGTTACAGCGCCAGATAGGGGAGGAAGAGGAGACACCTGTTCCATAAAATGACAGAAAAATTGCCGCGTGTTCAGACCACGTAATATCGTGGATTCAAGCACTTGTTACTTGTTGCAATAACCATTTGTCTGTCAAAAACATGTCGATACGCGAGTAAGAGCAGTGTCTGTTTGAAAAAAAAAGTGTAGTCTTTTTCGTTTGCATGGAGGCACCGCCGTGCATCAAACAGATCTTCTCTGTGTAGGAACGCCTGTAGAGATAAGTTTCCTTTTGGGTTTCTTGGTGGTGGTGTCCAGATTCGGGTCAGCAATGAGAATAAAGTCGCTGCAGATTAGAAGGTTGCTGTGTTTCATTTTTGAGTACCTTTCCTATAAAGCATAGTTGGTGAGAGTTTGGGGCGTAAAAAGGTTACCAGTGTATACAGCTTAGAGTTTAAGTCTCCAGTTATGATGATATATCTACCACCATCGTCCACTAAAGCTTCCTTAAGTGTGAATGAGACAGTGTTTTTTATGGCGAGGAGTACTCCTTTTTTGTGGTTAGGCGTGCAAGCCAGGAACAATTTTGGGAAGTCTTTGTATGTGCAAGGTGGGGTCTTGGAGAGCTGAAAGTGTGTTTCCTGCACACATAGTATGTCCACTCCTTGAGTGCAAGCCTCTTGCCACATGGAAAATCGTTTGGCGGGATGGTTAAGGCCATCATCATTGAGAGGTACTTGATGGTCATAGCATGTCTGGAGTAGTCTGTTGTAATGTATGGTGGGGTAGGTACGCACTGCGGTCACATGGTGTCCTGACGGTTGCCACTTCATGTGCAGATAGGATAGGGGAATCAGATTGGCCTCATTCGGTAAGCAATGTTCTTGTCGGATGTAACTGCGTGTATCAAACAAATAACAAAAAGAACAGAAAACATAGAGCGTTAACATAAGAACTGGATCTTGCAACTGATCCTTGGGCAGATGTAACTGCGACTGTACTGGGGGGGGGGGGCGATAAGAAAAATTCTTGGCTCCTATACCGGAGAATATGCGTTTCTGAATATGTTTTACTTATGAGCTTCACCATTTGTTTTTTTGATGGCACGCTTGTGGGAAACTATTTGCCACTCCTTTTTGTATTGGTGGAGGCTTAGGTGGTGATGCTGGGCGAGGGGCCTGTTCTGGGAGAATGCCCCATTGACGTAGTGCGGTAATCCCTTCGTCAATCGTTGTGACTGAGGTTGTGAGCCCATTGTGTGTAATGGACAAAGTTGCGGGGTATTTCCACTTGTGGAGGATTTTATGATTTCTTAAAGCTTTGGTGATTGTCGCCAGGTTGCGGCTGCGTTGTAGCGTGTGCTTGGAGAGGTCAGAGAGTAGCCTGATAACGGCATATTGTGGTGGTATATTGTCTGGTTTTCTGGATGCTTGAAGGATCTGATCCTTGATATGGTAGTAATGTACCCTAAGTAAGACATCCCTTGAGGTTTCTGCAGGGAGAAATGAGGGTTTGGGAATCCTGTGGATCCTGTCCACAATAAGATCTTGCGGAGTTGGAGAAAGAAATAACGTGGAGAACAGGGTTTGGGCATATTGGAGAATGAGATTTGGTGTAACAGACTCTGGAATGCCCCTGAGTTTAATATTGTTCCTTCTGGACCTGTCCTCTAAATCTGCGACCTTCTCTCTCATCCATGCTATATCTTCTCCCTGTGCGGTATGTGCTTCCACCATTACATTATAGGATGTTGTGTATTCTTCCATTTTGTGTTCAACGTGGTCAACTCTGAGGCCTAGGCCCTGAACCTCCCTTGTGCACTTGTTGATGCCTGTTTATCATATCAGCTTGTAGGGATAACAGCATCTCCTTTAACATAGCGTCTGAAATGGGGCTGTCAGAAGTAAAAAATCAGCTTTTGGATCTCCCTCCAGCGTCCCCTCCAGCAGCCCCCTCAGATTTGTGCTGTTGCTGGGTGACCCGCTTACCTCCATTTCTGTGACAGGCTGCGGCCTAGCTGGTGACTCCCTCCTGGGCCTCGATTTTGCTGGGCTCCTGGTTGAGGGGCTGGATGTCCCAGATGATGATTCGCTAGGCAGCTTGTTCGTGTGTTGGGCTACGGATGTTTACCATGGCCTTGTCTGTGTATGGCGAGTCCCGGACGCCGCTGCTGCCAAATCCGGCAGCTTCGATGGCTGCTGCGGGTTCTTTCTGCGCCATGTCATCCCCGAGGTGGTTAGCAGTCCGATGGTGCCTTTCTGGGCTCTGGACGATGCCTGTGAGCTCGGATGGCCGTGGATGTTCGGCTGGCTGAGGAGCTCCTGAGCTACACATCCATTATGGAGCTTGGTAGCCACGCCCCCACTTGCACACACTTTTTGAAGGAACTCGGCAAGTAGGTTGTTTCAAATATCTTGGAGAAGTTACCACAGATCCTCTGTGGATGTAGGCTGCCTCAAATCCTTCTGTCTCTTCATCACAGACTCCATAATGTTAAGATCAGGGCTCTGTGAGAGCCAAACCATCACTTGCAGGATTTTTTTCTCAAATGAACTCATCTCTAACAGTGTATGTATGTGGTTTATGTTTGGAAACTACATTCATTACAAAATCAAATATTAACAGCAAATTACGTTTTGAAGTACTTTCAAACCGGTAAAGCATCAAATTTACTTTGTAAGACTTGTTTGAAAATGCATGAGTGTATGTATGGCCATCTTTAGAAGTTACACCTGACCAAAAAACAAAGCTACAGTGGGCATTTATTTGACCACTGTCAAATGGGGAGGAACTGTGTTAAGGCAGAGCCACTGATAGATCTGTAGAGATAGTCATACGCTAGTAGATTTTCTAATGAACGTTTACACAAATATTCCTTCTGTGACTAAGCCCAGGTGGGTGGGGCAAAATGCATCACGGTGTGGGATGTGGTGGAAACATGTAGGCTGAGGCCGCTCCTTATCATTTGTTCACCTGGGCTGGCCGGGAGTAGCAGCCATCCTTTCCTCTTTACAAATACTAGCCCTCTGGATTGGTATCCGGATAAGCCTGCACCCCATTCCCTGGGACACATAGATATTATTTCTCCTCTACTGTGTAGCGCCAAAAGCAATATAACAGGTCACAAATATTCGTATGAACATTCTTTGTACATTCAATGACTTTCAAAAGTACTTCAAAATTCAGTTTGCTTTTAACATTCAAATGTGGAAAAAAAAATTCCCAAACGGAAACCACATAAACTGTTAGTAATTTGTTAATCTGAGAAAAAAATTCCATCCTGCTCCTTTGAATTTTCTCATCTCTGTGGTCAAAAAAGAACATTGATTTGACTCCATTATTTAGAAAATCAAACAAATGTTCTTAAAATTAAACATTTTAAAACAAATTTCTACTAGTGTATGGCCAATGTAAAGCAGTCCCTGTTCTGGAGGAACCTCCACTAGGTAATAAGGATTAGAAGGTTTTTTTAAAGGCATACTAGATGAAAGAAGAGCTGAAGGTTATGTTAGGGGTTTAGCCTCTTGCTGGTAGCCACCTCATTTACAACACAATGAAATCAGTGTGCTGCTAATGAAGTTAATGCTTGCAAGCACCTAATTTCCTAAATCTCAAAATTCCATAATGTGGAAGCTGAACAAAAAGAATTAACAGATTAACCCATCCACACCTTTTGAGGTGGTTGGGGAAATCTCCTTTCTGCACTAATGTATTCTGACAGCGGGACTCCCCTGCTGCCAGAATACACTGGTTAATCACAAATTTGCCAGCAGGCCCGTTCTGGAGGAATCCGCCACTAGATGTGTTTGTTTTTGTTTTTTATAGTGAATGTGTCTTACTGCTCCTGTCTTTCATTGCCTTCTACTGGAAAAAAAAATGAAAAATTAGCAAATGTCTTTGTATATTCAACAACTCTTTCCTTTTTATTTCAGAAAAAGCGACAAGCCTATGAGTCCAATCTTATGAGAAATGGTTTACAGCTGGAAGCCACCAGATCTGTAAGTTTTTTACTTATTTTTATTTTTTTTCAAATCCATGAATGTTTTAAAGTGAATTCTGATAACCTGTAATTGATTTCTATATGCAAAATATATATATATATATATATATATAATACACACACACACACACACAGTGCCTTGTTTTGTTGCCTCACAACCTGGAATTAACATGGATTGTTTGAGTATTTGCATCATTTCATTTACAGAACATGCCCACAACTTTGAAGATGATGTGTTTGTTGTTTTTTTTTTTTATTTTTTTTATTGTAAGGCAAACAACAAATAGGACCAAATAACAGAAAAGTCAATGTGCATAACTATTCACCCCCCTAAAGTTAATACTTTTTAGAGCCACCTTTTGCGGCTATCACAGCTCCAGGTCGCTTTGGATAAGTCTCTATGAGCTTGCAACATCTTACCACTGGGATTTTTGCCCATTCCTCCTTGAAAAACTGCTCCAGCTCCTTCAAGTTGGATGGTTTGTGCTTGTGAACAGCAATATTTAAGTCTGACCACAGATTTTCTATTTGGATTGAGGTCTAGGCTTTGACTAGGTCATTCCAACACGTTTATATGTTTCCCCTTAAATCATTCAAGTGTTGCTTTAGCAGTGTGTTGGGGATCATTGTCCTGCTGGAAGGTGAACCTCTGTCCTAGCCTCATTCACACACAGAGTGGTACAGGTTTTGCTCAAGAATATCCCTGTATTTAGCACCATCCATCTTTCCCTCAACTATGACCAGTATCCCAGTCCCGACTGCTGAAAAACATCCCCACAGCATGATGCTGCCACCACCATGTTTTACTGTGGGGATGGTGTTCTTTGGGTGATGTGTTTGGGTTTGCACCAGACACAGTGTTTTCTTTGATGGACGAAAAGTAAAATTTTAGTCTCATCAGACCAGAGCACCTTCCTCCATACATTTTGGGAGTCTCCCGCATGCCTTTTTGCAAACTCCAAACGTGCCATTTTGTTTTTTTTCTGAAAGTAATGCCTTTCTTTTGGCCACTCTGCCATAAAGCCCAACTCTATGGAGCGTATGGCTTATTGTCATCCTATGTACAGATAATCCAGTCTCTGCTGTGGAACTCTGCAGCTCCTCCAGGGTTCCAACGTCTCTGTGCTGCCTCTCTGATGCCCTCCTTGCCCGGTCCATGAGTTTTTTGGTGTGTGGCCGTCTATTGGCAGGTTTGCTGTTGTGTCATGTTCTTTCCATTTGGTTATGATGGATTTGATGGTGCTCCTAGGGATCATCAAAGATTTGGATATTTTTTTTTTATAACCTAACCTTTATACTTGTACTTCTCAACAACATTGTCTCTTACTTGTTTGGAGAGTTCCTTGGTCTTCATGGCAGTGTTTGGTTAGTGGTGCATCTTGCTTAGGTGTTGCAGCCTCTGGGGCCTTTAAAAAAGGTGTGTATATGAAATGACAGATCACGTGACAACTTAGATTGCACACAGGTGGACATCATTTCACTAATTATGTGACCTCTGAAGGTAATTGTTTGCACCAGAGCTTTTTATGGGCTTCATAACAAAGGGGGTGAATACATACGCACATGCCAATTATCATTTTTTTATTTCTGAAAAATGGTTTTATGTATATATTTTTCTAATTTTACTTCACCAACTTAGACTATCGTGTTCTGATCCATCACATATAGTTCAGATTAAAAAAAAAAAATTGACCTAAAGGCTGTAATGTAACAAAAAAGGTAAAAAGCCAAGGGGGATGAATACTTTTGCAAGGCACTGTATGTGTGTGTGTGTGTGTGTATATGTATATATGTGTGTGTGTGTCATTGTATATGTGTGTGTGTGTGTGTGTGTGTGTGTGTGTGTGTGTGTGTGTGTGTGTGTGTGTCCAAGTATATCTGGCGTAGAAGGAACACTGCATTTTATATATATATAATATATATATATATATATATATATATATATATATATATATATATATATATATATAGATATATATATATATATATATATATATATATATATATATATATATAGATATAGATATATAGATATATATTATGTATATAAAAATATTTATATTACTTTTTTTTTTTTTTAAATTTTTTTTTAGATTATGTACTGTATTTCTGAAAACTACTTATGTGATTAAATTTAACTTTTAATTTGTGAAACTGCGCCCCTGTCAAAACATTTGAAACCCATCTTTCAGATAACCTTAACAAAAAAAAAAAAACAGACAGAGAGGACACTGGGACAGACAGAGAGGGACGCAGTGTGATGAGGACAGAGGGACGCAGTGCGACAAGGACAGAGGATTTTTGACACCCTAGGCGAAACCTCATTTTGTCTCACCCCCCCCCCCCCCCTGGCTCCACCCGACTCCACCCATAACTGCAGCCTCACCAGCACCCATAAATTCAGTAACATCAGCACCCATAAATGCGGCCTCACCAGCACCCAAAAATACAGTAACATCAGCACCCCATCGGTGGAGGAGCCGTGAATACACCACTCCTCCACCGCTCCTGCCCATTAAAAACAATGGGGCAGCACCGCCATACCACCGGCAAAGCGCTGCTGCAGCGGCATTTTGTGGGTGGATTTAACCCCTTTTTGGCGAATAGCGTTGATAAAATAACGGTAAAGCGGCGCTAAAAATAGCGCCGCTTTACCGCTGATGCGGCTCAGTGTTAAAGAGGTCTAAGTCATCATCATGTGCGATTGTGTGTGTGTGTGTGTGTGTCAGGCCCAAGCAGAAGCAAGTAGCCAATCAAAGATAGTGCTCAATATGGATTAAATAAATATGCATAGCAATAGATATTATAAATAAAGTGTAATAAAAGTGATTTGTGCAACAGCAGGTACTACTTGCACAAATCACTTTATTACATCTATAGCTAAGCATATTTATTTTAATACAAATTGAGCATGTATTTGATTACTTGCTTTGCAGTTGGTGCTGGTTACTGGTACACATAATGTGCCGGCGCCGCGCTCCAGCAGGCCAGTCGTGGCGCCGGGGAATCTTTGAATGGGAACTAGTAGCTGTCAGAGTTGCCTCAAAATAACACTGATGTGGCCTAAAGCCTAGTACACACTACTTTTTTTTGTTCAACCCAGCAAGGCTGAAAGAAAAAAAAACTGACAGTACAGGACTTTCTCCTGAGCTATCTATGCAATGTTAGTACAGTGATCTCCCCTGCTGTGCTATTGCGTTCTAACAACCCCCCCCTGCCAGAGCCCTCTGGTCACTGCTCTCCATCATTGGCTGAGAGTGCTGATCGGGAGCCAATTGGCAGACCTTTTTCAGTCCTGTCCCTTTGACAGAAGCCGGCTGAAGGGGCCAGCTTATTTTGGACTGGCTGCAGTACACACAGGCTGAATGTTGCCTGGTTTCTATTGAACCGTTTGGCCCGTGTGTACTAGGCTTAAGAGTGATGCTGAAGCATTGGCACCTTATTGGAGTCTCAATTCACAAAGCAGTTTATTCTCTCGTTGGGGAATTATTTTCTTTGATGTCGCACTTTATATAGCTCAGATCTCTAAAGCCTCATTGCACAGAGGTGTATAACATATTTTATTTAGCCTGCTCTGCAAGCTTACTTTTACACCTGAGCGGACAGTATTCAAAGTGAGTTTTTCCGGCTATGTGCGTTTTTGTTTTTGCATGTGTATCAAGGCATTTGTTTCCTGGGCTAGGCAAGGGGAGGAGAGCAGTTGTTAGGCAAAAAAAAAAACATATATAAATACATAAACGTGTGTGTATCGTATATTTACAGGTACACCCATTGAAGTCTGTGGGGGAAAAAAAAATTCTTAATTCTTGAGTGTAGGGCGACTGAACAAACACGTGTAAACAGAGACAATTCAAAAGAGTGGGATTTTGCACGTTGAGTCGTGACGTGTTTATTACTTTTTAGAATTATTCTAATACTGTCAGCATTCTTTTAAAAGGTTTATAAGTAACATCAATGTAAAAGACAATTCAGCATGATTATCAGATTATCGCCCCTTAAAATAACACTAGTTTCGGGTTAGAGATTGCCTGTGGGTTTCAATATATGCCTGTTCAGCGGGAACAGGCCGAGATTCGAACCGTGTATGGGCAGGCTGGATGTATCAACTTGGGTACAACTAGCATGTCGGTTTTTACCTTCGATAATCACTGTCTTCTCCTGACAGGGATGGCTTCCCCCACTGGGAGAAGACAATGGCCCGGCAGGAAGGATTCCTGCATCAGCATTGTCTGTGTTGATGGGGGAATCAAGCAAATTTCTTTCCTGCAACCCGTGGTTGCAGGAAAGAAGGTCACTCTTTGTATGGCCGGCCTAAAATAAGGTGGTGATAAAAATAGGGATTTTTGAGAAAATACATCCGTTGACTGATGAATGCCCCTTTCATATGAGAAGTAAGTACACACTTAGAAATATTTATGTTCTTGATTTGAACATTATCACAATATTTAAAAAATTTGCCCATCTTGGTGAATTGAGATTTTTAGGCCCATGCTTTACACAGGCCTCTGCTTCAAACTAAGACAAGATTGGGCTCCCAACTGTACACTGTTAAATGCCAAAACCCTCACTGCCCACTGAGGTTTTGTTATTGACAATTCAATGATGGGATGCAGAGTGTACCACCAGGAGGATAAGGACTTATAGAAGAAGTAAAGCCAAAGCTCGTATGTCTGTACTTCTCTTGTGGATCACAGGAGTGCAGTTCATTCTGCAGTCCTGGGACCCCTTTTAAGCCGACAGTGGGATGAAGCCTGCTGTCGGCTGACGTCTCAGAGCTAGTCCAGATTGCAACCATATGGTCAGGATCCACCCAGGAGCCTGGACCGGCACTTGACTCAGCCTTGTTGAGAGCTTGAGCCAGCCGCTCCTGCCCCCTCCACAGCTCAGCGCTCCAGTGAGTGCTGGAGGGGCAAGGCAGAGAGCCAGCAACTCTCTGCTCATGTAGAACTGAGCGATCAGCAGTGTTTGATCTTTCAGTTCTCTGCGTTCGAGCCAGGCGGGGAACCGATGCTGCATCCACCTAGGTAAGTATGATTTAGAAAAAAAAAACCACCATACTTTTGATGTTGATTTGGAGAAAAGCCTTAGCCTAAAATCCAAGGGGCTTTAAGGGGTCATGTGGACATGCATTGTTTACCTGCATTTGGAATGCACATCAAACGCAGGTCAGCAGAATCCCATTGACTTTAATTGAGCAGTACACATGGCAGTTTTAGACGCTGCATTTTACCTGCTTTGCATGTGCTGCTTTTAACGCAGCATGTCCTATTAAGGTGCATTTAAACTGAAGGCAAAGCACAGCCTTTTCTGCGTTTTACCATTTGATTGCTTGCATATGCGTTGAAGTGGCAAACCGTGTTTTAATAGAACACATATTAACATGAGCCATTACAATGAAGCGAGTTTCAACTAACGGTTAACGCAGGTATTCAGCTATTCATTAGCCTTATTGTTACCTTTTTGCCAATTTTTAGGCCTCGTCAGGTTAACGTTAACCACTTGTCTACTGGGGTAATTTTCTTTTTCTTTTTTTTTTTACGCACACATGTTAAAATCTGCATTTATTTGCTAGAAAGTTCCCTAAACCCGCAAACAATTATATATATTTTGTGAAAGCCGCAGCCCCTATAGAATCAAATGATGCCAGTTACATTTTTTTTTATGTTGCACGATATATGCACAACTGTACCGATCACATGTTTTCAGGAAATAATACACTAAATTTTATTTTAGTGCCAACAAACACCAGAAAAATACCCGTTTTATTGCTAAAATATAAAAGATAGGGATGTGTTTGAGTAAAAAAAAATGTCAAACGTTTCAAGCCTTAAAAGTGCGTGTGTCAGTGAAATCAGGAAAAACGAACGGTACTCATGCTGTGTTTAGGTCATGCTTTTAACAGCCTTTACACTAGGTTATCAATTCAAAGTAAACAATGAATTATGACCCAAAATGTTTTGCTCTCATTCCAGTATTCAAGGTGATCCCTTAAATGTGTGGCACAATTCGGGTTTGCATACACGTGCACTTCCTAGGCTGTGCATTTGCCAGTCCATCACCTTTACCCTCAGCTTCTTTAGCAAGACAGTGGTCGTCTTGGAGGTGTGTTTTGGGGTCGTTATCTTGTTGGAATACTGCCCTGCAGCCCAGTCTCAGAAGGGAGGGGATCATGCTCTGCTTCAGTATGTGACAGTACATGTTGGCATTCATGGTTCCCTCAATGAACTGTAGCTTCCCAGTGCCGACAGCACTCATGCAGCCCCAGACCATGACACTCCCACCACCATGCTTGACTATTGGCAAGACGCACTTGTCTTTGTACTCCTCACCTGGTTGCCACCACACACGCTTGACACCATCTGAACCAAATACATTTATCTTGGTCTCATCAGACAACAGGACAAGGTTCCAGTAATCCATGTCCTTAGTCTGCTTGTTTTTAACAAACTGCGGACTTTCTTGCGCATCATCTTTAGAAAAGGCTTCCTTCTGGGACCACAGCCATGCAGACCAATTTGATGCAGTGTGCGGCTTATGGTCTGAGCACTGACAGGGAAGGGGTTAACACTAGGGGTGACCAAAGGGTTAAGTGTTTCCTAAGAAGTTGCTTTCTAACTGCCAGGGGGACATACTGACTGGGTGTAGAGAGAGATCACTGTTCCTGAGGACTAGGAACAGCTGAACTCTCTCTCCTTCCCGGTCAGAACGGGGATCCGACTTGTTTACATAGGCAGATCCCCATTCTAGCTCTTTTTACCATGATCGCGGGTGGCTGGCAGACATTGAGTCCACCTGACCCGTGGGCGAGCTCCCACAGTGGACGGCGAGCACGCGCCTGCTGTTTCTAATGCACAGACCGATGTACAGGTATGACGGTTCACGCAGCCGTGCCACCTTGCCGCAGTATAGTGGTTAAAATAATAAACGCATCATACTTACCTGCTCTATGCAATGGTTTTACACAGAGCAGCCCTGATCCTCTTTTACTCCGGCTGCTTGCTCTGGGGGCACTCGTGTTTGTGTGTTTTGTGTTCTCTCCTGAGCCCCCTCTGTGTGTCCTGTCCCACCGCCCCCCTGCTCCCTCTTCACTGGCTGTGATTGACAGCAATGGAAGTCAATGGCTGTGTCTCAATGAGGAGTGAGAGACCCAGGAGAGACTCTGCTCCCATGCACATCGCTGGATTGTGATTGGGCTTGTCTAAGTATTGGTTGGGGGGGTGGGGGGAGAGTCGTCACTAGGGTTGGTGTCACCTGGTGCAGTAAACTATAGTGTAATTTCTCCCCTCATTAAGTACAGACCCGCCTCCTTCAGTCCAGACCCCCCTCTCCACTTAGTATAGGCCCCCCTCTCCACTAAGTATATACCCCCCATCCTTCAGTCCAGACAGACCCCCCTCCTTTAGTATAGACCCCTGTCCCTGAGTATAGACCCCCGGTCCCTCAGTCCAGACGCCCCCTCCACTAAGTATACACACCCCTCTCCTCTTGTGCTTGTAAGAAGGTTGGGGGGGCAGATATGTGCTGGGGGATGCTTTGGGAGGTCAGAGGGCTTATGCTCTTGTGGGGTGTCAGATTTCAAATCGAACCTCCACTTCTAGCATAGGTCCTATCTTCTCCCAAAGTGCCCTCCCCAGCACTTATCCTATAAACCCCCGCCACCCCCCCCCCCCCCCTCCTGGTCACTCTGTTCCCCTCCTGTGTCCATCTACAATATGATGAACTCAGTACAGATTGCACGGGTGTCCCTCCTCCGGTAGTAGTTCTGGTGCTTAGTGTTTAAGCATTTAACATAAAAAAGCTCCACACCTGGCCAAGCTCGGCTCCGGTGCACTGTGCTGTATTATTATATACAGACCAGTCTATACCCTAATACCCTGCTGTAAATTATATACACTGGTCTGTATATAATGTACAATATGGTGTAAGCAGGGTACAGACTGGTCTTATACCCTGTAGACCAGTCTGTACCCTGCTGTAACCATGTTGTACGTTATATACAGACCAGTCTGTACCATGACACCTTGCTGTACATTATATACAGACCATTGTATATAATGTAGAGCAAGGTGTCAGGGTACAGACTGGTCTTACCCTGACACAATATACTGACCAGTCTGTACCCGGCTGACACTGTAGTTCTGTAAATACACTAACCTGTTTCCAGGACCCACCCCTAGATTTCAGGGACGCCTCCACAGGCAGTCGCTCTCCTATTGACTCATTAGTCCAGGAAGGGAGGAGTTGCTCTTCCCTTCCTCTGTTTATAGAGGCAGAGGCACCGCGGCGCTGCTCACAGTAGCAGACACTCACTGTCAGTTCTTCCCACTGGACTGCTTGCAGGGAGGGATTTACATATATCGCCCGCCCTGCTGCCCGAACTCACTGATGAGCGGAGGCGGCTCCTTTGTGCAGGCTCCATCGGTGCAAGTGACTGCCTGGCTGGGGGATTTCCGCCCCCCAACCCATCCTGTCTACCCTGGTGGCGATGCCCCTGCCGATGGGTGTCACCCAGGTGCGGTCCGCACCCCCCTAGTGACGCCACTGGGGGGGCTTCGTGGGGGGGGAGCTGCATACTGAAGGTTTTTTACCATCATGTATAGAATGCATGAAGGTACCTTCACCCTTTACAACCACTTGCTGGCTGGAGCAACGAATGAAAATAGAAAAAAGAGAGCCAAAAAAAGAAAAGCGGTTCTTTGCCCCACTTTGAAAAAAAAATAAGTCAGCAGTTACAATTACTGTAGCTGCTGACTTTTTAATAAAAGGACACTCACCTGTCAGCACCATCCTCGCAGAAACCAGTTCTTCACCAGTCATTGGATCCCCGGTGCCGGCATGTTTACTGTGGATAGCCGGCTGCGACGCCTTGAGGCCTCACAGCTGGCTGTGCATGTGTGAGCCGACTTGTGACTTGTCCCAGAAGGTTGCGGGCGGGGAAAGGAGAACTTTTAGTATATCCGCCGTGGCAATCTGACCAGAAGTGGAAGCAGGCCTCCCTCCCCCCACAAGAAAGTTTTAAAAATAGATGGGGGGGAGGGCATAAAGCAGAACTTCCCTTTTTAGGGTGAGATTCCTCTTTAATACTGCTTTAATCAGTTTTAAAAGTGGCAGTAATGGCAACCATAGCTGCACTCAGCAGCATTTTGGCAGTCTTCAGTGTAGGATGGAAGGGCATGTTTGGAAAGCTAGGACTTCCCATAATACAGACTTAGATGTTCATATCTAGGGCATCAGGTACAATTTGTTAATGCTGGCCAATGTTGGACTGAACAAAAAGTCTCCATCCACAGAGCTAGTGTCGGCCCGGATCATCAGAAACTGTCTGTAATTCACTCACTGTGTATGGGCAGACTAAGGGGCCTGTGTCGGGAGGTTGGTAATTATATCTTCCCAAGTGTCAGGAGTTTGCATTTTACATCTGTAGCGTCATATACGCTATACATTAGATCATGTACTTTTAGGAGAGAGCCTTGTTGAATGTACTCTGAATTGCTAAACTTACTGAAAAGTTACATGACATTTGTGTGTATCTGTCACTGTAGGTGGCCGGAGAAGGATTGGTGTTTGTTAAAGTCCATGCACCTTGGGAAGTCCTGTGTACCTATGCAGAAGTGATGCACATCAAGCTACCTATACAACCTAATGATCTGAGGCAACGACGTTCAGCTTTTAACTGGTTCACAAAAATCTTTACTGTAAGCGAAGATGTGATAAAACCAGAACAGGAATTCTTCACAGCACCTTTTGAAAAAGATCGTACGGAAGATTTTTATATCCAGGACAAAGAAAACTTTTTCACTCCAGCAACAAGAAGTCGCATTGTAAGTAACCAGCTCCCAGCCCTATTCCTCTGGCCATAGACTTCAGAATGTAAGGCAGCCCATAGATCAGCGCTCAAAACTTCCACTTGCCTGCTCGCATTTGGTGAGTGGAAATAAGCTGAGGGCAAGTGTTCTGGCTTGGCGTGGGTGGGGAAGCGAGCCTGCCGCCTCGGCGGAAACAACAATTAGCTGGTCAGTACAAGGGCTACTTTAAGGTATAAGTAATGCTTTAATTGAATATTATCGTACTTCAGATCAACATGGTGTGCATGGTGGAGGGTTGTGTATTGTGTCTTAATAATCTGTGCTAAAGGTGTTCATCCATCTCATAAGGTTGGGAGGTATGGGTGGGGTGCAGCTCAGGACACTGCCAACTGCACAACTTTCCTTTGCACATTATTGGGACAGTATGCACATCAGTCATGTAGTAAATAATCACTAAGTGTACTAGGTGCACAAATGGCTTTTATACCTCAAGGCAGTACATTAAAAAAGCAGCAGGTTTATCTTTGGAGTTCATTTTTTATTGAGCTTCCTGGAAAGATGCCTATGTGTAACCACAGAAATGGTGCCTTGATTATTTATATATATATATATATATATATATATATATATATATATATATATATATATATATATATATATATATATGTGTGTGTGTATATACGCACACACACACAGCACTCATTTGGCGAGTGGAAAAAAGCTCAGGCAGGGCGGGGCCGCTCAGGGAGGTGGGCTGGGCGGGGGTGGGTCCACTTGGATGGGGAGGCGGGCCGGCTTGGCTTAAGTCGGGAGGGGCAGTTCAGGTCCACTCAGTTCGGGCGTGGAGGGTGGGTGAACCGCTGGCCCGGTGCACACTGCACGGCCACGTAAAGATGCCTTGCAAGGAGGGGAAGCAGGAGAAGAAGAGGATCCTGCCAGTTTCATGGCAGAAGCGCACCTCTCAACCCTGCACTCAGTACATAGCGCACCTCTCAACCCTGCACTCAGTACATAGCACACCTCTCAACCCTGCAGTCTGTATGTAGCTCCCCCCTCGAACCTGCACTCGGTATGTAGCGCGCCTCTCGAACCTGCACTCGGTAAAGGGCAACTGGTGGCGATTATCTCTTAAGGCCTGGCTAGTAGCTCAGGACTTGAAATTTAGAGCCTTGTCATAGAAAATGCAATCTTGTTTCCTTCCACCATGGGTGGAAGGAAAGAAAATTGCTTGACTCTCCCCATCAACACTGACCAAGTTCCTCCCTCAGTGCTATTGTGTTCTGCCAGTATGGAAAACACCATAGCTCCACGGGAGGGATTCCCTTATCAACACTGACTGTGTTGATGGGGAATAGAGCAATTTTCTTTCCTGCTGCCGGTGGTTGCAAGAAAGAAAATCGCTCTCTGTCTTTGGCCAGCTTTAGTCATATCAGGAGATGAAATCTCATGTCTGTGGCTAGCTTTAGGCCTCTGGCAGTAGTGGATTGATAAATATTAGTCAGTAATCTCAGTAAAAACTGATCTCTGCACCTACTGTATATCGCAGACAGCAGAGGCTTTTGTTCTAAAACTTAATTATATTGGATATTTTCGGCCTTGTGTTTTCTTGTAGGTCCATTTTATACTCTCTCGGGTGGAATATGCTGTGAAGGATAATGTGAAAAAATTTGGCATTAATAAACTCATGGATTCTGGCATTTATAAGGCAGCATTTCCTCTTCATGATGTAAGAACTTTTGCATGCTTTGGTTTTCTTGACATTCTTCCACAGATTTAGTTTTTATGTTCATTTTGGAGATCTTTTTAGTAAGAGTCATTTGATATTTTAATATAAAACTATTTTAATGCCAAAGGCCAAGCAAATATCAGAAACGCTAAATGTTATCTTTGTGTGTATGCCTTAATATCATTAAATATATTTTACATACAAGTTGTTGTATAAGTACCAGAATCTAAAATCCGCTTCCTGTAATCCCTTTTAGGTCCAGTTCACACCACAATTTCTGCATGCTTACAAGTTTTGCAAGTTTACACGTGTTTTTGATGCATTCTATACATAAGAAAATGCAGCATGTCATACTGTTGCACTGGTATGAACTAGGGCCATTGGAATACATGAAAAACACTGTCTGTATGTTTTTGATGCAGATAAAAAACACGCTGGACTGCATCTGGTGTTCACCAGCCCTTTTGTGCAAAAATTATGCTGAGGGATGGAGCATCATCACTAAGGTTCTGTTACTTTGTACAATTCTGTCAGTCTCCCTCCCTAGACATGTGTACAAGAGGGGAGACCACAGGGATGACCTCAATGATTTGCTGCTGTTTATGCATTATCTAATCAGCAGACTGAGGGTGATCTGGTGACTAGGTAGTATTTCATCGATTACGGTACATAAATTTATAAAGCACCATTAATTTACACAATGCTTTACATACTGTACATACATACCTTGCCCTAAAAGAGCTTACAATTTTAAGGTCCTTATCTCACATGCATACACTTACTAGGGCCAGTTTAGACAGCACCCAATTAACCTACCAGCATGTCTTTAGAGTTTGGGAGTAAACCCATGCAAGCACAGGGAAACGTCATATAGAACCAAGGTTCACAGTGCTGTAAGACCCCTTTCACACTGACGCCCCCTTCTAAACTGCCAGTAAAACGCTAAGGCTACTTTCACACTGAGGTGCTTTACGGGCGCTATAGCGCTAAAAATAGTGCCTGTAAAGTGCCTCTCCTGTCACTCCAGTGTGTGAGCCCGAGTGCTTTCACACTGGAGCAGTGCGCTGGCAGGACGCTAAAATGTCCTGCAAGCAGCATCTTTGAGGCCCCTGCCCAAAGCACCTGAAAAAGGGTTAAAACCGCCTGCAAATCGCCGCTGCCCACACACCCCTCCTACAGCTCTGCAAAGATGCTGCTTGCAGGACTTTTTTAAGGCTACCTTCAGACTGGGGCGGATGGGTGTCGGCAGTAAAGTGGCGCTATTTTTAGCGCCGCTTTACAATCATTTTAGCGGCGATATTCGGCCGCTAGCAGGGCGGTTTTAACCCCCGCTGGCAGACGGAAAAGGGTTAAAACCGCCCCCCCAAAGTGCTGCTGCAGCGGCACTCAATGGGCAGGGGCACTTTAGCTACAGCGCTGCAAAGATGCTATAGCGCCTGTAAAGCACCCCCAGTGTGAAAGCAGCCTAAGCGATTTTGAGACCCTTTTCGGGTGCTTTTCAGGCGCTTTTGAATCGCTTTCCATTCATTTCAATGGAGAGGGGTGCTTTTGAGGTGCTTTTTTTTTTAGCTCTCCAAGCATGCTCCAAAGATGCTGCTTGCAGGAGTTTTTACCTCCCCGCCAGCACACTACTCCAGTGTGAAAGCATTCGTTAATTTTAATGGGAAGCGGTTTTCGTGAGCTTTTCAGGTACTATTTTTATTACATTTTATTACATTTACTGTTCAGGTACTATTTTAAGGTAAAAGTGCTTGAAAAACTCCTCAGTGTGAAAGGGGTCTTCACCACAAAGCCACTGGGGTTGAATTACTAAAACTAGAGTGACAAATCTGCCGCAGCTGTGCATAGTAGCCAATCGGGTTCTCACTTCAGCTTGATCAATTAAGCCTAGGTTCACATTGGAGCGATTTGTCATGCGATTTAAGAGATCAAATCACATGACAAGTCGCAGCCTATTGGAGGCAATGGCATTGTTCCAATCGGCGCGACACCAATTTTTGTGGTGCAGCACCGATTTGCAAAAGTAGTTCCTGCACTACTTTTGCCGATTTCAGGTGCAACTTCTATAGACATCCATGCATGAAGCCACACAGATGTCTATAAAGTATCACCTGAAATCGCGCTGATGTTGCTACTTTGAAATTGCGCTACTTCAAGTGAAGTAGCGCGATTTCAAAGTAGCATCAATGTGAACCAGGGCTAAAGCGGAGTTCCACCCAAAAGTGGAACTTCCGCTTTAAGCACTCCTCACCCCCTTACATGCCACATTTGGCATGTCATTTTTTTTTTGGTGGGGGGGGGTGCCTAGTTTTGAGAGGGACTTTCTGTTCCACTTCCTGCTTCTGACTTAAGGCCCCTCCCTCTCAGGAATCTTTTGGGACACGTCACAGGTCCCAGAAGATTGCCTGTCCCCTCAGAAAGTGTTGCTCGACTCATGCATGCGCAGTGTGCACCCTGCCGTAAAGCCGCAAGCTGTCACGGCCGGGTGCCCACAGTTTTTTATGGCGGCGCTGCTGAGAGGAGCGAGGCTTAGGCTGGTCACATTGCTGGACTGTAGGACAGGTGAGTGTCTGTTTATTAAAAGTCAGCAGCTACACTTTTTGTAGCTGCTGACTTATAATGAACTGAAAAAAGCCTGGAACTCCGCTTTAAGCTTTGACATAACAACATGGAGGCTGGCTGGTTTTATTGCAGTGCTGCACCAGATTTTGCACTCTCCAGTTTTAGTAAATACGGTAATTGCACTGTGTAGTAAATGAAGTGCAAATCACCAGCCTAAATTAGCTAGGATGTGTGGCGGAGGTGTCTTATCATAAGAGTTCCTAAACAGAATCACAAAAGCCTAAACAAGACAATTTACATACTGTGTATTTAACTGTGTATTAAGCTGTTGACACTCAGCTTAATACTAACTTACAGCTGTTCTACTTTACATTTTAACTGTCTCCCAAAATTGTCCCTCTTTAACCTGTCCTGTTTTTGAGTTTGCATATAACATTTGTATGTATTCTACAGTGTAGATTTAATGTCAAGTCAGAGGATGCAAGAAGCCCTAATGAAAGATACCTGCTGTACAGAGAATGGGCCCACCCTCTTAGCTTTTACAAGCTGCAGCCTTTAGATCTTGTAAGGTATGCGAAGTAGGCAAATGCTTTTTTAACCATATCGTTAGATCTTAAATCAGGCACGTTTCATATTTTCCTGACTAAAATGTATTATTTTTTCATTTCTATTATTAAGCTACAACTCACCCTCCCTATTGCCCCTATATCAATGGGTTCATTTGTCACTGCCCCCATCTCCTGCACTTGCGGGTAAATGCTCATTATGTCTAGGGGTGCTGCAAAAAGGAGAAATGCTGACCTAATTCTGGGTTTCGGCAGTGCAAGGGGTCCCACGCAGCCTCCTCTCTAAGCTGCTTCGGGTCACATGCTCACCCCTGCATTTTCAGTACAGGGTTAAAAGGCCCTGTATTGTATGTGATTACGGTGAGGAACCACCCACTGCTAGTGATTTGGGGAGGACAGTAGCAGAGCTGGGCGGGTTGGGGGTTAGGTTAAGTAAAATTTCCTATTCTTCTAGACCAGTGGTCTCCAAACTGTGGCCCTTTTCTTGCCTTTATCTGGCCCGTAAGGGAGTGTTCCTCTCAATGATACAAGACCCTATTCCAACCACTGATGCCAACGATGGAGCATAATTCCTCACACTGATACCAATGATGGGGCATTATTCTTCCTACTGACACCAACAATGGGGTACTATTTCTTCCACTGACACCGACTGGGCATTATTCCACCAACTGACACCAACGTCCGGTCCCCCTAATGTCTGAAAGACAGTAAACTGTAAACTCAAAAGTTTGGAGACCCCTGTTCTAGACCTTAGACATAATGAACATGTAACCATTGCAGTGCTGGAGAGGGGGCACACTGCAATGTACACTTTCTCTAACATTCGGCAGGTACTGTCTGAATTTTAATCCATGTATGTGAACCCTGGTTGATCCATCGATCAAATTGTGTACAACTAGTCTGTCGGGTTTTTCCCAAAGGAGTAGTGCTGCTGGCCAAAAGTCTACAACACTGACCATTGTGTTTTTGTCGGCAGGGGAGGCTCCCCAGTGGCAGAACACATTAGCAGAGATCAGTGTTGATGGGGTTATCAAGAAATTTGGGAGGAATTGGAAAATTGGATAATCTTCGACTTCATTCCAAGAGTTGGGCTTTAAGAGAACCCAATAATCCATATCAATCTGCATATTACATTATTTTTTACTAAATTTGTACCTTCAAAAACACCTCCCGTTTCAAAATTTTCAAAAACACATCTATCATAAGTCACATTTTGGAACATTAGAAATGCAAAATGCAATAGCTGATTTAGAAAAGTAATAAATGAAAATTGTGGTGTTACATAACCTTGTGTTCCTTCTCTAAATCACTCTCAAACTCTTGAAACCTTCTGATGAAACATTCCACAGTGATTAGATGAGTGGCTCCTTAAACATGCCAAATGGTAGAAGTGTGACTGTTATGGAATTTACACAAAAATGTATATTGTTCTTGAGTTGGAGCTTCCAAAGCATTACATTGCTTGTGGGGTTTTTTTTTTTTTGCCAGGTTAGGCTCCTTGTGCACAGGGTTGTGTAGATGCAGTGCATCCTTCCTGGTGGTTATAGTGTGCCAGGAAGGTACAGGTGCAACTTCCAGCCCTGCTGCCCACAGGCTGAACTTTTAGGGTCCTGTGCTTTCAGGGATGAATGTATGGATATGTAACTATCTTCCACTTCTGCTCCAGCACCCTATTTGCTGCCAGCCCACCTGAGAATCCAGTGTAAGATGTGATTTGTTAAATTGATATTAAACCCTTGATTTTTAATAAAATAACAAACATGTTATACTTTCTTGCTATGTACAAAAGTTTTGCTCAGAGTAGCTCTGGTCCTCCTTTTCTGGGGTCCCCTGCCGGCACTCCATGCCCATCCTCTTCGGCAAGTGCCCCTAGGGAAAGCAACTTTCCCTGGGGGCACCTGTTCATGCTTGCTCCCGAGGCGCCCAGTCTGCGTCTATTGACACAGACTGGGCAACTCGGCCCCACCCCCTGCATCACAGCACTAGATTGACAGCAGTGGGAGCCAATGGGTGCCGTTGCTATCAATCTGCCAGATGAAGAGGGAGACAGTGGCGAAAGAAAAGCAAAGAAAGATTGCTAGGAGAAAGGAAAGAAGAAAAAAATTTTTTGACAGTAAAGGAATACAATGCATTTCCTACCAAAGAAAAAAATGAAATCCGGGTTGGGTATTGAGGACAAAACGGTCCAAAACAGTACAAAAGTTTGATACAAAAAGATCAAATCAAAGTACTTACTGAACAAAGGTATAAAACGAAGCCAACGTGTTTTAGGGTAAATGCCTCCTCCTTCCTCCATGTTAAAATCATGGGTATAAATGGACTCACGATGAGGTACAATTAGGAAACTTATGTAAGGGTTTGACAGTTTGGATCAAGCCCTTACCGAAGTATCCTAATTGTACCTCATTGTGAGTCTATTCATACCCATAGTTTTATCCCAGAGAAAGGGGAGGCATTTTCCCCCCGACATGTGTTGGCTTTGTTTGTTACTCTGTTCAATAATTACTTTGATTTGATGTTTTTGTGTCATTAACTTTTTTTTTACTGGGTCCTTTTCATTACCCACCCCAGAGTTTTGCCATCCACTGAGAGACCTTTAGGAAGGCAACAGCCTGGGACCAGAACAAGGTCCACCTATATGGCACCTTCACTGTATACCAGCCCCTGTGATGGAGGACTAAATACTATGAAATATACAATATCAATACCTCACCCCTATTTGTTCCTCGCTATCACACCTACACATCAGCTATGCTCGCTACCAGATTATTTTATTTTTTTCGGGATCATGGTCTTCTTGAAAAGTGATGTATTTTTTATTTTTTTTGTCATTCTACAGGAAATACTATGGTGAAAAAATTGGAATCTATTTTGCCTGGCTGGGTTTCTACACCCGCATGTTGCTGCTGGCAGCAATAGTGGGACTTGCATGTTTCTTATATGGTTATAAATCCCAGGAATCCTGTACATGGAGGTAAGCAGGGCAGTTACCCTAAACAAGATCTAAAATCATTCATTTTTTAACATCAGCATTGTAATGGAAATGCAAACAATAGTTAGTTTTGACAATCCAATACAAGCTTGCCTGAAAAATCCCATTTTATGTTGTGATTGCTGCCTGTCAGCTGGCCATCGTTTTCCACAACGTCCTGCATTCCCTGCATGCTTTGCAGCTTTTCTGCTCATTCCTTTAGTTTACTTTCGATTTCTAAGGACTAAAAATCCCTTGCTGCCTGCAAGCTGTGGTTCCTGTACTGATAGAAAAACCTTCTGACTTGACAACCACTTTAAGTATACAGATCACTGGAAGCTTAGCATTATCATTGAAAAAAGAGGTTCATAGTTTGTAAACAAAAAGAAAGAAAAAAGAGGTTCAATCAGTTCATACTGCTTAATTGTTTACCTATATGTACAGTAACTCAGTCTTTCCCACACATCCTTGGCCTTTAGAAATATAGATCTTAAACCAGTGTTTAACCACTTAAGCCCCGGACCTTTTTTTCTGGCCATAGACCAGAGCACTTTTTGCGATTCAGCACTGCATTGCTTTAACTGACAAATGCGCGATCGTGCAACGTGGCTCCCAAACAAAATTGACATCCTTTTTTTCCCACAAATAGAGATTTCTTTTGGTGGTATTTGATCGCCCCTGTGGTTTTTATTTGTTGTGCTATAAACCAAAAAGTGACAATTTTGAAAAAAATGCATTATTTTTTACATTTTGCTATAATAAATATCCCCCAAAAATATATAAAAACCTTTTTTTTTTTCCTCAGTTTAGGCCAATACGTATTCTTCTACATATTCTTGTTAAAAAAAATCGCAATAAGCGTTTATTGATTGGTTTGCGCAAAAGTTATAGCGTTTACAAAATAGGGGATAGTTTTATGGCATTTTTATTAATAATTATTTTTTTACTAATAGTGGCAGCGATCAGCGATTTTTATCGTGATTGCGACATTATGGCGGACACATCAGACATTTTTGACACATTTTTGGGACCATTGTCATTTATACAGCAATCAGTGATATACAAATGCACTGATTCCTGTGTAAATTACACTGGCAGTGAAGGGGTTAACCACTAGGTGGCAGTGTAGGGGTTAAGTGTGTCCTAGGGGCGTGTTTCTAACTGTGGGGGGGCGTGGCTGTGTGTGACACGTCACTGATCTCTGCTCCGATCACAGGGAGCAGAGATCAGTGACACTGTCACTAGGCAGAACGGGGAGATGCTTGTTTACATTAGCATCTCCCCGTTCTTCCTTCCCGTGAGACGATCGCAGGTTTTTCCCTCGGCGATCGAGTCCGCGGGACCCGCGATCAAACTCACGGAGGACCCCGACCAGCGCACGCGATGGCACGGCGGCAAATTTAAAGGGACGTACCTGTACGCCCATTTGCCTGTTCGTGACATTCTGCCAACGTACATCTGTGTGTGCCGGTTGGGAATTGGTTAAAAAGAAACACCAGATCTTTAGTTATTCTGAGGTCGTTAAAAGGGAAGTGTATATTTATTTATTTTTTTTCAGATGAATACTTAAATAGGTGGATGCAGGTCCGATGCTGCATCTATCCCCCGCCGCCTTTGCACTGAGAACCGAGCGATCGAACATTGCCGATAGCTCGGTTATCACAGCTCCTCGAGAGGAGAGCTGCTGCCTGTCATTCAGCAGCTCTCCTCTCTGCTCCTCCACGCTCACTGGAGTGCTGAGCTATTGAAAGGGGTGGGGAGCGGCCGTCTCGTGCTCTCAGCGCCTCGCTGAGAGGCTGAGACGGGTATCCGTCCAGGCACCTGGCCGAACCAGACTTCCTAAGTCGTGATGACGTGCTGCCTGGGCTGATTTCTGTGATGTCAGCAGAGAGCGGACTTCAGTTCGCTCTCTGCTGAAAACTGGTCACAGGCGTGCAAAACGAATTGCACTCCTGTAACCCATAGGAGAAGCCCAGCCTAACGAGCTCAGGCTGGGCTTCTCCTTTTTAAAAACAACAAAGTATGTTAGCATGCACAGGGCTATTTACTATAAACAACAAGGTACATACAGGGTATTTACTCCTATTTACTATAAACAAAGTGTGTTTTCTGGATAAGCTGGGAAGAAAGGGTGCAACATTGTAGGACAATATCGGGCTACATTCAGATGGCTAAATAGCAGCGGATAGCTTGCTGCATTCAGAGGCAGCTAAAGTTCACCTCTGGGCGTAGCAAGCCGAGCGACCAGTTTATATGCTTCCAGAACTCAGCAGAAACGCTGATCCTGGACACACACTGTCTGCATCTAGAGTGGGTCAGAGGCTCTGTAATCGCTTGGATGGGGATGCAAACAGCAGCGCCAGCCATTGATTTGTACAGAGTACGAATCTAACAGACTAAAATGATGGTTTTACATATTTTTACATTGTTTAGCCATTAATAATCAGTTGTGTTAAACTGTAGAACACAGGTGCAAAGATTTTTACAAGCTCGGAGAAGTCCTGAGACTCTTTATTGTTCCAGTATCTTGCAGCAACCTCGTCTCTTCTCAGGCTTTTAACCGATGCTTGTGTACATGAGGTACATTAACTCTGCCAATACAACAGAAAGTATACTGACTATAAATCACGATTTTTTCATTCTTCTCACAAAAGTATTGCTTGTTTCCATTGCAACTACAAGAAATCTTTACTTTAAAAAAAATGAAAATGAGCGCTCTCTACATCTGTTCTTATTGAGTTGAACAATTCACTCCAACATCTGGAGTTAGTTTCGTAACCTGATTTTGCCAGCAGTTCTATTTTATGAAATTGTGGCTTGGATGTGTTCCTAGCCTTGTGCATATGTGATATTGTTTTTTAGTTCTTTTTTTTTTTTTTTTTTTCTCAAACAATACATTTTTATTGAGCATAGAATAAAATTGTACATACATGGTCCAGAGCAAAACAGGTACACAAGATCTGTAAATTTCAGCATATATAAATACAGTACATTATACAAAACATTCTGCAGAATGACACCCCATTCGCCCATGCATTCAAATAACACCTTATTCATCAACATAAAGTACAGGTGTACAATCAATCGTCCAGGTCTTCAGAGAGGCAGGATAAAAATGTATACAAGCGCTAGAATAGTCGGTCATACACCAGATCTACTGGGGCTAGGCCCGGGACATCCAACCATGGGGCCCATAACTTATCGAATTTGTCGCTTTTACCCCTGTGTTGCTAAATGAGCTTCTCCAATCGAATAGTGTAACCCATTTGGGTAATCCATTCCTGCCACGTTGGGGGCGCCGTGGATTTCCAGTGTCTCATAATCATTTTTCTGGCCTGGAAGAGAGCTTTTGCTACAGCCTGTCTAGGGATATCTTCAATCGGAAGTATGTCTAGAATACCCAGCAGGCAGTGCTTGGGGTCAGCTGGGATCATAATCTGGAAGATCCTATTAAGTGAGTCTAAGACCTATTTCCAATATAAATGGAGCTTTGGGCATCTCCATAGGAGGTGTATCAAATCCCTGTGGTCTCTACTGCATCTGGTGCAGGTGGAGTTAGAGCCCACCCCCATACGGGCCAACCTTGCCGGTATTTAGGTGACCCTCAGGAGGCTATATATTTGCGACAGGCGCTGAGCCATGTTCAGAGAGCACTAGGGAACAGCCTGTAGGGCTTCTTCCCACTTCTCCTCTTCAAAGACCCCATCATCCCGTTCCCACTGCGACACCGCCTTATGAGGCGAGTCCCCATGGAAAAGGAGGAGCATGGCATAGCTGCACGAGATAAATCCTTTTATAGGTGCTGACCTCAAACAAGTAATTGAAGACGGAGGTAGAATCCAAGACCCATTGATTCCCCCACCTCCCTGCGCCCTGACCGAATGCTGAACCTGCATATAGAAGAAGTGCATTGTGGAGGGGAGTCGAAAGGCCTCTAAGTTCTGAAAATGACCTCAGCTTCCCATCTCAGATGATGTGGGTCAGGTGAGAAATGCCAAAGTGTTTCCACTTTGTGCCATAGTGCAGTTTCGCTATTTGTAGTAGTTGTTATCCCAGATGGGGCTGTATTTGGTAAATCCCTGTACACCCTGCATCATCCTGACCTTTTCTGCATAAGAACATAGGTAGGGTAAAGTTTATTCGATTTGCTAAAGTACAGGGCTTCCAGACCATTCAACACCCCGACCCTGTAATGAAGCTAGTGAGTTTAGCAGAAGAGTCTACTAAGTTTAATTGCAGCTCCTGAGGGGGGTGCACTACCCGCGCTATGTGCTATAACTGTGAGACTAAGTAATAGAGCCAGGGGTTGGGCAATGCCAGACCACCAGGTTCTTTCAGACGCTGTAGCTGCTCTAATTTTATTCTAGCTGGTTTAGATTGCCAGATTAGGGATCTAAAGATTGAGTTCACAATACAGAACTTTTTCAATGGGATGACCATGGGGGTATTGTGTAGTTTTATATAGAGCAACTGTAGCATCATAATCATCTTTATAAGATTTATCCATCCCACCTGAGATATCTTTAGCCTGCTCCATATCTTAACCCAATCGCAACAGCAATTGAGTAAAGGGGTCAGATTAAGCCTGACATAGTCTAGCGGGTAGAGGGGTAACCTGTATGCCTGGGTATCTAAAAGACCCGGAAAGCAGAATCTCCTGTATGGTCAGTAAAGAGCGGTCAGGTGTAACATCCAGCAACATAATGGAAAATAGTAGAACAAACACAGCGCTCAAATATCTAAACAAAATAAAATAACAATGAAAAAAAGTAGTAGCAGCAGCTAAACAATGTGAGATATAACACACCCAAACAGAAATAACATAAAAAAAGCTGCGCTGAGTTCTTGATTATAAAATAGAAAATATATGTATAAAGTAGTGATATCAAAAATAATATCCAATAAAATCCATGTGACAAAACCAAAAAGTGACTTAAGTGATGTATAAATTAAATAAAGTTCAATAAAGCTTGAGTGACTTTTGTGTGAGATGATAGCACCAACGCTGTGATCCGCCACCGAATGGATAATATGCTTACCAGAGGCAAGCTTTAAAAAAGCTTGTAGTATAGTATTATCCTGATGTAAATCCACAATTGAACTGCACACTTCCACTTAGCAAAGACCAGTATCGACTGTGTATATTAGGATGGATCCACAGGTATACACTAATAGGGTGATTCAAACCAAGTATCTCCACACCTCCACTCCGGGAAATCTCAAGAGGTACCAGATCCAAAGGTCCCAAATAAACCCACACAACAGATGCCACACTTCCCAGTCTACACAAACACAGAACTGGTTCCAGGATAGAGCTGGATAATGGAAGACTTAGTCCAATTTATGACCAAACCGGAGAACTCCCCAAACTCCCTTACCACGTCATAGCCTCTCGTAGAGAAGTAGATGTATCACCAAGGAACAGCATAGTATCATCGGCATACAACATTTATTTTTTCATGAAGTTCCCGTATCTAAATCCCCATATAATAGTATTATGCCGCGTACACACGGTCGGAATTCTCGTCAGAAAAAGCTCTGATGGTTTTCCCGTCGGAATCCCGACGGAATTCGCTCAAACTGTCTTGCCTACACACGGTCACACCAAATTCCGGCATACACCACGGCATACAACACTTTCAACTGCACTATAAAAGGGAAGTTTAATGCTTCTGAGCATGAGTCAAATTGTTTCCGAGCATGCGTCGGAATTTTGCGTGTCGGAATTGCATACACACGATCGGAAAATCCGATAAAGGTTTTCCGTTGGAAAAATTAAGCACAGCTTCTCAATCCAAAGTCCGTCGGAAATTCCGACAGAAAAAGACTAATGGGCATACACACGGTCGGAAAATCTGATGAAAAGCTCCCATCGGACTGTTTCCATCGGAAATTCCGACCGTGTGTACGCGGCATTAGAGCGGATAAGGGCAGCCAGAGTCTCTATGGCCAGGGCAAACAAAAGACTGGACAGGGGGCAGCCCTGCCTTGTACCTCTGTGTAGATTAAAGCTTGAGGATACCCTGCCACCCTCCCAGATGGTCGCGACTGGGGTTGTTTTATTTCTTAAGATGAGAGTTTTTTTCCTTTGTTTTTAATCATACCTTTCTAGAAAAAAATCTCATTAGCGCCACTAGATGCCCACAAATGATTGTTCTCAGAGTTGGGTTTGATTTTATTTTTTAGATTTTAAATTTTAAAGCGGAACTTCACTCTCTCAATCAACATTGACTATTTTAATACTTTTGCTGCTAGCATTAGTAAATAGATAGGAAGGAACATTATATTTACTTGTTTGAGGGTCCATGCACACTGGGCTTAAAAATTGCTGTTTCTACAAACATTTTATGTTTTTGCCTGTAGAAGCAGCTCAATGTTATCCTATATGTCCATGCACATTAGGACATTTAGAGGCATATTTTAAGCTCAGTGTTTGGAGGCAGAAAAAAACCCTTCTGGTTTGCGTTTTTGAGATCAGGAGCTAAATGCTCCTAAACACCTGTACAAAAATGCCCTATATGAGTGTTCTCTTCTGCCAAAAGAACTGGCAGGTTTTTTTTTTTGTTTTTTTTTAAGTGCATGGACCCCTACTTTTATTTTAATTTTTTTACATTACTTCAGTTACCCAGGCCTAGGCAAATGATGTCATACATCCCAGAAGTATTAAAGAGGGGAGGCCTGTGTTCTGTCAGATTAGGCGACCCGTCAAATTTTTGTAACGGAAGTGACGTTCCATCGCAGCCATCTTGGTACACCCCACAGTCGTCCACAGTAAAGATACAGTGAGAAGGCAGCAAGCAGACATCTTTTTACTCCCACCGAAGTCTTGCATTTCACACTTATTTTTACCAGTAAACTGAGCTTGTATAGTGAAATGCAGTATTTTGAAATCCGTCTGACTATTTTAATGTTGAATTTTAAAAGCGGTGGCTTTTAAAATTCAACATCAAAAGAGTCGGACTGTTTTCAAAATACTGTATTTCACTATATAAGCTCAGTTTACTGGTAAAAATAAGTGTGAAATGGCAGACTCCGGTAGGTGTTAAAAGATGTCCGCTTGCCGCCTTCTTACTGTGGGCGACTGCGGGGTGTACCAAGATGGCCTTGACGGAACGTCACTTCCGTTACAAAATTTGATGGGTCGCCTACTGTGATGGCACACCAGCATGCCTGTGCTAAGGGCAGATGGATTCCAGGAAGTAAATGCTACATGAATCCTCCACCTTTACTCAAGATCGCCCTGGCCAGAAATGCTAGGGTTTTTTTTTGTTTTTTTTTTAAAGTGATTTCACAACAAAATAAAGCATGGAGATGTGGATAGATTGGGAAGTTTGCTTTCATTATTAAAAATGAATTAAATAATGTTTTGGTTTGTGGTGCTCAGATGCAGTGTCATTCCACCTTAATGTTATAGTTACCTCCAGCATAACACAAACACCAATGATGTTTGCTTTATCTCCTTCATGCATTAACATACACATTCAAGTAATACACATGTACACATGTGGTTGGACTGGATGGACTTGTGTCTTTTTTCAACCTAACTAACTATGTACTTGTCAGAGCAACAATTGTTAACATAAAATTACCATATCAGTGAGTGTCTTGAAAACTCTAGTCTTTTTGCCATTTTTTTTTTATACTGTATATACAGTATCTCACAAAAGTGAGTACACCCCTCACATCTTTGTAAACCTGGCCCATGTTGCCGCTGAGATATTGGACCATTCACTGAATTTTTTTAGACAAATAATGTATATAATTAGTAAGTAATCCACTCGAGCAGTTAACAGAAATATGCATGCTCTCCACCATGGACCACTTGGATCCGGAAGGAATCTGCATTAAAAAAAAGCTCCTTGCTGCAGTGTTTTCTTATGCCGCGTATACACGAGCTGAATTTCCGCCAGCAAAAGTCTGATGTGAGCTTTTCATCGGAAATTCCAACCATGTGTATGCTCCATCGGACTTTTGCTGGCGGAATTTCTGCCAGCAAAAGATTGAGAGCAGGTTCTCTATTTTTCCTATGGAAAAATTTCCGATCGGAAACTTCGATTTGTCTGTGGCAATTCCGACGCGCAAAATTCTGACGCACGCTCCGAAACAATTCGACGCGTGCTCGGAAGCATTGAATTTCATTTTCTCGGCTCATCATAGTGTTGTACGTCACCGCGTTCTTAACGGTTCAGAGAACTTTTTGTGACCGTGTGTATGCAAGCCAAGCTTGAGCGGAATTCCGGCAGAAAAAACATCCAAGATTTTTCTGACGGAAATTCCGCTCGTGTGTACAGGGCATAAGTCCTCTTCCTTTCACATGTGGTGTTGGCTTCTCCACTCAACTATAAGCTATTGGCACCCTGCATGGTTTTCATATTTTATTGAACAACCTAGTGTTTATTACACTTCGGACTTCATTTCCTTAACTTTTATTTATATATATATTTCACATTTTATAGAAAATGTAATAATCAATACTCTGGTTTCTCTTCAGATCGAATAAATCTTTCGCCTTTTACTAAAGATTTCCGTGGAGAGGAACAACCATGAGTTTCATAGAATTTTTTGATGTCTAGCTAACGCTGGGCTTGCTAATTTGGTAAAAAATTGCTTGAGTTCCTAAAAAAATAAAAAATAAAAAGTAAAAAAAAAGAAAATGTAATAATCAAAAGGGAGAACAAGCGCAGGAAACTTGGTTTGTGAAATGTGTACTAAGTTGCTAAACCAAAATTGCACTTTTAGAATATTTGTCTGTAGCTGCTCTAGTTTTCAATTGCTTCTCGCTTACTGTATATTGGTGTAAAGGCTGATCGAGCTTATTTCCAGTACCTCTTGGAATGCAAATGCATGGTATACAAGGTGAAAGTACACATTATGTACTATATGTCAATTTACCAATCAAAATGGCTATTAAGTAATAGAAGTGTGAGCCTAGTATGAAAATCCAAGAAAAGCAAATGGGGATGTTGCCATTGCAACCAGCCATGATTTATTTATCATTCTTTCGGTTGTACTCATAATATCAAATTGAATTTCATTGTCATGGACAGCTGCACAGTTGTCTGCTTTAGTTTCAAGTAATCTTTTTTTATTATATACGAATGGTCTACATTACATAAACACACTGGCCCTTTTATGTCTTTTAAGTCCTCTAAAACAGAAACTCTCTTTCAGCAAAGAAGTGTGCGACCCAGACATTGGAGGAAATATCATAATGTGTCCGCAGTGTGACAAAGAGTGCACATACTGGTACCTTAACATCACCTGTAGTTCATCAAAGGTAATGTTATACAAAAAAAAAGTAGAGCAATAAGCAAGCATTTTTTGTATGTGGTTTATGATGATGCTCAGTCTTTAGTATAGATATACCATATGCAGGGCTCTTATCAGTCACTAGAATTTCTAAAACAAAATATGTTGAAATTGTCCTTTTTGTCTAGCAGGTTTTAGAATGCTGTTAAAGTGAGAATTGTAAAGATTTTTTTTTTTTTTCTTTTTATGCTTCAGTGTTTTGTAAAAATGTACCTTCTAAATGTAAAGTGACCTCATTGCTCCATTGGAATTCTAGTTGTGAATGGACGGGATGTGAGCAGGACTGGGGGGGGGGGGGGTGTGTGTGTATGTGTGTTGCATGGTAAACATACAATCCGATTGTAATTATGTAGTTCCCGGCTGAATGATGCACTACAGAAAAGAGGTTGGAAGACCGGTGGTTGGGGCAATAGAGGGCATAGTGGTGGCCACTGGCCTTAAACACAAAGTGGACAAAGCCCTCTTTTCAGAATCAATGAGACGTGGTTTTCTGAGTAGGAGGACAACTGTGTTAAGTGGACACAAGAAGAAACCCAAAACCAAAAATGTAATATATTGGAGTTTGCCAATCATTCGATTACTTTTTCACCTGCTGATCTGGCCAGTAACATATCTCCTGTATTAGAGTGCCCCCACTCTGGATGAAGGAGCACATGGTGCACCTTTGGACAGCAGCTGTATCAGCCTGGGGGGAGGGGAGTGTTAGATGTACTAGCAGATTTAGATTGCACAAACAAATTGAAGCCAAACTGCAGTTGATACTATACAGTGCCTTGAAAAAGTATTCATACCCCTTGAAATTTTCCACATTTTGTCATGTTACAAACAAAAATGGAAATTTATTTTATTGGGCTTTTATGTGATGGATCAACACAAAGTGGCACATAATTGTGAAGTGGAAGGCAAATGATTTTACAAATGAAATATCTGAAAAGTTTGGTGTGCATTTGTATAAAACACCCTTTACTCTGATACCTCTAAAATCTAGTGGAACCAATTGCCTTCAAAAGTCAACAAATTTAGTAAATAGAGTATACCTGATTGTAAATTAATCTCAGTATAAATACAGGTGTTCTGTGAAGCCCTCAGAGGTTTGTTAGAGAACCTTAGTGAACAAACAGCATCATGAAGGCCAAGGAATACACCAGACAGGTCAGGGATAAAGTTGTGGAGAAGTTTAAAGCAGGGTTAGGTTATAAAAAAAAAAAAAAATCCCAAGTTTTGAACATCTCATTGAGCACTGTTCAATCCATCATCCAAAAATGGAAAGAGTATGGCACAACTGCAAACCTACCAAGACATGGCCGCCCACCTAAACTGACAGGCCGGGCAAGAAGAGCAATCAGAGAATCAGCCAAGAGGCCCAAGAGCTCTGGAGGAGCTGCAGAGATCCACAGCTCAGGTGGGAAAATCTGTTCACAGGACATTCGTGTACTCCACAAATCTGGCCTTTATGGAAGAGTGGCAAGAAGAAAGACATTGTTGAAAGAAAGACATAAGAAGTCCATTTGCGAGAAGCCATGTGGGGGACACAGCAAACATGTGGAGGAAGGTGCTCTGGTCAGATGAGACCAAAATTGAACTTTTTGGCCTAAAAGCAAAATGCTATGTAAGACGGAAAATTAACGCTGCACATCACTCTGAACAGACCATCCCCACGTGAAACATGGTGGTGGCAGCATCGTGTTGTGGGGGTGCTATACTGCAGCAGGGACAGGGAAGCTGGTCAGAGTTACTGGAAAGATGGATGGAGCCATATACAGGGCAATCTCAGAATAAAACCTGTTAGAGTCTGCAAAAGACTTGAGACTGGGGCAGAGGTTCACCTTTCAGCAGGACAACGACCCTAAACATACAGCTAGAGCTACAGTGGAATGGTTTAGATCGAACCATATTCATGTGTTAGAATGGCCCAGTCAAAGTTCAGACCTAAATTCAATTGAGAATCTGTGGCAAGACCTGAAAATTAAATAACAGTGCAGCGCTAATGATAACAACTAAAAAGAACAAAGTCCATTAGAAAGACATAAAAAAGCTGAGACGGAAGGAATAGGTTGTAGAAAAAGTTGATAAAGATGTTCTCTGTGGTGGTTAAAAAGAATGCATGCAGATATCCTTATGGTGCAAATAACATCTGTGATTCCACCACCAGCTAGTCAAACCGCTCACCTCAAGATGTAGACCCCTGAACTAACAGATGGGTCAAATGCGCATCTTACCACTAATAGTGGTCATAAGCATGGATCTGGGTGGACGGATGGATAGAGGGACTTCTTATCACTTAATATTGCCTCCAGTAGTATCTCTTGCTTTCAAAACATGGTGCCATAGAATGCAAATAAAAAGAAATATAGTACACACTGTATGGCTATAAAATCCAATTTATTAAAAAAATATATATCAGGTACTCACAAACACAGCACTAGGTCCCTAGTGCCTACTCAGCTATGAGTAAGCACTAAGCATAGTGCGAAACGCGTCAGATTGTGCCCCCCCCCATCCTGCTTTGCCGTGCTTTGGATTGATGTGATTCCAGCTTTTTAAATACATTTATTAAATTTTATCTCTTCCTGGTGTGCGGCTGTCCGGAGTTCTTCCTGATTTTTAATCTACTGTGTCATTAGCCAGCACCTGGGGCTCCCAAACAGGAGTAGGAGCATTCGCAGTGAAGGACTGTCCTTGAGCGGTGGTTATCTCTTCCTGCTGGGGTGAGATGCATGTAATCTTTTCAAGATAAAGATAAGGTGGCTGCAGTGACGATCCAGGGTCCTCCCGTACACGTATCGTCCTAAACGGGACTTCCTCAGTGGATACAGAGGCCCATTATGACCGTTCGTATTTATATTAAGCCACCATAATAGAATTGACCTCCCTTAACACTCCCCATCCAATCAGAATGGAGCGTTGGGAGGTCAAACTGAACACTTCCTGTATTGCTCAGTGAGTTGCTGTGACACCCACAGCGTCACCTGACACGGTCACATGACCGCAACTCACTCGGTGTAAACACTTCCTGTGTTGCTTAGTGAGTTGTTGTGATGTCCATAGCGACATCGTCATGACCCCGATCACCTGACGCGGTCACATGACCGCAACTCACTCAGACTCCTCCTCAGTGTAAAAACAGCACTAGAGAGACATTTCCATTGCCTCTCTGTATTGCCATAGTGACGCTGACGTCATATATGACGCAGGGTCACATGGCATGTGGGGAGGTCCTACACACTAAAATACATGCCCAATAGACAAAACGCCGCCCACTACAATCGGCCACTGTAGTAAACAGTGACAACATATAGTGATGTACAATACAAACCTTGCTAGTGGGTACAACTCACATGTAAACACAAAGATATATATCATTCATTAGCATTAAAATTAACCATGGCATATGTGTATTATTCTGTATTCCCACACACTTAGTTAATAGTTAAAAATTATTAAAAAAAGATATAAGATTTAATCTCTATATTAAAAACCTGGTGTCACTGCAGCCTCCCTATATACAATATATTTTTTTACTTTTTATATCAAAAAAATTCATACACTACCATACAGTATATATTAATGCTGTTCAGACGCTCTCCGTCCAATCGGACACAGCTTAAGCTATTTTCCAAGGAAGAATGGGCAAAAATGTCACTCTAGATGTGCAAAGCTGGTAGACATCCCCAAAAAGACTTGCAGCTGTAGTTGCAGCAAAAGGTGGTTCTACAAAGTATTGACTCAGGGGGGCTGAATACAAATGCACGCCACACTTTTCACCTTCTTATTTGTAAAAAATCTGGAAAACCATTTATCATTTTCCTTCTACTCCACTTTGTGTTGGTCTGTCACATAAAATCCCAATTAAAATATATTTACGTTTTTGGTTGTAACATGACAAAATTTGAAAAATGTCAAGGGGTATGAATACTTATTCAAGGCACTGTATATAAGTACAGTCAGACCCTGGATTATGAACAAGATGGAGTCTGTAGGTTTGTTCTTAAGTTGAATTGGTTTGTAAGTCGGAACAGGTACATTTTTTAAGTGTAACTCAAGCCCAAAAAAAAAATTTTTTTTTAAAGGTTTTTGGACAGCCCTGTAATGTTTGTTTTGCTGTCTGTTCTCCGATTCTGAAGATTAGTGGTAAAGCTTCAGTGGAGATATCTTTTTCCCATGCTACCTCTTACAGGAGTGAATTTCCTCTCCTAGGGGTAGATTTCTTCCTCCGTTCGGAAGTATGAGTGTGTATGTATTATGTATGTATACACTGTACATATTAGTGATATGTGGGCATACTAGCATGGGCATACTAGCATGGTGTCGTCTTCCCTTATTGAGATAAACCTTCCTAGACAGTATATAAACCTGACAGAAGTTATAATCCTTACCCTAGCTATCTAAAACAAGTAAATTGTCTGGAGCTCTTTTTTACATAGGAACGGTCTACTTTTTTTTTTTTTCATATATCTTTCTTTTTTTCATTCTTTTCATGCTTTTTAAAAGTTAGTGTTTAAAAATACCCTGTGAACAAAAACTATGTTGAATTTTTTTTTATTTTTTGTTCTCTTTTTTTTATAGACGCTTTGTGTATTTGACAGTTTTGGCACACTCATATTTGCAGTCTTTATGGGAATATGGGGTAAGATGGCTTTATTTTATTTTCCCTATTGGTATAGTGTGTGTGTGTGTTCATTGGTAAAACTGTTTGATTATTGATGCACAAAATCCAAGAGATGTACCTTTTTTGTAGTAGTCATATTGTGGAAAGGCATGATTTTGCATTATTGTTTTTACTGTCATTCCTGAGATATGGTTTGTTATATTTTTTGGTAAAATTTTAGGCAAATATCTTACATGCTCACTTTAAAGTCATAATATGGAAGGCAGCCCCATCAAATACCTATCATACCCCGTTTCCCCGAAAATAAGACCTAGCTTGATTTTCGGGGATGGCTGTAATATATAATTCCTACCCTGAAAATAAGCCCTAGTCAAAGTCCTTGTAAAAGTATGTAATCCGTTTTTGTAAAAAGATTATATGTGCAGTTTGTCTCCTTGTATAACTTTATTGTGGAAAATACCTTATTTACAGCGCCACTGGGCGCTCACATGACCCGTGAGTAATATTGTAAATAAATCTATATAATTAATATACCGTAAATAAATAAGACATCTCCTGAAAGTAAGCCCCAGTGTGTTTTTTGTAGCCAAAATTAATATAAGACCCGGTATTTTCGGGGGAAACACGGTATCTTTCCCTCACTCCACCCAACACTCTGCTCAGTTGCTGGGAGAAGAGAGGAATTCCTCGGTACATTCCAAGTCACAACTCTCTTCTCACTTCACGTGACAGTGCTGGGAGACAGTGACCAGTCACTATGTATTATTTCTGTCAGGTGGAAAAGAAGTGCGAGTAACATTCTACCTTTACCTGGAAGTACAGAGTATATTTCTATGCTCCTATTGGCTGATTGGAGCAGCAGGGAATTGATAGGAAAGTATAAACTGCTGATGGGGTCTCAATTAAAGTGAACATTCTGTTTTTCCCTGCAAGTTTCAAGCGCGGTTTCAAGTTGGCATGCTTTTTACATCCCCAATAGATAAAAAAACCTACTTCAGACACACTCCTCCAACTAAACTGGACTTTCTGGTGGAGAAATGAATTGGGGATTTAAGCAACCATTTGTGCCCTAAAACTAGGTGAGCTATAATACCTATGGGGAAAAACGGATCCAGGACCAGGAAAACTTTTCTGCTCAGTTCTCATAAATATTCAAAACATCAGTGTGTGCTTCAGCTTACCAGCATTCACCAAAAACAACATTTTCAGCTTTGGGCAGACTTGAAGGATAAGCAAAACCTTCCTAATAAATTTTAATCCCCTCACCCCTGTACTCATTGAGAGTAAAATCCTCCATTTTTCCTCCTATCTACTTTTGCCTCTCTCCCATTCTAACCAATAATACTTTCCATACACAAAATGAAAATGTCACAAAGAAAAATTAGTAGAAATCGCAATAGGAAATACATGCTCAAGGGAAAATTGAAAAGTCAGTCAGCACGCCAACATTTGATTTCAAATTCTTTACCGGCGCCCTTTGACATGTCCTATTACTTCATCTTACTGCTTACTTATCTCAAAATACGACTCTCTTGGTGCCTCCATACTCTAAGGGCCCATTCACACTAGAAACGGCACATAACCTGTGTGTTTTTGACAGCATGTTTACGCGCATTTGAAGGGCAATTGAATCGCATTTAAAGCGCGATTGAGTGCTGCATTTTTGTATGCAGTTGCAGTGCATTTTTCTGTATGTTTTTTGGGCTTGGCTTTCTTGTATTTCCTTTGAGGTCACTTCCTCTTTCGTAGTGTGTGGAGAGAAGTAAGAATGTCTACTCTTGTCGGCATAATTACATAGTTACATAGTTAGTAAGGTTGAATAAAGACACCAGTCCATCCAGTTCAACCTGAGTGAGTGTGGGTGCATGTCTACAATTGTCCCCATCCCTGTACATTGTGTCTCATTACGATGCTCATCTATTCTATATTATTTATTATTTAAGGTACCCATATCATGCTGTCAATGTACGCATCGCTCCACACATACATCGCACACTCACATCGGTCCCTACCCTCAAGGAGCCCACAATCCACGGTCCCCAACTCACATTCATATACTAGGGCCAATTTTGGACAGAAGATAATTGTATATAATATACATTTATAGTGATAGTTCCTGTACATGCAGGTGCACAGCGCATTTGTAGCGCGCTCCCTGCATTTGCGTTGCAGTAAAATGCAGCACACTTTACTTAACTGCGCTGAACTGCATTGCAATGATGTGAACTATGCCCATAGGATTAGCTTGATTTTGAGCTGTCTATGCAGGTGAAGTGTGGTTCAAAATGCTTCCAACCACATTCAGTGTGAAAGGGCCCTTTACTGACAAACTTCCCCCTTTCTCTGCAACATAGATCGGGGGATCCTTACCTCTGCTGCCTCGAGTGCCACTTTTACATTTACAGTTATGTCTTGGAATGTTCAATAATTTTGACGTACCTGTTCATTTTCTATTTGCTTTAGATAACTACATCAGTGAGAAATACTGTATTTATCGGAGTCTAACACGCACAGGCATATAACTCGCGCCTTCATTTTAAGAGGGAAGTTTCATTGAAAAAAAATACGTTTTTAAATAAAGAACTTTGAAGCAAAGTAAGGGTCAGTGCCCATCAATGCAGCCTGATCAGTGCCCATATGCAGCCTCAGCATTGCTCATAATTGCAGCCTCACCAGTGCTCATCAATGCAGCTTTATCAGTGCCCATCTCCAGCCTCACCATTGCCCATCAATGCAGCCTGATCAGTGCCCATCTGCAGCCTCACTATTGCCCATCAGTGCAGCCTTACCAGTGCATGGAGTTTAGAGCTGCCAGCATACACAGAGCGGGGGATCTCCCATTTACTTGGCTACCGCTGTTATACGAAGTCCCACCTTCTGGACTGGCTCCTGTGATAGACATCGAATGTGCTGGCATTGGACCAGTGTGCTGTCTATCATAGGAGCCGGTCCAAGAGGCGGGACTTCATTTAACAGCAGCAGCTGAGTAAGCGGGAAATCCCTGTTCTGTGTAATCCAACGGCGCCCCCCCCCCCCCCCCCCCTGCCTTCCCCTCCGAGACACTGTATGCCTTATTATTTATATCTTGTCCTTATTCTGTATTGTTGCCTTCCAATAACTCATTTTATGAATAAAGTTTAAAAATAAATATTATATTGCTCCTCACAATTGGTTGAGAAATATTCAGCAGCTTTACATGCATTTCTATACAAAATAGAGAGAAACACTGTAGGAGGGCAAAAAGGCTGCCACATCCATTTGAATAAACAAGCTATTTTCTGATTCCTCTTGGGACTTTCAAGGCAGCAAAAAAAATCCAAAAAGGATTACAAATATATGCAACTATTAACAAACCTTATTAATATTAAAAATGAATCCTATTGCACATAGATATTCAAAACCCTTGACAGCAGGTTTATAAAGCGACATAAGTAACTGCCAACATGCCTAACTGATATGTAGTAATATATGTGCAATATCATTTCTCATAGTATTCAAAAAAGCTGCCCAATGCATTTCAATTGAGGCAGTATCAATCTTCAAATGGCAAAAAAAAAAACATACACGTGAACATAACCACCATCCATATACAGGCGGTGCCTGGGTTACAAACAATAATTTTTGGATAGCATAGGGAAGGGTTAATGCCTCCGTAACATTTGTTTTGCTGTCTGTACCCCTGTTCAGAAGATTTTACCTGTTTTTATGTCCCTATGTAAATTGGATTTTGAAAATTTTGGGTTGTTGTGGAAATGAGGATTAGTGATAAAGCTTCAGCGGAGACACCCTTTTCCCATGATGATGCCTACAGGAGTTAATTTCCCTTTCTAGGGGTAGATTTCCTCTCGCTTCTTATTGTCTCCCTCCATTTGTAAGTAGGAGTCGTTTGTAAGTCGGATGTTTGTAACCGGGGGACCACCTGTATAATAGAAATTTCAAGATTGGGAAAACTTTTCCATAGGTGTTGTATAACTCACTCAAAGCATATGTCGCTATTAGACATCAACTGAAACTCATTAAAAGGAAGAAGATCTTCCCTCAAGATGCAGATCCAGCTTAGGGCTCCCTGTGAGGGCCCACAAGGAATCTCAGGGACCCAACTAATTGGCAGAGAGCAAGGATAGAAGTGTAGCACCCAGCAAGTTGTCCCCAAAGGGAATCCGAGGATAGCGTATACATGTATTTCTATGCAGAATAAGCTTCAAGCTTGTGGGACCTTTTCATGACATCTCTTTAAGGTTGAATGTAAAAACTCCATTTGCTTGTATATAATAAAAAAGCTAATATGATTTTAAAATGTTCATGTGCTTCAAGGTGAATGGTAACCTGGAAAAATTGGAAAATTGGATATAAGAGAAGTATCATATCATTATTGTGTGTTCTGGTGTTTGCAGTTACCTTGTTCCTTGAGTTTTGGAAGCGCCGACAAGCCGAGCTCGAGTATGAATGGGACACAGTTGAGTTTTTAGAACAAGAAGAACAGCCTCGTCCTGAATATGAAGCAAAATGTACTCACGTAGTTGTGAATCCAATTTCTCAGGTAAATGTATATTTACTGCTCTAACTGCTGGCGAAAAATATGTTTTTTTATTTTTTTAAATAAAACTTTATTTTTTATTCTTCACCTATATTTAGCAAGAAGAACACGTGCCTTATACAACCTGTGGAAAATGCCTGAGGATGACCTTCTGTACAAGTGCCGTTTTTTTCTGGGTAACATATTTTCTTAAACAGCATTTTGGGGATTGACTTTGTCTTGTGTATCTTACAGGTTACATGTATGTTATTTTTTTGTTAGCACAGAGAACTCAGCTTGGGTAAAGGGCAACATTGTTTCTGCCCCTCCTGGGGCATTACTTGACTTTTCACAGCATCATCCTCGCTATCATCCTCTTAATTAATATTACTGAATATAATTAGTCTTAATTGTTCCACTTCAGTTATTTTTTATTGAAAAGGATCATAAATACAGTAAAAAAAGCATACACAGCAGGCTATGTAAAAAATACTTTCTGTAGGACTGGAACAAGTTTTATGTTTGAAAACATTTAACTAATGTGATGGTTTGTTAATTGAACTAGACAGGTAAAGTAAGCTTTTAAAAACATTCTTGTCGCATACGTATGCCCAAAACCTTTTTTATTTTTTAGGTTTTGCATAGAGTAAAGTTAAAAGCCCTGTCAGTTTTTGTGCTATCTGAGTCCCGTTGAGGAAATTTACCTTTAATTCCTGTCACACAGACACAGTGGGAAGTGACAGAAGATGTCTAAAAAGTTACAGTAATCCTCCATTAGACTGTTACAGGAAGATTTCCCCTTTCATCCCACCTCCTTGTTCTGGTGTCAACTCAAAATTTTGGAATTCACATAATTTTCATTTCTGGGGACACTGCTCACCAGGACAAATAGAGATGTGTTTCTACCAATTGATGACACAGACCACAATAAAAACCCAACAGGTGTGATAAATCTATCCCTGCTTCTCTATCCAAGAAAAAAGTGTTGGCTATACGTGCACTATAATATTTTAAAGATCAAAATTTGCTGTTTTTGTAGTGAGGGACAAAAGTTTATGTAAATATACCTTTGACATTGGACTTTGGTTGGCATCAGTACCTACCTGAAGAAGTTTCCTTTATTTTACACCAATCAGCTGTCTTTCTTTCACGCTACAGCTTAGGCTGATTTTTTTTTTTTCTTCATTTCATTGTACACCATAAAATATGTATCTTTTACTTTGAATATAAATTCATATAAATGGAATGCATATCCTGTAAAATTAATTGGTTTAACACTTGGGTCTCTTCATAATCCTCTTTATAGGCATTAGTTCTAGATAAACAGGAATAGGTAAACTCTGTTGCTCTGGTCTCTTAGTTACTTCATTCCTGATCTTCCTTCACAATATCAGAGTTTTATTTTGGGCCTGTGTTGATCGGCTTTGGGCTTGTCATTGGCATCCGTTTGAGACACTTCTGAGATCATGCAGAATTTTCTGACCATTTCATTTGTCCTGCGGTTGACCTTTTTTTGCACTGCATTGGACCTGCTTCAAGCTGATTTTGCTTCCCCATAGATACGTATAGTAATGCAAAACCCATTTAAAGCAAAGAAAAGCCCATCAATACGAGCCCTTCAGAATTGTAAGAATTGTCTAATTTTCTGTAATTATAATATTACACATTGCTATTACTATAATGCTCTGTATGCATTTTCACAGATTATGTTGATCGTTGTATCAGTAGTTGGAATTATTGTGTATCGACTTTCTGTTTTCCTGGTATTTTCTGCAAACTTACCAAGAAACATTAGTGGAAAAGAGGCTATCCAGAAATACCTGACTCCACAGGCGGCCACCACTATCACAGCATCAATCATCAGCTTCATCATTATCATGCTATTGAATATGCTCTACGAGAAAGTGGCAATAATGATCACAGATTTTGGTGAGACTCACAATAATTTTTTAATGACTAAAAAGCCAATAGAGGATGAACAACTTTTATTCAAGCTGTTTTTTAAAACCAAAAACAGTCATTTCTGGAAATATTCTCTTATATTAACTTTCCATGATATCCTGCTTATCAGAAAGCTGTCTGAGAATAGGAGTGCAAGCATAGGTCTGTGCTTAGGAAATCCGAATATATTGCACAATTCTGCCATCTTAACATGTTTTAGGCACTGGGGTGGCGGAGAAGGCAATTGGGCTTACAGGAAACGTAATTTGGCTTATAAGATGGAGAGAGCACATTAAGGATTTAGTCAGTGGGGAGTTGGTGCTCAATTGAAGTCCAGTGAGCAGGTTGAAGTTGTGGAGGTGCACAGGAAACTTGGGATTTACGGTCTCTAAACAGCAATGTAACCCTCTTGAAAAAACATGGATGGCAAAATAGTTCACATAAATACTGTATGTTTCAATTATGCATTTGGTTTTCATGGCCAAGGTTTAGCTTGAGGTAAGGAGTTACCCTTCTAACTGTTTAATTTCAGAGCTATGTTCTATGCGTCTCTACAACCAGTTAATAAAATATCTGTTAATTTGAATGGGAAATGTGCTATTTCATTATGCAGGCTTTTATCAGGGCTATGCAAAACACACATTGGAATGCTCAAGATATGTAAGAAGCCAGTGGCTAACCAATCCACCTGACTCTATATATAACATAAATTTAACTTTTGAACAAACTGGCTTTTTAATAAAATTTTGAAAATATGCCATTTGTATTACATTTTAGGTATACAAACATTAGGTAGGTTTATAAGGTAGATATATTAGATTAGCTCCAGGAAGCAAAGTACATCACTCAATTGTTAATACGATACATAAAAAAATGCTAAGGTGAGCAATTGCACTGGATTTACATTTATTCAATGTAAGTTTCATACTATGCAATGTAGGCAGATTCAGCAAGTTTCTCAGTTTTGGCTTTGACACAATTGTATACTATGCAGCCTTCCTCTCATCGGTGGTTGCAGGAGGGGCTCAAAGTAAGGGAGGTGCTTGAAGCAGTGATCTCTCTGGCTTCCATTTTTTTCAAGCTTATAATTTGGGCTATTTTATCGCTAATGAGCAGGGCAACAATGGGGATTTATATTGAAAATCTGAGCCATTTATTAGGCAGGGGTAGTTAAAGTGTCACTAAACTCACATCATAAAAGACTATCAATAAATGGTGTATTACATGCTGTTTATACTCGCTCAGTCACTATTAGATTTGTTTTCTGTATTCTGTAAAAAACCTGTTCATGTCCATAATTCAGCTAAGGACTTTGCAGCTGTGGTGGCAACTCTGCACATGCTCAGTTTTCAGTGAGTTTCTATGCTGAGCATTTCCTCCTAATCACATCTGAGCAGCCCGTGTGACTATAAAGTCACACATGTGGGTGTATACACAGTGCTAAATGACAGCCCACTCCCTCCCTCCTCCTTCATGCCCACTAACCAGCTAAACACAATGGGGACAGGATATTGCATGTCAATTAGTGATGGCTTCACATTCCTGCTATTCTAAGACACAGGCTGGAGGGGCGTGACACAATCTGTGATTGGCAAAAATCCGCCCACACCATGTTATTTTCCACAAAGTAATAAAGATTTGATTTCAAATATATATATATTTGAATGACAATTTAAAACAGTTTGATTTTTTTATTTTTTGTCTATTCCAAAAACATTTTATTTTTTTTAATTTTTTTTTTAATTTTTTGAACATGTGACCAGTAGCAGAGGGCTAAAAGCTCCTCCTGCTTATGTTTCCCTGCAGATAGGTTGGAAAAAGGTCTGGGTCATGTGACAGCTGTAGATCGATTAGGAAAAAGGTACTTCATTTTTTTTTTTTTTTATTAAAAAAATTACAGTGCCATCATCCATCTACAAAAATAGAAGGGACAATGTAAATTAACCACTTCCTGCCCGCTGTGTGCAGAATGACGGCCGGGAAGTGGTTCAGTTATCCTGACTGGGCGTCGTATGATGTCCAGCAGGATAAGCCGCGATCGCGCGGCAATTGGTTGGTGTGGTGTGTAAGTCTGACACACCGCATCTCTGATCGAGGTAAAGAGCCCCTGACGTAGGCTCTTTACCACATGATCAGCTGTGTCTAATCGCACAGTGTAAATAGGAAGAGATTTATCGGCTTTTCCTTCACTTGCACTGCCAGACGAGAGTAGAGGAGAGCTGATCCGTGGCTCTCCTGACGGGGGGGTCTGCGCTCATTATTAGTCCTGGCCACCCAGAACCACCAGGTATGCCAATTAATGCCCAATAAGGATGGCACTCCATGCCCATCAGTGATGCCTGCCAGTGCCCCCAGATCAGTGCCGCCTATCAGTGCCACCTATAAGGGCCACATTAGTGCCAATCAGTATTGCCTCATCAGTGCCCATGAGTGCAGCCTTATCAGTGCCGATCAGTGAAGGAGAAAACCTACTTATTTACAACGTTTTGTAACAGAAACAAAACCTTTTTTTTTTTTTTCAAAATTTTCGGTCTTTTTTTTTATTTGTAGTGCAAAAAATAAAACCCCACAGGTGATCAAATACCACCAAAAGAAAGCTCTATTTGTGGGAAAAAAATATTATATTTGTTTGGGTACAGTGTTGCATGACCACGCAATTGTCATTCAAAATGCAACAGCGCTGAAAGCTGAAAATTGGTCTGAGCAGGAAAGGAGGAAAGTGGCCAGTATTGAAGTAGTTAAAGAGTGTTTGTGTTTGTGTGTGTTTTTAATATCACTTTAAGTCTGCATAATAGCACAATGTTGATGCTTGACTAGAATGGTGCTCTGATGTGCTATTTCCTTTTTAAGAACTTCCAAGGACAAAGACAGAGTATGAAAACAGCCTTACCACCAAGATGTTTCTATTCCAGTTTGTCAACTACTACTCTTCTTGTTTCTACATTGCCTTCTTTAAGGGGAAATTTGTAGGCTACCCTGGAGATCCAGTGTATTGGTTTGGAAGATACCGTAATGAAGAGGTAAGCTATTTTTATTCACTGATCTTACTGGGTTTTCAACTGTAAAGGTGTAGATGACCCCTAAATATGGGTCATCTCAACCCCGCGCTTGGAGGAGAAAAACTATATAATCAATAAAAAATGTTAATAGAGCGCTAGCAAGCACTAATTAGTTGGATGTTAATTAAATACAAAAGCCGCTCCCTTGAAATCCGTGGATTTAATGAATGGTAAGGTTTGGTATTTGGGGCGCTGTAAAATCTATAGCAAATTAATATTGAAAATTATTATATCTCTCTGATGGGGAGTAGGTGCCTCTATTATGGTGTAAATGTCCCTGGTAGGGAGCCAGTATAATGTGAACCTTCTAATATACCGTAAATGGACGGCAAATAATAAAAGGATACTTAAAGTGATAGAAAAAATATTAACATAATATTAAGGAAACTAAATTCCTGTGATCGTGTCAGATATTCAAACAAATACTGTGACGTTCACCATATACAATAAAAAAAATAATAATATCATCATAAATGACCTGTTATGGTCGTGAACAAGTATTATTATATGTGTTTCCACAATGGGGAAAAACAAAACAATATTTATGTGCTCCCACAAAGGAAATATTATTTGCAAATTACATATATATATAATAAACAAAAAACTTCGTGCCACATCTGTGATAGATATGAATCACACCAAAATAACAAATATACAACTCCTCCTCAATATAAACCAGATCACGAGAAATAACCTGGATATGAAATGGAGAAAAAATAGTGTCTCTATAAAATCCAAAAAAAAACACCATAAACCCAAAAAAGGATTAACAAATAAAACAAAAGTTCATAGAATAATTCATATCAGTTGAGTGTTGAATTGCACTTTTTCTTAGTAAATGTGAATCCCTTCACCGCATAAAAAACTCTTCGTTCACCCAGGTGATAGCAATAGTAAAACTGGCCGCTTACCAGAAGATGTTGACTGTTTTAATTAAAAAACAATCACATGCGCTTGTTACAGGACATAGCCTGTTTTGGATACACCAAAGTCACTTAGAAAACACCTCCTCCTCCTCCTCTTAGGTTAACCGGTGCCCGCCCGGCACTGGGGCTGTTCGCTTTGATAAAACAAATGTTAGGTTTTCAACTGGATCAATTCATTTTCTGTCTCCATAACTGTTCAAGATCACAAAAAAAACACCACTCAAATCTTAATTTTGTTTAAAAAATGTTTCTTGACTTAAATTTTTTTTTTTCCAGTGTGATCCCGGTGGATGTCTTCTTGAACTTACAACACAACTGACAATTATAATGGGAGGCAAAGCTATATGGAATAACATACAAGAAATTCTTGTACCGTAAGCTCTTTTACTAATAATAAAAAACGCATGAAGGAAGCTATCAAAATACAGCAAGTCTACCTAATTTTCCTGCAACTATGCTTTTATAATCCATATACAACCACAGTTTAAAATCCCCCTAATGTGTTTTATGACTGCACTACAGCCCCTTTTCATATAGTTCTAATATGCACGTTTCCACTCATGGTGTAGTGTGTGTGAATATGGATGCAGTGGCAACAGAATGCATGAAACACAATAGGCCTGCCTTTTTCACTGGCTTAAAATGCAGTTCTACTTTTGCAGTCAAATTTAAGAAAGCACCACTATATGCTGTGCTCCCATTTACACAGCATGCCTAAAAATAATTTTCAAAAAAATGATTTCTTACCTTTCTTGGTGTTTGCTTGGAGCAAGCCTCGGCACACTTCATGGTACTCTGAACAATTTTAAATGAGGGTGCACCTACTCTGTATAAACTAAAATCACCCATGCTATGTACTCCACCTATACCCAAAACTGTAATACTTCTAATGGCCTTTCTCAGACAGCAGCTCTTAAAAATGTGCTTATATATACATACATACACACACGCACACACATGATAATCGAAAAATTAGAATATCGTGCAAAAGTTAATTTATTTCACTAATGCAACTTAAAAGGTGAAACTAATATATGAGATAGACTCATTACATGCAAAGCAAGATAGTTCAAGCCGTGATTTGTCATAATTGTGATGATTATGGCTTACAGCGCATGAAAACCCCAAATCCACAATCTCAGAAAATTTGAATATTACATGCAATCAATAAAACAAGGATTCTACATAGAACAATATCGGACCTCTGAAAAGTATAAGCATGCATAATGTACTCAGTACTTGGTTTGGGCCCCTTTTGCAACAATTACTGCCTCAATGCGGCGTGGCATAGAGGCTATCAGCCTGTGGCACTGCTGAAGTGTTACGGAAGACCAAAAACAAGGAAGAGGGGCGCCTCTGAATATATATCCTAAAACAATTTATTAAACAACAATATCCACTCACATGGAGGAAAGATGAGTTGAATTCATATCCTGTGTGCTGGGCTGAGGAGATGGGGTAGAACTGCAGGTCACAGCAGATCCAATCAGGCTGGAACCACATCAGATCCAGGCAGGAAGGGGTGGGATGGCTGAACACAGTGTTATCTCCTTCAGTAGTCCAGGTATCACAGTCCGGTGGGAGGAATAAAGTCCATCAAACCAAGATAAGGGTTCCAGTAGTAGTGGGGGAGGAAAGGGGACAGACTCCAATGCTGATGGCTAGCCACGCTGTGCCGTGTCACCACAATGAACGTTCCGCCTCTGTGATGGGAAGAGACACGGCCGTGTAATCCGGATCAGAAGGAGGCTTGGGGAGCAAGCACAGCGTGGCGCCCGGCAGTGACGTCATAAACATGCAACGCGTTTCAGAACTGGCAGGCCATTGGTGGGAGAGTGGCCGCATTTCTTTATCAAGCATAAGGTGTGTGGACATAAAGGGAAGTTTTTATAGTCTGACGGGGGACGTGGCCAGAACGTACTTAAAGGGAAAAAAGTCAGTAATACTGCAGGAGAATGAATTTTAAAAAGACACAATGCCTAGGGATGATGCATACCATAAATAAATTAATAAGCAGAAAAAATACATGGAAAAATAGCTATAGTTAGTCAATAAATTTGGTGCAATAAAGCTAAATGATACATTAAGCAAAAAAAGCGCAACTATGCAATAAAAGGGTGATAATGAAATAAAAATCTCATCACAATTAATTTCAAGACATAATAATAAATCGCAAGTAGATAGTATGTACTAGGGAAAATTCATTGTGAAAAATGATATATAGATAACTGTTAAAAAAAAAGATCTGCTGAACTAATATTGATATTTATTAGGGAGTCTTGTGACTCGCAATCGTGTCTCAGGACACACTGGCCACTTCCTGTTCAGCCTGGAGGAGAACGGAGAGGAGAATGGCCGGCCCTTCATTCCCCTTGCCTCCTATGTTAAGGCAAGTCTCCGCTGCTGTCTTCTCGCCCATCTAATGCCCAGAGTGGTCATTGGTGGGCCACCACCCCCCCACCCCCCCCTCAAAATATTTAGCACCAGTCGCAGTGTGTGCAAGTATATTTCATTCCACCACTTCCACTTTTCCTCTCCTAATGCTTTGTGCTCCCACACTCACTGGAGGAATTTGATGCTCTGCTGGCAGCAAAAAGAGTCAAACAGGCATTATAGATGAATCAAACTGGCATTAGAGATGTTCTTCCTCTCAAGCTCACAGCTAGTCTCTGTAGCCTTTTGCTCCTCTGTTTACTCTTATGCTCTTCCATCTACAATATATCAGTCTGCTTAGAACTCAATACTCTGCCATATATGTGGACAAAAGTGTAATACCATCATAGTGTTGCAATTATTTATTAAAAACTAACATACAACATTGCACTCACTTGGTAAAACACAGTTGTGTGCAGGTAAACTATGTAAACCTCGAAGCACCACTGTGGGGTGCGCTCCACAGGTCGCATGTGATGTCACCAGAAATTCTGCCAGCACATTACGCCCCTACTCTGAGCATCCTTAAGAGAACATTGGGTGGATTTCCCAGTCCTGCCTTCCGATGTCATCAGATTTGGCCTGTGGAGCACACGCTGCAATGGCGCTTCCAGGTTTCCTTCCACCACTAGTGGATCGAAAGAAAATCATTTGACTAAATGTGTTGATGGGGGAATGCCTCCCACAATGCTATTGTATTCTGCCAGCGGGGGGCGTGGGAAGCCTTCTCAGCTGGCAAAATACAATGGTTGCTGCTAGCGGCTATTGCCGCTGACAGTAATCCTATGTAGAAAAATCCAACATGCTGGTTGTACCTAATTTGATCGATTTGGGTACAATCAGCCTGCCCATACATGGATTGAATTTCAATCCACAGCTTTACACATCTAGCACTGTGCATGTGAGATAATAATAGTGCAGAGATAATCTGTCACAAGGATTCAGAAACTCACTCAAGAAGCTATGGGCAGCTGCAGTTAAATTATTATATCATAGAAATACTTGACTAATAGCCTCTGCGTCTGGTCTGAGTAAAATGCAACAACAGCTCCTGTGTGCGTTTTTAGTTCTCTGTGTCTACTTCGTGGAAACGCCCCTTTATATAACATTACAATCCCCCAATCAGGAGTTTCTGACCCAGCTAGCTGGGACAGCAAGTATCTGTCTGTAACCCACTAACTCTGTGGTAATTACAAGCAAACTCATTTGCGAAAACAGACAGCAGAGGGCAGAAGACCCCTACATGTGTTTTTTATTAAATGCATAATATGGAAAATAATTCTTAAAGAATATATTTTCAGTGTATTTTTTCTTATTTACTAGCTGGATAAAAAACCTTATTGCACGATGTCGTTCTTCTGGAATAGAAACAATGAAGCCAAGATGGGAACAGGATTACCATTTACAACCTATTGGAAAATTGGGATTGTTCTATGAATATCTTGAGATGGGTAAATTCTGTATTATATTTCTAATGTGCATACTGTTTCTTTAGTGTTCAATAAGTGTTGAATAAAGAGCTTCAAAATTAATGTTTACACATGGTTGTATGTTTTTTTTATACCCACATATTTCAATTCCCTTTGCTCCCCTGTTCCACTGCCTCTCTCCTAACTTTCTTGTTCTCCCTCTCTGTCCCTCCCTCCATTTCTCTTATTCTTTTTTATCTCTTCTTTTGTCTCTTTAACTCTCTTTCCCTGTGCCCTCCCTCCAACTATCATTCTGCCCCCGACTTTTTCTCTTGTGCTTGTTCCCATACTCCATCATAGAATGTGTACAAATATACATATGGATGGCTGTTTCTCATGGAAGCTCTTGTGGTTGGCACTGTAGATTAGGCCTTTGCATTACTATACTGCTGTTTTAATACTTGGCTTTATTCCTTCTCTCATAACAGTAATTCAATTTGGATTTGTCACCTTGTTTGTGGCATCATTTCCACTTGCACCTGTGTTGGCACTTGTGAATAATTTATTGGAAATTCGGGTTGATGCCTGGAAGCTTACCACCCAGTTCAGGCGTATGGTACCAGAGAAAGCACAACACATTGGAGCCTGGCAGCCAATCATGCAAGGAGTAGCCATACTCGCTGTGGTGACCAATGTATGATAAGTATAAAATAGCTTCATTTTTCATTTTATAAAATTAGCTCATGCTGTTATTGTCTGTCTACCTTTTTTGGTTCAGTGATTTTCCTATGCAGCCTTAAAACTGTTTCTTCACACTGGTACTATAAATGGGCATAAACATCCAACTGGACAGGGCCTATGAAATCATTGTGTGTTTTCTTTCTAATTAGACAGTGAGGTTGATTTACTAAGGCCGGGTTCACATATGTGCTGCCTGGGGTCCGGTGTGTTCCTGTACACCGGTTCAGGTGCAATTCAAGTCCGCATTTTAGCCTGATTTCGCACATGAACTGGACCCAAAGACGCACCGGACCCCTTTTCAATCCGGACCATGTGCGCCCCAGACATGTGTGAACTGGTTCCATTAGCTGGTCACACTTGCCAATTGGATGAGGGGAAACCTGCATTCAATTCGCAAATGTGTAAACCCAGCCAAAAACTGGAGAGTGTAAAACCGGGTGCAGCTATGCATAGAAACCAATCCGCTTCCAGTTTTGTTTTGTCAAAGCTTAATTGAACAAGCTGAAGTTAAAAGCTGACCAGCTGCACCAGATTTTGAACTCTCCAGTTTTAGTAAATCAACCCCATTATATGCTTTCTTTGTCTATATGGGCTTGACCTGGCTAGTACCCAATCAACAAAACATATTACAGACTCCTCATTAGCAAAAACACAGAAATGGGCACTTGAGGCTATATACGTTTGGCTGACAGCATGCATTGTTTTTATAATTCAAAACAGGTGGTGGTTATTCTTTTCTTGAGATATTTTTGGTGAATGCAGATAGAGTGAATCTGTGCACTAATCAGTGAAGGCCTCCAAAAAATAACAAGCCAAAAATGAATAACCTATTGAGAGATAAAAAAAAAAAACAAGCTTTTGCTGCAATATTCATCCTCCAATCCAGAGATATCCCCCACACCTGAAACAGGTCTTTTTGTTCAGTGAATGTGGCGCACTCCACTCCAGACATTATAATGGTGCAGGAAGCTTAGTTATTTCCCTGGAATGTTTTGCCACAGAGAAAGTCAAGCTTCATCTTCTATTGGCAAATCAAAGAATTTTCGCTCAAGCTAACTTGCTGACAACATAAATGTTTTTGTCTGGTCACATACATAAGCCATATTATGACCACCAAGTGTTTAGCATCTCCTTCAAATTCCCCTTCACTATAAACTGAATCAAAAGAGAATCATTGTCCTGCAGGATTATAGTCACATAAATTGTAATATTGGGTCAGCAGTCTGATCATTTCAGCATGTGTTTTCCAGCACAATATACATATGATGTGTTGAGATTTACACCCTTTAGGGTTGGTTTACACCAGATGCAGTTCAGTGCGTTTTTTCATCTGCATCAAAAACGCATGTACAGTGTTTTCCATGTATTTCAAAGGGCCTAAGTCACACCAGTGCAGTGTACAGGGGGTCCCCGAGTTACGAACTCGTTAGGGACTGCCCGCCTGTACTTAAGTCGGAAATGTTCGTAAGTCGGCCGCGCATGCGCAGACCGACAAATACGACCATTTCCGGACATTTCCGATGTTCCGTCCAATGCCGTTCTGCGCATGCGCGGCAAATTACGGACATTTCCAAAGTTTTCCGAGGCTCCGAATGGCCGCGCATGCGCAGAACGGCCAAAACACGGCGGAAAATGGCGGAGGGTCCCCGCAGCGCCTCGTTCGTAAGTAGGGGATGTTCGTAGGTCGGGCGTTCGTAAGTCGGGGACCCCCTGTATTCCAGTGCAGTCAACAAAAGTAGAATATGCTGCATTTTTTCTGTATTGAACATGGCAAAGCACATGGAAAATGCATCGGAAGGCACATGTCGTGCATTGAGATGAAGAAAAAGGGAGGAGCAAAATGCACCAGAACGCTTCAAAAACATGTGTAAACACGCATGCAGAAACGCACCTGGAACACACAAATTGTGGTGTAAACTGGCCCTTGGAAAGCAGAGTTGTAACACACAGCATAGCCTATACTGAAATAATCTCTATAACCATCCAAAAATATTCAGTCAACCACCCATATAGACTTCTTTTCTCTGCTATAAGGTCCCCTGATTGTACACTGGAACTACCTTTATTGTAGAAAATAAGGGAAAAAGTAATGCTATTTGGTACATAGAATGTGTGAAATATATTTATATGGGTTTCGGATATGTATCTGTGGGCAAACTGCATTTTAAATTTTTTATTATCTAATACAGGCTATGATCATTGCCTTTACGTCTGACATGATACCACGTTTGGTCTATTACTGGTCTTTTTCTGTACCTCCCTATGGCACCTATTCATCAAACACCATGGAAGGATACATTAATAACACTCTTTCAGTATTCAGCATATCCGATTTCAAGAATGAAAGCAGACCAGTTCCTCCAATATGGTTTGGCAATCAAACTACGTGCAGGCAAGTAGTAACTGGTCTACTTTACCGTTATATACCTATTCTTCTCTTTGGAAAATTAAAGTGTTTTCTCCATTTCTGACAAGTTGTATTAGATTATGATGAGATTAATCACGCATCCACCTGGGCTGAAGCAAACCCTGCAAGAAAATTATTTTAAATTGAACTTGCCACTTCCCTTCTGTGTTAGCCAAAGCTTCTATGCAGCTTTATGCACAGCCATGAGCTTGCCCCAAAACTAGCGGCAACCAAAGGTCTCGTATCACTTGCCTGATTCCTTCCTTCCTCTGCTGAGCTCCAGTCTGTGAGTGGAGCCGCCATGTCATTGCATACCATACAGAGACATTAACATATGTATGGTATGGTGAGGATGCAAGAGTATGAGTCTCGGCTTATAGAGCAGCTGTCGGGGACCGGTTGCAGCCCTAAAGAGAGAGGAAGATTACGGAGTAAGGAGCTACTCATATAGTCTTGGAGGAGAATAATAAGGCGTATGGAGTTACTCATATAGTCTAGGAGCAGAGGATTAAGGAGTAAGGACCTAGACTATGACTAGCTCCTTATTTCTTAATCTGAAAACTGCTCCTTGACCATATAAGCAATCAACCCTTGCAATGCAGGAGGGCCCCACTGCAAGGGTGCTGCAACAGCAAAACAAATGTTCCGATATATGTGCAATGTTGAGGCCCCATTTACATCTGGGCGCTCTAGAATCACCAGTAGAATCACGCAAATCTGCCTGCGATTCCGGGACATGATTTTACTGTCAAAAGCGCAAAATGCGCAATGCACGTTTGGGTGCCATTATTGTTCATGGCATCCCAAACCTGCAAAAGAAGCGGGCGTTTTGTCTTGCGACAAAATGTGTGCAACACTCTCAAAAACTTGCTTTCCAGAAACATGCCAAAGTCGGCTCCAAAAAAAGGTACAGGAGTATGTTTTTGGAGCATAGAGCTGGTGGTGCTTTAAAAAAAAAAAAAAAAAACACACATTTAAAAATATGCTAAAAACTCAACACTTTGCTATTGCTAGGTGTGAATAGGGCCTGAGGCACTATGAACAAGCAAGTTAAATACAAACAAGCTTAGAATAGCGCAAAGCAACTCATGCAATGACGCATACAAGCAACAGATAAAGGCTAAATACAACTATACAAAAATGCCTTTTGAAAAATTGAGGTCTAATGGAAGAGGATCAAGCAGGGTTGGGCAGTAAATGGGGTAAAGCAGGCTGACGGGTAGCAGGTGGGGCCTAGAGCAAATAGCAGTACAGGTAAGGAAAATGAGAAAGAATGCTAAGGCAGAGAGTAAGGGGCAAGGTGGAGTTCTCCATAGCCTTGGTATTTTTTTACATTGCATCCTGTAAACCATTGCAGCCATGATGAGCAGATCGCGGGTGCAATGCCTGGATTCTGCAAACCCTTAGTACACTGTCTCCCCATACCTTCGATACGGGCAGGAAGAACTATGAGAGCGTTCACCAATGCCCTCGCAATTCATTGTGATCTGCAAGTCATCAGCCGCAATGGATGACAGTACTTGTAGTCATTCAGTAAACTGTGAATGGCACAGCTGTGTGGGCAGAGCCCCGCACGGGCCGTGTTGTTTTTAAATTGTGACGGGGGAGAATATCCATCGCCCGCTGTCACAGATCGGAGAGTGCTGGTGGCGGGAGATGGGTGGATAGGAGCATGTTGCACCCTAAATAAATATGGGTGTAACATGCTCCTAAAGATGAACTTGTGCTAGAAACCCCCCTTCTAACCTATCCTGCCCGATTTGTTAAAGTTTTCCTTTTGACCCGGAAACCATACTCACCTGAACTATGCTGAACTTTGGCTTTAAAAGGAAACCTATCATAAAGGAATCACGAAGGCTGCCATTGCTGAAAATGCAAGTTGCCTGGCTCTTATGCTGATGCATTGTCATCAGTGCTTCATAAATCACTTAATGGAAGCAAGTATAGAGATATGGAATTCTTACACTTATTTACAGCATACGTGTTCCAGGCCTGTAACTTAAAGGAAATCACTGCGTATACTTTCACTTTATAACAGCAGCATAGTAATAGCAATTCAAACCATGGGTATTTTTGACAATCCAATATAAGCTTACTTGAAAAATCTTCTTTCATGTTGTGAGTTCTGCCTGTCTGTCGTACATGTCTTTCCACAACTTCCTGGGTTCCCTGCATGCCTTGCAGCTTCCATTCTGCTGTTTGCATTCAATTTCTAAGGACTACATATGCCATGGTACCGTGTTGCTTGCAAACAGTGATTCCTGTGCTGACTCTGCATCCTGAAACGCCTTCTTTCAGCGCATCTGTAGTTCATAAGTCAGGCTCTATGAAATGTGTGACACAGCAGTGCCTACTCACAGGGTATTGTGTCACAGAATTCAGGGAAGTAAATGTGGGGGATCTTCACAAAGTACGTTTGTGATCATTCAAATTAATAGGAGTGGGCTGGAAATAAATTAAAGTGGGAGTAAACTTCTATCTCTGACTTTTACCTATAGGTAAGCCTATAATGGGGCTTACCTATAGGTAGTGTAAATATCTCCTAAACGTGCACCGTTCAGGAGATATTTACTGTACATGCAGCCAGTGACATCACTGGCACATACGCTCTAAAGGCATGGCCCCCCGGGCTGTTCCTTCAGAGCCCTGTGCCGTAAACTGCGGCTCCCACACGCATGCGTGTGAGTGATGCAATCGCTGCTCCGGCCAGTCACACAGCCGGAGTCCGCAAACCCGGAAGGAAGACGGGTGAAGATGGGAGCACATGCAGCTCTGACATCTAGGTGCTGGAAGGGCTTTGTTTTAAGGTAAGCGTAACATAATGTGCTAGTATGTGGTGCATACTAGCACATTATGACATTACCGTGCAGCCTAAAAATGAAAAAATAAGTCCAACGGTTTACTACCGCTTTAACTACAATGTGCTAATTAATATGTGATATTATATTTTGATCATAGATACATTTTAAAACGATTTGCTCCCACATAACTGCCAACTAGCATTTTTAAGGGGGCCATCAGTGTCAGTCCCTTCTCCCATGATGGTGTCACTTTTAAATATGACCACATAGTTATTAACTGTGTTGCTGTGTTTAAATTAAGAGTTAAGTTGGCCAGAAATGGTTTGAATCTCGGCCTGTTCAGTAGGGACCGAACGAGATTTGAACCATCTATGGGCAGGTTGATTGTACCTTGTCAATACATCGATTACCTTGGGTATAATCAGCATTTCAGATTTTCATGCTGTTATTGCCAGTCCTGGCCTGGACGGCTCCTCGCTTCGCAGGAGGAATTCCTCAGACAACACTGACCGTGTTATTAGGGGAATCGCAAGAAAAAAAATTGCACCGTCTATGCCCGGCTTAATAGATGCTATACTGACAATCCTAAGATAGCATTTGACTATAAGTCCACTTCAGCTGTAAGCAGTTGGAGAGCTCTATGGTACAGACAAAAATCTAAATTTCCTGCATAGCCCAGCACTCACAAGTCCTAACACAAATTTGTGTTTATGATTGCTTTTGCATAGTTTAATTGCCCTGCTTAAAGTTAATAGCCTCAACCACATGACCGCAATCAAGCCTGTCAATTGCTGCACAAGTACTGCATCATAGGAGAGAAGGATAGAGAGTCTCCTGATCTCCCAAACGCAGAGCTACCGGGTACTTCTCTGCTCCAGCAGGTGAATGGGGCAGCAGAGGAGTGAGTGAATGGAAGAAATGTATAAGCAGCAAGGTTTTACTTCAATAGATTCAAATTACACTTAACACAAGTTGCATATGAATTCTCCAGCACTTCTTAAAAAAATGAATTGATTAGTTTTAGATGAACTAGCATTGAATAGAATTTTCAGAAGGACAAGTTATTCATACTACCAATACGTAAACGTTGTCTGCCTTTGTAAAATAGATCCTGTAGCAGCAGGAAAATTTTACTTTTCCACTGTTTCTTTGCACAATGACTTGCAAATGACTAACATATGTTACTGGATATTATGACAGCTGCATGGAAAACACTGTAATGGAAAACACAGTAATGAAAAGTCAAATTCCAGCCAGAGTTTTGCAGCTCTAAAAATAATTGATATGCTCCACCTGTTGGTGAATTGTGGGTATTACATTTTACTAAATTTTTTTATTTATTTATTATTTTTTCATTTTTTACAGATACCGTGATTTCCGATATCCACCTGGCAATGAACATCAGTATGAGTATAGCATATTATACTGGCATGTTATTGCAGCCAAGCTCTCTTTCCTCATTGTCATGGAGGTAAACATTGACCCATGCTAATTGTGTGTTTATTTGGATGAATATGATTTGTTTAGATAGGTTCAACATGATAACCCAGGAGATAAAACAAACATCATCTTATTAAAGAGGATTTATGAAGCACAGGCAGAATCTAAAGCTTGTCTATCAGAAATCCTAATTTGTCTCATTTAGCAAGGAGTTTGAGAGCACTTTTGGGGACATTTATCAAAACAATTATTGATTACAGTTGCTAACCTAATGCCTCTTTTATTTATAATGAAAGTTAAAGACAGATTTATTTGATGTACGTAATTTGAAAAATAAATTTGCTATTATAAAAATGAACATTTCCGCTTGTGTTTAAAAAACATGGCATATGGCCAAACTTTGGTTGCAAAACAGACCCGAAGATAAATGCTAACGTTTTTACACACACTGCACATAAATTTATACACAACTGTTTTAATAAATGTCCCCCTGAGTGTTTTAGGAACCTGTGTAGGTTTTCAGTGGTAGCCTCCAAGCACTGGTTGGAAGCCCTGGCTGTGACAGATAGCAGCTATCCTGGCAAGCTCACTTTAAAACAGACACCCCTATAAGTGGATGTGTTTTTACATTGGCACTGTGCTCATTCTGCATTGCATCTTTTTCCCCTTATTGGAGACACAGGCAGCAATTAAACTTCTCAGAGGTTCCAACCCTTCTTGACTCTCACATAGATAGATTTCTCCTTACTTCCTCTTTCAGTAAAAGAGGAACAGGAAGTAAGAGGAAATCTCCTGAGACACAGCATTTAAAATTTGATTTTAAAGTGATTGTTAAGTTTGTTATATATGTATGTGTGTATCTATGTATGTGTGTGTATGTATGTATATATATGTGTGTGTGTGTGTGTGTTATATATATATATATTAGTGTGTGTGTGTATATGTGTGTGTGTGTGTGTGTATAAATATATATAATTTAAAATGAACAGGTTTATATATACCTGCTCTGTGCAATGGTATATGGCTTCTGGGTACCCCCACCAGCACTCTGGGCTTCTGCACTTCTCTGTCTGCCACCATAATAGGGCACTTGCTATGGGGGCAGAGGTGTGGGCTCACTCCCAAGCCAGGCTCTGTGTGTCCATAGACATATAAAGTGAAGCTCAGCCCCACTTTCTGCTCCCTCCTCACTTGATTTGACTGACAGCAGGAGGAGTCAATGGCTACCGCTGCTATCCGCATAGCCCTGTGAGACCAGAAAGAGAGTGAGAAGACTGGGCACAGCGCTGGATTGATAGAGGAGTCAGGGAAGTGTTAAAGAGGAGCTCCAGGCTTCTTCAGAAAAAATTAAGTAGCTACAAATACTGTAGCTGCTGACTTTAAATATTAGGGCACTTACCTGTCCAGGGATCCAGCGGTGTCCTCATCCAAGCCGATTCTTCAAACGGCTATCAGAGGCTGGCGCCGCCATCTTGACCCCTCCAAAAGGTGCCAAATGTGGCAGCGTGTGGGGGGGAAGCAGACAAGCGGAGCTTCCCCTTTTGGGTGGAGCTCCACTTTAAGTAGGGGGAGGGGGTAACTGGTAATGTTTTTTACCCTAATGCAGAAGAATGCATTTAACCTTTCTCTGCGCTATTCAAAACTATAAACACACATTATTTTCAGTTGGAGTTGGGCTTTACATTTTTCACATTATCATAATGTAGTAATTGATATGACTTTCTGCGTTTTATAGCTTTTTTCACAGTAGGACCCATCGGGGTTTCCAAGAGCAGTAATGTGCAGCAATTAATTTCAGCCAATGAGATGTTATCTTTCATTCTTTTAGAGAAGACGCAACAGTGGAATATCTTTCAATCCAAAAATTTCACTTTTTGCATTGCTTAAACAGATTATTTGTGTAGCTGCATTTGTTTTTATTACTTTTCTTAACATTTTTCTTTTTTTTTTTTACGTTCTGCACAGTTAAGGAATAAGTGTACTTTTAGACAAAGCTCACTTACTTTTTTTGCCCCTGTACCTGGACCTAAACATCTCACTCTCACCCTCCACAGATCCTTATTGAGATCTGTCACCTGCGACCTTCAGGGATTGTTTCAACCCAACCTGCAAGTCTCCCTCACCTGGCCACACTTGTCGAAGTCAGTCTCCCAACCAAGTTGACGACTCAATAGAAGTCTATAGGAATTTAGTGCACAGGTGTGGCCAGCAGAGTCTTTGAAGTGCCGGATGTAAACAATTCCTGAAGGCTGCTGGCAACGGATTCTGTTAAGTACCGATCTGTGGAGGGTGGGATGGTTTAGGCCAGGGCACCAGAGCAAAAGCAATACGTTTGTTCTGTCTAAAAGTGCACTAAGGCTAGGTTCACAATGTAGTGGGCCCAGGAACATCTGTAAATCACCTGTGTTTCCCAACTTCCAGGCAAAACGCACTGTTCTTTAGCAGTGCATTTTCGCAAAAATGCATGGCGCAGTTCCGTGTGGCTGCATTTTTTAAAAAGGATCAGGGACTTTTTTTCCCATGATTCCCACAGGTACAGAAGCCCATTTACGGACTCGCTACAATATGAACCTAGCCTTATTCTTTAAAGTCACAAGTACATAATCTAATATATTCTTTAGCTGATGTTCTTTATTAATTGTAATTCTGTTGCCTTCTCACAGCATATTGTCTACTTCGTCAAGTTTATAATATCGTACCTTATCCCGGACATTTCTGAGGAAACCAAAGACAAAATCAAGAGAGAGAAGTACCTTATACAAAAGCTTTTACATGAGAAGCATCTGAAACTTGTAAAAAAACAAATGGGAGGTCTAGCAGACAAAATTTCTAAAGGAATGGACAACTTTGGTATCAAAAAATCTGACTAGACTCACAAAGGTTCTTTTTTTAGGTATGTGTATGTACAGTCACATACACACTGTATAAACATTCTGGAGTTGTGAGGAGCAACAGTGAAGGAACACTTATCTTCATATACATACCTTTCAGGAGCCAAATAATTGCAAATAATGGTAAAGTTGTGTCTGACACAAAAAATATTGCCTTTTTCCTATGAACAATTATACTGTTCATCCAAAAATATTTAGTTACATTTCATATTTGTATTTAACGGTGCTATATAATAGCCAGTATACCTATTCATGCATATTCCCATCGAATTATCTGGTACTAATCATTTTCTGAATTTCATTTAAAGGTATAATGATCCTCCAAGGGGGAACTTTTCAGGGGGTTTCTCCTCTGTATGATAAGACTTTTGGGTATCTGATATAGGCCTACCTATAATGGAAACCTCCATTGTACAGCGTGTGTTTGTATTTTTTTTTTTTTATTATCCGTCCTTGTGTATGTTTAATATTCATATGGCCTTACCACTAACAACTTTGATGTACACGTTTCTGAGCAATGTATGCAATAACCTGTGTTAAACCTATATAACAGATTGGATTGGCATCTCTGTATGGGTTACCCTTACCTGTTTGATAAATTTGTAATGCTTATTGTAGGGAGTGAAACACACTGTTATCTAAAAGGGAAAAACCACTCTATTAGAATGTTGCCTTATATTTCTTTATGAAGTTTTTTCCTATAGTGCCTCTATACACTTCTCTAATGCCACAGCTGGATCTGTGGTGTGTCTCAGCGAGTATTTTTCTGACAAATGCATAACTTTTTGAGCAGTGCCAAATGTGGCTGGTAAGACTGCAGTCTCATGTATAAACTGTTTTAATTTCCAGCTACGGCCAAAAAAAAGTATGAATATTGCTATTAATTCTTACAGAAAATCTATTGTTTGCACATCAGTTAAATGCTTTGAATTGCATTACTATGTATAATACAACTGCTGCCAGTCATAGCTGTGCTAGGACATGCAGAATGTGTTCATCTTATTTTCAGCAGTTTCTGTCATCTATCGTTATTGTAGTAATATTGTAAAGTACGGATTTATAAGAAGTGTAATTTGATTGGATAATAAATCTAAGGGCTGAACTGTCTGTCCAGTTGTAATTGGATTCCAGTGATCAATCTCTAAAGCCAACAGTGTGACCTAAAGAGACTCTGTGACTAGAGGGAAGGGGGTTCAAATTGCTGCAGATGTTATGTGAAGGCACCTAAAAATGCATGCACATAGCGCCAGAAGCCTTTCAGACCTTACTGAATTTCAGCCAGTCTGACCAGCAAAATTCTGGATAGTGTCAGAGCTTGCAGCTAAGGTCCATCCCTACACATTACTATAAAGGACAGTCTGTCTGGCCATTAGGGATTAGCGGGAGACAGGAAGGTGAGGGCATTCTTCAGCACTCTCAGTACTTGAAAAGTTTTGTCTGTCAGAATGGCCAAAGATTTATCCATGACATGAAGGTTTTTAGAGGATATATCAGAAATTGACCAGTGATGCCAATGTTCCATTCTATTATCTTCATAGATTCACCGGTAAGATAATCATTTTTTTTTTTGTCTTTACACATTTTATTAAAGCTTGCAGAAATATTAATGCATCATTGAAAAGGTGCTTTCATACCTTTTTTTTAAATAAAATTTTCTTTCCATTCATTGTTATCCAAGTAGTGATAAAGCCATTCTTTATTTAGTTCTTTAAAGCGCTTTGTCCTTTTTTAAGTTCCATTTCACAAGAGCGGTGCAAAATAGATAAAGGTTCGGCAACAAGGCACTATACCGTTTGTTTAATCTTTGTTTATTCGTTTTATTTGGTCTAACAAGTTTACATGAAAAAAGGGAGACGAAAAGGAACATAAGGCTTATATAATTTACAATACACCATCTCAGCGAAAGTAGGCTTTACATGCTGGTACACACACACACCTCAAAAGATGTCAGGGTATTCCCCAATAGGTAAATAACCAAGGAGAATAACTACCTTAGTAAGCGGGTAGTGATGCAGTAGCCTTTACATTCTTCCCCCCTGGCCACCGGTCTTGAAACTTCCCTGCTGTAGTACTTTAGACAGCAAGTAGTGAAGTAGTTGCTCCCAACTTGCTGTAGTGGGTGGACCCTGGGGTCTCTGGCTCCCAGTCTGATCCACCCACTTTATCTGCATCCGCCCTCAACTTTGTCCACACACACACACCCACAACCCTCACCTCCACTCAAAAATGCACCCATCATGTCCTACATTTCCCTTAGCATCATGGGAAATGTAGTTCTCTTTCCCCACACAGAGGTGACGTGTGGATAGATAAGTCTTTTTCCTGGCACCTGGGAGTAGAGCAATTTTGTACCACAAGGCTCCACTAGGTCCTGTTCTATTTAATCTATATGTAAGTGATATAACTACAGGTTTCTTGGGCAAGGTATGTATTTTTGCTGATAACACTAATGCCCCGTACATACGGTCGAAAATTCCGACCACAAAATCCGTCTGATTTTTTTTCCGACGGATTTTGTCCGACACTGGTGTTGCATACACACGGTCGGACAAAGTTGTCGGAAAATCCGATCATTCTGAACATGGTGACGTTCGTTGCATACGACGGGACTACGTAGAGGCTAGTAGCCAATAGCTTTGGTCTTGTAATGTGATCTGAGCATGCGTGGCACTTTGTCCGTCGGAATTCGCTACACACGATCGGAAAAAGTCCGATAGGACTTTGTTTTTGGAAAATTTGAGAGCAGGATCTCAAACTTTTTCCGCCGGAAATTCCGACGGAAAAAGTCCGATGGAGCCCACACACGATCGGAATTTCCGACAACATGGTCCGATAGGACATTTTCCGTCGGAAAATCCGACCGTGTGTACAGGGCATTAGGGTTGATATCCCTGGAGGTGTTTAACATGGAACATGATTTGACATTGCTGGAAGATTGGTCAAAGCAGTGGAGACTGCAGTTCAATGTTTCTACATGTAAAATAATGCACCTAAAGAAAAAGAATCCACTGAGGCAGTACAACATTGGGGGGTACAGTATACAGAGGAAAAAGATTTGATGATACTTATTTCAGATGATTGCAAAATGAGCAAACAGTGTGACCAGGCAGTGGGGAAAGCGAGTAGAATTCTAGGATGCATCCCGAGGGTTCACCAGCAGGAGGAAGGAGGTCCTGATTTACTTATATAGATCTTTAGTGAGACCTCATTTAGAATACAGTGTCATTCTGGAGACCTCACTTATACAAAGATATTGATAAAATAGAGTCCAGAAAATGGTGAAAGGTTTGGAGGATAAAACATATTGAGAGAAACTTCAGGAACTTAAAGCGGAAGTAAACCCTTTGATTTAAATAGTTTTTAAAAAATGGCATGCCGGAAATGCTACCTGTCACATTGACTATGCTTTCAACCAAACTGTCAAACCATCCAATGGCTGGTGTCATAACTGATCACATGTGCAGCATCATGGCAGTTGAAGATTGAACAGAGGCCAAGATGGCAGCTTCCTTGGCTGAAAACGATAGGAGGGTTTACTTCCACTTTAAGATGTACAGTCTAGAGGAAAGAAGGGAAAGGGGAGATGTGATTGGAACCTTTTAAATACATCAAGGGGGTGAATAAGGTTCAGGGGGGCAGTTTTTTTTCAATATGAAACTAAAATCAAAAACATGGGGACATGACCTCACACTAACTGGAGGGAAGTTCAAAACAAATCTTTAGTATTATTTTACTGAAGAGGTAGTTGATGCTTGGAATAAATTACAAGCAGAGGTAGTGAGACAGTCAACAGTAAATTGCTTCAAACATGCTTGGGATAAACATAAATCTATAGTCAGACAATAAAGTTAACAAAAAAAAGGGGGGGGGGCAGACTTGATGGACTTCTATGGTATTTTTCTGCTACATAACACTGGCATCACAGTTCTATAAATTCACAGAGATCCCAAAAAGTAAGCCATTTTCTGGTACAATTTGGCAGCGGTTTAATTGGCAAGGGGAGAGAATCTTGAAAAAGTAATTTAACAAAATCCTGGAGTTTGGCTTTAAGGCTACCCGGGTTAACACAGGATGTTGGGTGGAAACTCCAGCTACACTTGTTCTATAAAATTATGGTGATGTAACCATGCATACATGGTTGTAGCTGAACATGTATGTTTATGCACTAAGAAAACACCATCTGAAAAATCCAAGTGCCTCTCAGATAAGTTACTTCTGACACCCCTTCTGATAAGCTATCTGTAAGAGGGCAAATCTTACTACTGGCCACCACACTAATGTACCAAGAGCTGTGGAAAAAGTGATTACCGTATATACTCGAGTATAAGCCGAGTTTTTCAGCACATTTTTTTGTGCTGAAAGTGCCCCCCTCGGCTTATACTCGAGTCAAGCACTTTTCTGCAGCAAAAAAAAAAATTTCCGACCCGACTTTGGGGCCCCGTATCTCTGGGCCAGTTGGGTCTAGGAATCCCAAATTTGGTATGCCAACCCAGTGGACCTAGCACTATAACATATCCAAAGATGGGGTTCCTAGCACTAAGTGACCCCGAGATACAGGGCCCCAAATCTGTCAACTGTGTCCATCTGCATGGGCACAGTGAGGCTGCAAATGGGCATCTTGACCCTCTTTTCCACTTACAGTAGCTGCGCATTTCTCACCCTAGGCTTATACTCGAGTCAATACGTTTTCCCAGTTGTTTGTGGTAAAATTAGGTGCCTCGGCTTTATATTCGGGTCGGCCTATACTCGAGTATATACGGTGTATGTATATATATATATATATATCTCTTTATTGGTATGGGTTCCCAGAAACCAGAAAGTTATATCAAGGGTTCCTCCATGTTAAAATTGTTGAGAAAGGTTAGCCTACATGTTTAAATGCCTTTTATATACCTTACACTTGCTGCCCTGTTATTATTTTAAAGAAACAAGGTTGTGAATATTTACAGATATATACCCCCCTTTGTGCTGCCTACCAGAGTTCTCAAATATTTGCTATATTGGGTAAATATTCTCATTTGCCATTTTGCTTCAGATATATTCCTATTGCCAATCCTGACTCTTGCTGCATATTTGTGGATGATATTACAGTGCACTTCATACAATGTTTGTTTGCTATAGGTTTTGTGACATTTTAATATTAGGATGTTTACCCGCTATTGGGGGAAAAAAAAGCAAATGATAATGTCTATAAAACAAAGATTGCACTCCTTTTCTTTTCATAGTGTGTTTTTAATTGTGAATATTTATGAATTCATAAATTCCATTATCACGCAGGTATATGTTTTAAAGAAAATTGTGTATATGCAGTTTGCAATATGTGACAAAGATTTTGCATCTGGTTTTGCACCTTTATCAGTTACTATATGATTAATTATCTGTGCCTAATCCTCTTAAACCTATAAAACTGTTGCCATGTTCAATCAAAATAGCCTACAAATACCTTGCAGTGAATCTATGTTTTAAGCGTAACCCAATATCTGTTTACCAAAAAAAATGGACATACCACGTAAATTTACTACTTGTTTTATTTTGTAATTTGGGCTTTTTGCACTGCAGGCTAGCCATGAGCAGGTTTATTGCAGTGCTATTTATTTTGAACACACAATGCAATGCACAGAAATGCACCACCATGCATTATGGTGTGGCGCATTGGCAGCCATCACAAATCAATGGGCAGCTTTAACCCATGTTAACACAAAACATAATGCACCAGAGCAGAAAGATTTGAATGGGGCCTTAAACATGATTTTACTAGTGCAGCTAGCTATTGTTTTTGGAAACTGCCACATAAATTTAAAATATTACTTCCTTGTTTGGGGGGAAAGAGAAGGTGTGTGTGCTGTACACATCCTGCTCAAATTAGCTGTTTCTTTCAGTTTTTCCATTACAACAGTTCTGGGACTTATCATGTGACTAATGTAGGCTAGCCATCAAACTGAGCACTCGGGAATTAGGAAGTGACTGCAGGAAATAGAAGGTTGTTAAAAGCTGTGTGTATGTCTAAGCAGAAACTGCATCAAGAAGAACAGTGCAATAAAGTGTGCTAAAATTCTTGACTAGTGTGCTAAAATCTAATTGACAAAAGATGATGTTTTTTTTTCTGAGTAAGAGTGGAGGTAAATTTTAAGTACAACTAAAGGCTCATGCACGGCAACCTAAGCAAGCCGCAGATCTAGTTACTTTGTGATGCACAAGATAATAAAAAATCGAACATAAACTTCTTTACAATCCTTGACTGAGCTAAATCCTCCCTCATTTGTGGCTCCTCTGCTCCCCCTCACAAACACTGCAGCTCACAGTGGAAGGGTTTCAGCAACAATGCTGTCAATATAGAAAGCCGCGGGCAGGATTAAGTGGGGCCAGGTGCTGATTGATAAGCTACAGGTTAATGAGTTAATATACAGTGCCTTGAAAAAGTATTCATACCCCCTTGAAGTTTTCCACATTTTGTCATGTTGCAACCAAAAACGTAAATGTATTTTATGTGATAGACCAACACAAAGTGGCACATATTTGTGAAGTAGAAGGAAGATGATGAATGGTTTTCAACATTTTTTACAAATAAATATCTGAAAAGTGTGGTGTCCATTTGTATTCAGCCCCCTTTACTCTGATATGCCTAACTAAAATCTAGTGGAACCAATTGCCTTCAGAAGTCACCTAATTAGTAAATAGTCCACTTGTGTGTAATTTAATCTCAGTATAAATACATGTGTTATTTGAAGCCCTCAGAGGTTTGTTAGAGAACCTTGGTGAACAAACAGCATGATGAAGGCCAAGGGACTCACCAGACAGATCAGGAATAAAGTTGTGGAGAAGTCTAAAGCAGGGTTAGGTTATAAAAAAGACATCCCAAGCTTTACGGAGCAATTTTCAATCCATCATCCGAAAATTGAAAAGGTATGGCACAAGTGCAAACCTACCAAGACATGGCCATCCACCTAAACTGACAGACCAAGCAAGGAGAGCATTAATCAGAGAAGCAGGTAACTCTAGAGGAGCTGCAGAGATCCACAGCTCAGGTGTGAGAATCTGTCCACAGGACAACTATTGGTCATGCACTCCACAAATCTGGCTTTTTATAGAAGAGTGGCAAGAATAAAACCACTGTTGAAAGAAAGTCATAAGAAATCCCGTTTGCAGTTTGCGAGAAGCCATGTGGGGGACACAGCAAACATATGGATGAAGATGCTCTGGTCAGATGAGACCAAAATTTACCTTTTTGGCCTAAAAGAAAAACGCTATGTGTGGTAGAAAACTAACACTGCACATCAGCCTGAACACATCATCCCCACCGTGAAACATGGTGGTGGCATCATGATGTTGTGGGGATGCTTTTTTTCAGCAGGGACAGGGAAGCTGGTCAAAGTTGATGGGAAGATGGATGGAGCCAAATACAGGGCAATCTTATAAAAAAACCTGTTGGAGTCTGCAAGAGACTTGAGACTGGGGCGGAGGTTCACCTTGCAGCAGGACAACGACCCTAAACATACAACCAGAGCTACCATGGAATGGTTTAGATCAAAGCATATTCATGTGTTTGAATGGCCCAGTCAAAGTCCAGACCTAAATCCAATTGAGAATCTGTGGCAAGACTTAAATTGCCGTTCGGATGCTCTCCATCCAATCTGACAGAGCTTGAGCTATTTTGCAAAGAAGAATGAGCAAAAATGTACTCTCTAGATGTGCAAAGCTGATAGAGACATCCCCAAAAAAGACTTGCAGCTGTAATTGCAGTGAAAGGGGGTTCTACAAAGTATTGACTCAGGGGGGCTAAATACAAATGCATGTCACACTTTTCCCATATTTATTTGTAAAAGATTTTGAAAAACATTTATCATTTTCCTTCCACTTCACAATTATGTGCCACTTTGTGTTGGCCTATCACATAAAATTCCCCAAAAATACATGGAAAAATTCAAGAAGTATGAATACTTTTTCAAGGCACTGTAACTATTCAAAAATATCCATACCTAAACTTCAGCTTTAAAGTGTTTTTAAAGGCAGGGGGAGCCAGGAGCACCGGTGGGGGACACCAGAAAGGGAGGATCAAGATTGCACTGAGCAGGTAAGTATAACATGTTTATTATTTTATTTAAAAAAAAAAAAGGCAGCTTTAGAATCACTTTAAGCTAAACTGAAGGAATTTAAGACGTTTAGAACAAGTATGTAAGAAAACAAAAAGGTGAGAGCGCTTCCTAAGTGCAGTATTGTAACATATTTATTGATAAAATAACAATAAGCAGCTCACATGTATGGATAAAACAAAAGGCTATTCAATAATGTAAACTGCTTCATCCAACACGGTGTCCGTTTCTCTGCAACAGCTACCTGCTCGATGTTTTTACACTGCGGCCTATTGTGTGTATCAGATACTCTCCGCACTTGGGTTTCACAGGGCTGTTGTGGCTGTACATCTAAACGTGCTATTATCCATATCTGAATTTTGAATATACTTCTATTGTAATAGTTGCCTGTTTTGTGATTAAATGTATATCAGCAGAAGTACAAAGAAATCCGCTGTTATTGTACAGCAAAATATCCTAGCAACTCTGTTTTCCGAATTTCAGAAAAAATCTCTTTAGCCAAAAGAACGATCTCTTGTTTTTATTGTCTAGTATGGTAGTACATGGTTCTATAGTACACAGGAAGACATACTTGTTAGAGGAAAGGGAAAAATCTGCATTCATTTAATGATGTAATAATTATACTCTTAAAGGAAAAACTGATACCTGCCAAGAGATTTGCATTTTTATCCAGACCTAACATTTACACTGCCCAGTCAGTCAAACAGCAAAGCTAGGTTGGTGATTTGAGTATTTCTATGGTCATCTCCTTGCCCCCAGCCTGTGATAGGACAGCTCATGCCTTTGCTGTCCCCCCCTCTCTCTGTCTAACTATAACACTATACAATTTTCTTGTTCAACTTTCCTTTAGATTTACCAAAACCATATAATATGAGGTCAAACCTAAACCCTTTCAACTTGTATTTTATCAGTCAGTCCCTTGCACTAAATAGTTTAAGGTAAATCTAAAGGAAATTGAATAAGAACATTGTATAGTGTATGGCCAGCCTAAGTTCTGTTGTACAGGGATTTCAAAAACCTGGTTTTAAGTTAACTGCTTGTTTCTGGGGGACGGGAAAAGCACTTTTACTTACCTAGATCCCCATTGAAAACGTCTGCATATGACGAAACGCGTCTGGGAGGGCGTGCGGTGACGTCACTGCGTCAATCTGAAGGAGGAAGGGCTCCCCAATGTGCCGGCCAGCATTTTTAAAAAAAAATTTAATCTACCTATTAAAAGTACCACAATTTCTTTTAATAAATTGTCTTTCATTACGGTATTATGGTCCCCTTCCTTGCTATATGCTGTATGAATTCACAGACCGCATGTTCTATGGAAAGAGCCTAGTATCCTGCATTATCTGTGAGAGGCATCCCCTGGGTCTTCCATTCAGATGTCAGAGCCTGTGGCTGGGCTATAGCCGAATGCTGCTTTGAGTTTGCCCTCTGGTAAGCGGCTTTCCATATGGTGGTGGTTCTCACTCAAATAGTGGATCACAGAGGTGTTTTTATTCAACAATATATTTGGACATATGTTTTACCTAAAGACTTTAATGGTTCAAACCACTGTGTTTTATACTTGATTTGGATGATATCTACCCTCCGTTTGCTGGACCTGGTTGGACTTATCGTTGGCGCTGTTTTTTTCTTTTTATACTGTTTACTGTGTTTATCCATCTCAAACTGCAGCCTGTTTAGTAGTTTTCTAGTTTTTTTGTTTTTCTAGGGTAGCGCAGTTTTTTTATACTCCACTTTTACTTACCTGATCCTCTGCCATCCCAGCAAGCGGTGCTCCCCTATGCTTTGGCAATGGACTGTCCATCAAAGTCCTTACATCCAATGGGCCCTGCGTTGATCTTGGTGATGTCTGGGGACCTTAGGCTGCCAGAAGGGGTCTAGGGGAGAAGAGGCTGCAGGAACTGGTTTAGTATCGCAGAAAAACTCTATACCCAGTCTCCCTGGACAGAAACAAACAGTTATTCCTTGCAATGCTGGCACAGCCCCACTGCAAGGGAGGACTTTTACTCATCCCAGGGTTCAGCTTAAAATACTTTAATACTTTATTTGCTTAGTTGTGGTTTAGGTAAAAACCGCTGTATCAAACCATAATTTCTTCTGAAATTGGACATTTACAGTGGGCTCCTGTGCAGTAACTATAACCCTACAACTAGCAGTGACCCCCAAACCAAAATAGTGGATGTGGCACAGGCCATAGGAATACCAATCAATAAAGCTGACCACTGAGTGCAGGCTAGGACGGAGCTCATCCTGAGCAATGTACAGGGAAGAAAATATCCATATGAGCCGTACATCTCTGCAAACCCCAGGTAAGAAAGTGTAACAGATGAGAAACAAACAACCACCGCTCCAAGACTCTCCTTCCCAAGCGACTGCTCCTGCTCCTGTGTGGGAGCCCCAGGTGCTGGCTAATAGCACAATGATTGGAAATCAAAAAAGGAAGAACTCCGGACAGCCGCACACCGAGAAAATAAAATCCAAAAAGTTTATTTAAAAGCAAAAAACACTGCAATCCATACATGGCAAAAAAGGGGGGTACAGAGCTGACGCGTTTCGCACTACAACTAGTGCTTATTCATAGCTGATTCAAACTTTTTGGATTTTATTTTCTCGGTGTGCGGCTGTCCGGAGTTCTTCCTTTTTTGATTTCCAAAGAAAGTGTAACAGCCTCAGCCCAGGCTTCAGCCATGCCCCCAACACATTTCACTCTGCCCCCGGAGCTTAATCATGGGGATCAATAGCACACTGTCTCACTGTGCAAGCCTTCTGGCTTAGAGCCTTTTTTTTTTTTCTAAAGGAACTGCAAAAACGCTAATAAAACGGTAAAGATCCTGTTACCAGCATTTTTTAAAAAGGGTCCTGCACCATTTTGGTGTGAATGCGATGCAAATTCAGCCATACAATCTGTATGGCTGAATTTACATCGCAGAGACATCACATGTGATGTCATTTTTTTAGCTTAAAAAAAAAAATCGCTAGTGTGCAGGGAGCCTAAATGAAAAACACATTTTCCCATCTCACTTGTTTATTTTCTTCTGTTAGGCTGGGTTCACACTGGTCCAATGTTAGACATTGCATGTGATTCGCACCGCACTGCTGTGCAGATCACATGTGATGTCTCTGCGATGTAAATTCAGCCATACAGATTGTATGGCTGAATTTGCATCGCATTCACACCAAAATGGTGCAGGACCCTTTTTTGGTCTGCACTGGAATCGGATCACATGGGTGTGAACACCCCATGCGATCCGATTCCTGCACCATTTGACAGGTCTCATTGCGATATGTGGGTGTGGGGGTGTTGTTAACTTTCTATTGGCACTCGCAGCAGTTCGCATTGGGCAGTGTGTACTGCCTGCGAGTCCTATGCGATGCGGGAACCAGCACTGGAATCGCGCTGGTTCCCGCGTCATGCTAGTGTGAACTGGCACTTGAGTGAGAATATTAAACAAACAACTCAAAATTTGTGAATAAACATCCAATATAGCCATGCTTCTTTTCAGTCATAAATCTTTCATTCATGGAGTCTGTCAGTTTCTTGATCTTAAAGTTCTAATACAGTTTTACCACAAAAACCATGTCTGCAAAATGTGCACAAATGAATACAGTCATCAAAACTATATAACTATATAGTGCAAAGTATCAATATATAGTGCAACATATCAAACATCAGAACATAGATTTTTAGCAATAGTCCCCACAAATGCTTTTCACAATTTAATCATTTAAATCCAATGTGCGCAAATTCACATTGGTATTGGAGTCTTTGGAGTCTTTACACCACTTTGTGAACCACCGCCACCTTCTGAAATGGGCACTCACCAGAAGCTAGAAAAAACTTTGCCTTTTGGTTTATATTGGAATAACCACTCCACTTTCATGGGTTTATCTGGCGTTTTTCCAACTAGGTTGCCACTAGTTATTCCTCACATCTCCACCATAGTCTTGATATCTCATAAGAAGTAAGCATCCATCATTGCGCAACATGTCTTTTATAAAATTTTAAATCAATGAGGTAAATATATAAAATGTGCACTCAATCCTGAGTCTTTCCAGCAGTGTGTTTTTTTGGGGTTAGCTCACACTGCTTCGTCTCCCGGAATCGGCGTGCGTTCCAAGCCTCGATCTGTTTTGGGTTAGGACAGGAAGTGATGTTGGCGATTACCCAGAAGCCTCTACGCATTTTGCATTCATACATGCATCATTAGGAAGCATGTATGTATGTATGTGAAACACGTAGAGGCTTCTGGGTGGTGGTCGGGTTTTGGTCGGGTTTCAGTCCTCCTTACCTTGGCCATGTCTCTGAGCACTGAACACCTTGTACTTCTGTGCACTCGTCAGGTTGCAGTTCTGGAATATGACAGCACTGGAGTATAATTGGCTTCCTGGTAGCTTCACGTTGGATTCTTCTCAAAGCTTTGGCAGTTAATTAGGGACTTTTTTTCTCAACCCGTTTCTCACGACCCTGTTGACTATTTGCAACAAAATATTTGATGGTTCTGTGACCATGCCCCAATATCTTAGCAATTTCCAGAGTTCTGCATTCCTCTGAAAGACTTGTTAACATTTTTGACTTTTGGAGTCAGTTAAATCTTTATTTTTGGCTCATTTTGCCTGAGGAAAAGAAGCTGCCTAATAATTATGCACAATTGATATAGGGTGTTGATCTCCTTAGACCACACCCTCTATCATTACACAAATACACATCACCTGATATGCTTAAATCCAATAAGCATTCAAGTTTATACAGCTGGGAGTTGGACAATATGCATAAAAATGATTTGGTCAAAATACTCGCTTGCCTAATAATTGTACACACGGTGTAGAACTTGGGTATACTGTCTGACAGCAGTACCTGGATCTCAGAAGTGACTGAATATATTTAACATATTTTGTCGAGTAAAAGATTGTATTTACCAGTTTGCAGGGAATTCATTGAAATATAATATAAAACATACTTCTCGTTTTATATATCAAGTCTTTTTATCCTGCTTACTATACTGTGTAGAGAAGGAAAAACAACAAAAGAATTAATCAATCTGAAAAAGGAAAATTACATTTAGTATTATGAGAATGGTTTATGAGATCACTTTATACGTATATAGAATTTCAGCGTTTAATACAAGCTTGTCTAAAATGTAATTGAGCATGCTTGAGTACAGGGATTTAGATTTTGCTTGGCTGTACATTATTTTAAATAGAAACTTACTGAATGACAGGTCTGCTCTTAGATCCTATTACTCTTACCACAGGGTTTTTAAAATGTCACTCAACCTCCTATTTTGGTTACTTACAAAAAGAATTATTCTTGATCGGATTCTATTTCAAAAAAACATTTTCAGTCAGTTAGTTTGGTTTTTACTCTAGCTAGTATGTTTTATTTATTGCAAATATGTTATTATCAGCAAATGGGGTGCCATTTACAATAAATGTATTTGAACCCTGGTTATGTTTTTTGTGTCCTATTTCTACACAGGAATAAGATGGAAGGTTATTTTTAAAATGTGATTTATAAAATGTATGTTTTCTTTGTATACTTGACAATGCCAGTAAACATGTTTTTTTACATGCATTACCTTTGTTTATAATAAAGTATTTCATATATAATTTTTAGCTTTTCATCGGTTCCTCTTCACTGCCCTACTACTTGCTTACTTTGGGCTTTGTTTTTTTTTTTTGTTTGTTTTTTTACACAGTAGACCACAAATATCTAAAAAGGAAATGCATACATTTAGAGATGTACTAAAATGTTTTTTTGTTTTTTTTTTGTGTTTGGGGGGGACCCACACACCTACTGAAAATGTATGTAGGATCTAAACTGGTTCCTATAATGTCAACATATAAGGGTTGGGTTACTAAAGGCGATTAGAATGTCCACTTTGCAAGAGAATATTTACTTATATTAGTGAATGAGGTGAAGCTCTGCGGACATCCATCATCCAATCATTTGCAAGCAAAATGTTGTTGTCCTTGCACATGATTGGGTATTTTGAAGTCAATTTTCACCACATCACTAAGCTAAGGAAAATGACCCCTGCAAAATGAACAGCCTATGAGGGGGTGCTGATAAGTAGGGATGAACCGAACACCCCCGGGTTCGCACCAGAACCTGCGAACGGACCTAAAGTTTGCGCGAACGTTAGAACCCTATTAATTACAATGGACGCGAACGTTCGAAATCTAAAGTGCTAATTATAACGGCCAATATGTATGTTATTGTCATAAAACAGGTTTGGGGACCCGGGTCCTGCCCCAGGGGACATGTATCAATGCAAAAAGAAGTTTTAAAAACTAACGTTTTTTCGGGAGCAGTCATTTTAATGATGCATAAAGTGAAAAAAAAAATGTGAAATATTCCTTTAAATATGGTATTTGGGGGGTGTCTAAAGTATGCCTGTGAAGTGGCATGTGTTTCCCATGTTAAGAACTGTACCTGCACAAAATGACATTTGTAAAGGAAAAAAAGAAGCAATTTAAAACTGCTTGCTGCTTTAATGTCATGTCGCAGATGGCTGGATTCGATGACAACAGGGCAGAAGGGCAGATACAGGGTAAGGTGGTTTAGTGTGCTACTGCTGTGCTATACTCACACAGCACGCACACACACTAACTCCTGTAGATGGCTGGATTGGTAGAGATTAGAGAACAGCACTGAGAAGAATAAACTATCCCTGCCTATTTTTTCTCTTTCCCTACACTATTCCCCACACAGAAATTAATCACAAGCTCATATAGTGTGTACACTGTACAGTACAGTCTGTCACTGTTCCTAACGCCGACACTACACTACACAAGGCCGCCGGCGCGGTGGCCTTATATAGTGTGGGGCGTGTACTAAACCCCCTGAGCTATAATTGGCCACAGGCATCCTGCCTGTGGCCAATTATTGCTCTCCTCGCCGCTGGCTCTATGATTGGCCAAGCATGCGGGGTCACAGTGCATTCTTGGCCAATCATCAGCCAGCAATGCACTGCAACTGGCGCAGTGCATTGTGGACTGTTCGCATCACATGAATTTGATGCGAACGGCCCTCAGAGTTCTGGTTTCGATGAGCGGACGAACGGCCGATGTTCGATTCGAACATGGGTTCGAACACCGGGCCCATCCCTACTGATAAGTACTGAGCCTTACGTATTTACCTTTTTTTTTTTTTTTTTTTTTTTTTTTTGTAAATCTATCGTAATCTATTGCCTGTTGTTAGCCCAAATGGCTCTGATTCTGCTGTGGGCAAATATACCATTAGGACAGAACAGAATTTTATAACTTGGGGATTTACGCTGAGAGAATTAAGGGGTCTTCATAACTGAACACATCTTAGTTCATGACTTTCCTGTAAAAATCTTGTCCCCATCTCCTAAAGTGTATCTTCACCTGAGAACAGTATTATATTGCAGTTTACCAGTCCTTGACTCTGGTTGCTGATTTCGTTTTCATTCTCTTCATTTTTTTTTACCTATTATTATATTTACATTTTTACCTGGTGATTCTGCCAGTAACACAATTCCTGTCCTTGGGTGGCACTGCTCACTCACTGTACTGTATCCATGCAAGGAGGAGCGATGCCATGCTAGGACTGTTTTAGGACTGCAGACACCTCCCTCCTATCCTCTTCACATTAATGAGGAAGTAAACTTCCCTCTGTTTGTACCTATAGGTAAGCCTGAAATAAGGCTTTCCTATAGGTAAGGTAAATATCTCCTAAACTTGCACTGTTTAGGAGATATTTACTGTATACTGCGCCGATTACGTCATCGGCACATGGGCTCTGAAGGAACGGCCACCTTTGCCATTTCTTCAGAGCCTTGTGCCCATAAATGGCTGGCGGTGGTGGAAATTATAGAGGTTACATTTTATAATAAATTTTTTGGAATATTCAGAAAGTACTCTTCTCCTATTAAGTATATTATTTTTATATATATTATATATATATATATATATATATATATATATATATATATATATATATATATATATATATTATATATTATATTATTATCAGTGTCTAGATTGACCAATAATGTTATTTGCTGCTAGAAAGATTTCAGGGGATTGCAGAACGTTATTACTAGGTCATATGCATATGCCAATAGTTTCTATTTACCGGCTTAAATAGCTTTTATTTCACTAGCAAGCTGAATTGTTGACAACAATGATTCTAATTTAATTAACAAAGGGAGACAAGGCATTCATGTCTTTTCCTATTAGTCATTGTAATTTGAGGGAAATTAACTCCATTTATTCTGATTCTAGCAGAGAAATAATAGCAGACAGGTGTAGATATCCCTGATTTTCACTCTTTAGGTTTATGCTGGAGGCTATAAACCTAAAGAGTGAAAATCAGGGATATCTACACCTGTCTGCTGACTGCTTTCAATACAGAGCTTTATATGCTCTACCATCTGGTAAGGGCATATATATTTTCGGTGGAGGGTCCGTTTGCACATACTGCATATACAAGTCACCGTGGTGCAAGTTTTCAAATTTGATCTGGATGCATGCGGGGTCACCGTCCATCTGTGTAGTGCATTACCACAATTCATCTGTGACATTGTTGCCATTACAGGACTTTATATATAGGCTCATATCATTACCATATGAACGTTAATACTACCCTTTTGTGTGTACTATCTCATACTGTTGTGGGCGTATAGATTCGCTAGGTAGATATACACAAGTGATTAGAGTGGGGTAGTTATACATCATTACTACTTGGCGCTGTTCCTTTTTTGATTACTCTATAAATGACACTGGCAGGGAAGGGGTTAAACACTAGGGGGCGATCAAGGGGTTAAGTGTGTCCTAGGGAGGTGTTCTAACTGTAGGGGGGGTGGGCTCACGACAACATGACAGAGATTACTGCTCCCGATGACAGGGAACAGTGAATCTCTGTCATGTTGCTAGGCAGAACAGGGAAATGTCTTGTTTACAAAGGCATCTCCCCGTTCTGCTTCTCCTCACCACAATCGCGGGCCGCCGGCAAACATCGAGTTCCCGGACCCGCAGGCAGGCTCCTGCGTAGTGCGGCCCGTGCGCCCGATAGGCAGCAAATTTAAAGGTACATACAGGTACGCCCATTTGCCTGCCTGTGCTATTCTGCTGACGTACATTTGTGTGCAGCGGTTAAAGCACATTTCCGTCATCTTGGCATCAGTTGAGAAACCTGCTAATTTCAGAACCTTCCTCCTCTGATTCTCATCTAATTCAACCCCCAGTTCTCGCTCCCATTTCCCAAGATACGGCGGGCACATTGGTTCCGTTTCAGTCGACAGCACGTTGCATACTTTTGATATGCTGTGCTTGGTACAAGAAGGAGAGCCAAACAGTTTCTCTATTGGTCTCAGGTTATCTTTTCCCCGTAATGGTTGTAATCTCTGTGCAAAATGTTGTCTTTGTGTATACCTCCATTTATCTAATGGCATACCACCACATTTTTGCTTTAATTCAAAAAACGTTCATATTCTTTTCTCTTTCATCACATTCTGTAACTGTATCGCATCTTTTTTGCCCATCTAACAAAATATAAATAATTCTCTTTCCCTGGTTTTGATATAATTTGCATCTAACAGTGAAATTAAAGGTGCGTTGTACTCCCAGTGATAAAGCCTACAAAGACCACCCCATATTCTAAAGACATTTTTCATCAGTGTGCTAGTTGTTAAGTCCCGGTACACCCATGGAATCCAAACCATCTTACCTTTACTTCGTATAAACTCAATCCCCACCCAACTTTTATCCCCATTGTTGTGAATCCAGTCAGCTATACGTGTAATAGTGATTGCCTGATAATATTTTTTCTAAAGTCAGGTACCGCTACCCCCCCCCCCCCACCACACACACACACACACACACACACCTCCTTCTTCTCTTTGGCCAACACGGCATAGAGGATCCTTGGTCGCCTATGTGCCAATATACAGTGGATATAAAAAGTCTACACACCCCTGTTATAATGTCAGGTTTTTGTGATGTAAACAAATGAGACAAAGATGAATAGTTTCAGAACTTTTTCCACCTTTTTTTAATATGACCTATTCACTGTACAACTCAATTGAAAAACAAACAAATCTTTTAGGGGGAGGAGTAAAAATAAAAGAATCTGGTTGCTTAAGTGAGCACACCCTCTTATAACTGGTGATGTAGCTGTGTTCAGAATTAAGCAATCACATTAAAACTCATGTTAAATAGGAGTCAGTACACACCTACCATAATTTAAAGTGCCTCTGGTTAACCTCAAAGTTCAGCTGTTCTAGTAGGTCTTTCCTAACATTTTCTTAGTCGCATCCTACAGCAAAAGCCATGGTCCACAGAGATTCCAAAGCATCAGAGGGATCTCCTTGTTAAAAGGTATCAGTCAGGAGAAGGATAAAAAAGAATTTCCAAGGTATGAGATATACCATGGAACACAGTGAAGACAGTCATCATGTGGAGAAAATTTGGCACAACCATGACATAACCAAGAACTGGACGTCCTTCCAAAATTTTTGAAAAGACCAGAAGAAAACAGGTCAGGGAGGCTGCCAAGAGGCCTACAGCAACATTAAAGGAGCTGCAGGAATATCTGGCAAGTACTGGCTGTGTGGTACATGTGACAACAATCTCCCGTATTCTTCATATGTCTGGACTATGGGGTAGTGTGGCAAGACTGAAGCCTTTTCTTACAAAGAAAAATATCCAAGCCCGGCTAAATTTTGCAAAAATACATCCGAAGTCTCCCAAAAGCATGTGGGAGAATGTGTTATTGTCTGATGAAACCAAGGTTGAACTTTTGGGCCAAAAGATATGTTTGGCGCAAAAACACTGCACATCACCAAAATAACACCATACCAACAGTCAGTGGCGTATCCAGGGTATGGCAGATATGGCAAGTGCCATGGGCGCCATGTGAAGGGGGCGCTCCTGAGTGGCTGGGCAGCAAGGCACTTACGGAGATCTCTTTTAAAATGGCCCTGGTATCGCTCACTGTCAGCCTGGAGTGGGATCCTGGCCGGCGGAGGCTGCTTTAGGTCGGTTACCACTGGCCCCTGGCTCACTGCCCAAACTGGTTGCTAGCCAGGGCCTGCCTGGCGTCTAGTAACCAGTGACGTCAGGAGGAGGAGAGAGGCAGAGACCAGCATTCAGAGCGAGAGGATTTAACTTCCTCCTCCGCGCCCACTGCTTAGCTCCGCCCACCTCCTCCTGCATCTTCTCCAAGTGCACAAGAAACATGTGAGGCACAGTGCACAAAGGGAGAGAGGCATTTAGGCAGTGGTGTCCCAGTGTCCCCCTAGGATATTGCAAAATAGGCTGCTGTGCTAGAGAGGGGAAAGGAGCTGAGAGGTGTGCTGTGCTCTCCCTCCTCTCCAGCTTCACAGTCCTGACACTGCAGCTCTTCTCTCCCAGTGGCTCTGTGTGTGTATAGGAGCGCCCTGCAGCCTCCCCCTCTTGTCCTGTCATTGACTATAGAAGTAGCAGAAAGGAACCAGCAGCCTCATACTATAGGAACTGCCAGCAAGCCACAAGGAGCAAAACCTTCAGGCTTCTGCTGGAGAGAAGGAGGAGAAATGAGCAAGAGAAGCAGAAGAATGAATTCAGGACAAGGTAATCTGGAGACTGTGCACAGGAAGAGACATTTACTGCAAGGGCTCCTCTCTTTATTCTGTCTGTACTTTCTGATGTAATCTGTATTCCTTCTCTCTCTCTCTCTCTCTCTCTCTCTCTCTCTTCCTCTCTCTCCCTGACCCCCCTTCTCTCTCCCTCTCTCTCTCCCTCTCCCCCCCCGCCCAGTTCTTTCTCTTCCCCCATCCCTTTTCCCCCCTCTTGCCAGAACCAGTATAAACACTTTGTTAATATTAAAATAAAATATACAACCCCATATACTTTTCTTTTTTTTCTTTACCCTGCAAGGTGATTTTTTTGGTAAAATGTAATTGCATAATTTGGTTATATACTGCTAGACTTTTCTTTTTTTTCTTTACCCTGCAAGGTGATTTTTTTGGTAAACTCACCTTAAAACAAAGCCCTCCCGCACCCAGAAGTCAGCGCAGCAGGCGCTCTCATTTTTACTTATCTTGCTTCCGGGTTTGCGGGCTCTGTGACTATCCGGAGCCATGATAAAGTCACTCCCGTGCATGCGCGTGGCAGCCACTGTTCATGGCACAGGGTTCTAAAGGAACAGCACAGCGGTGGCCATTCCTTCAGAGCGCATGCGCCAGTTATGTCACTAGCTCCATATAATGTAAATATCTTCTAAACTGTACATGTTTAGGAGATATTTACTGTACCTATAGGTAAGTCTATAATAAGGCTTACCTATATGTAAAAGGCGGTAAAGGAAGTTTACTGGTAGAGCCCTCCCTCTGAATACCATATACTGTATATGTGGTGTCCTGTAAACCAAATATACAACTTTATATCTTTCAAACAAATAACAATATCAAAATATAAAATTGCGGGATATTAGTGATATTGACACCCCCTCAAAAAAAAATGATAACAATGCCTTGACAATAGGGGGTGTCACCATCACTAATATACTACAATTTTATATTTTGAAAATTTGACCTGTAGTTTTGTTAGCTGTTTTTTTGTTAAGGTTATCTGAAAGATGGGTTTCAAATGTTTTGACAGGGGCACAGTTTCAGTGCTTGCCATAGGTGCCATTTTCACTAGATACGCCTCTGCCAACAGTGAAGCACGGTGGTGGCAGCATCATGCTTTGGTGCTGTTTTTCTTCAGCTGGAACAGGGGCCTTAGTCACTGTAGAGGGAATTATGAACAGTTACAAATACTAGTCAATATTGGCACAAAACCTTCAGGCTTCTGCTAGAAATTGAATTTTTTTTTAAAAGAAGGTTAAAGTTTTGGAATAGCCCAGCCAGAGCCCAGACCTGAATCCGATTTGAAAATCTGTGGGGTGATCTGAAGAGGGCTGTGCACAGGAGATGCCCTTGCAATATGAAAGATTTGGAGTGTTTTTGCAAAGAAATGGCATTTTTATTAATTTAATTTTTTTTTTTTAACTACTAATGGCGGTGATCCGTGATTTTTAGTGGGACTGGACACTGTGGCAGACAGATCGGACACTTTTGACACATTTTTGGGACCATTGATTGTATGTATATGTGTATGTGTATGTATATATATATATATATATATATATATATATATATATATATATATATATATATATATATATACACAATCTGTGTTCAGAGCTAAAAATAGCCACTGATTACTGTATAAATGTCCCTGGCAGGGAAGGGATTAACACTAGGGGCAATCAAGAGGTTAAGTGTTCCCTAGGGGAGGTGTTTCTAACTGGGGGGAGTGGACTGACTGGGAGTAGAGAGAGATCGCTGTTCCTGATCACTAGGAACAGCAGATCTTTCTTCATCCCTGTCAGAATGGGGATCTGTCTGTTTACATTGATAGATCCCCATTCTGGCTCTCTGAGGAGCGATTGCGGGTCGCCGGCAGACATCGCGGCCACTGGCCATGCGTATTGGCTCCGGTGTCATGCCCAGGCACGTGTTATGACCCTCCTTTACTCTATCCAAAATGGAAAAAAGTTCTGCCTATAGTTCTACTTTAACCACTGACCAACAAGCATACAGTCAATAAGAATGAATCAAGAACTGCTGGTGTGCGTACCAAATTTGAGCATGTGACTGAGAGCATTGGAGCTTGATCCATCATGGCAGTCAAGGAAATGGCTTTTTTGGAACTGCAATGGCAGACCCATACTTGTCTTATGACAAGTTTTATTCAAATATTTCAGTGACATTTTGAGGATAAAGATTCAGGCTGCTTTTTTACATATTTATATGGTTAATTTGCTTTTCTCATTGGTTTAAAGAGTGCGGTAGCCAAAGCCTATATTATAATTCATGCACAGCTGAATGTGTCAGAGGACTAACCCTAGTCCTCTGATATACAAAACCTTAAAAAAATACAGTGTAAAATTTAAAAGGGTACCATTGTGTTTCTCTTTAGAAAACCATAATGCTCTGAGAAACTAGTTTCATGGGTAGAACAAGTATTATATTTTTACTTGTAAGAAAGGGGTTTTGTTTAAATAGTAAAAAATAAACCGCTGAAAATGTATACATTTTATAGTTTATCTTTAAATATGCAAAGTTTATACAAAGGTTAATGTATTAAAAGAGAAGTCTGGCCAAAGCTTTTATGGCCATACTTTTCTTGAGAGTCAGGGGAGGAATTCACTTTTGACTTCTCACAAACAAGCTTGTTGCTAATGTTTTGTCTGGCTACAGCATGGATCAGTGTATTCTGACAGCAGAGGAGTCCCTGCTGTCAGAATACAGCAACACAGATGGGAGGATTCCTCTTTACACTTCGCTTGTGTGGATAAGGGAATCTATTACATTTTTTTTTCAATTCTAGATTGGAACTCCAGTCAGATGTTGTCATGGGGGTCACATGCCATCAGACTTGTCTCTCCAAGGTGCTGCCACCTCTTTCTATACCTGTGGCTGAGATTACCACCTCTTCGATGCTTCCTTGACATTATCAGACCTTTCAAGATGTGTTTGTTTCTTTTTGTTTTTTAAAAGGCTGCTGACTCAAGCCAACCCTGCATGATTATAGAGGCCTCAATGACATCAACATTAAGAATCTGTATCCTCTACCCTTCATTTCTGAACTTTTTGATGGGCTTCAGGATGTTTGAATCTTCACAAAGCTAGTGGAGCATGCTCAGTGGAGCATACATTTTAATTAGGATCTTTTAACACCAGAAATGGGTATTATGAGTATCTTGTGATGTCTTTTGGCTTGTGTAATGCTCAAGTCGTTTTTCAGAACTTTTATTGAGATTTTCTCTAATCTTTTATATATTTGTGTCATTGTGTATCTGGACAACATACTTATTTTCTTTTCAGATCTAAACACTAACCAGCAGCAATATGTATGGGTCTTCAGCGTCTTCTGGACCACTTCTTGTCCGCAAAGCTGGAGAAATGCCTCTACGAGCAAGCCCAGGTACCTTTCCTTGGTTACATAATCATGGAAAAAAGGGCTGCTTATGGACCCAGCCAAACTTCAGGCCAATTCCAACTGGCCTCAGCCCTCTGGTCTGAAAGCAACTTTGACCCGGAAAGGTGCTAATGCCAGAACCTGGCCTCCTGAAGCAGTTGAGGCTTTCCACAAACACAAAAACTGGCCTTTTCCCAGCAGCTATTCTCATACGTACTAACATTCTTCAGCCCTTCTTCTTGGAGGTAGATGCTTCATCCTTCGGTGTGGAGGCCATTCTTCTCCAAGTGCATAACAGCAAGCTTCGCCCTTGACCTTCTTCTCTAAGAAGTTTTCAGATGCCAAAAGAAGTTACATGATCGGGGATTGGGAACTTCTGTCTTTTAAGCAGGCGCTGCAAGAATGCAGCATCTACAGGAGGGATCTCCACACCATATCCTGATTTATACCAATCACGAGAATCTCTAGAACTTGCAATCCACCTGAACTTTGTCTTGCCTAACCTTTTGCTGGAAGCTTCTCAAATGGGCACATGACTCCAAACTCTCTAGACATTCGGGTGTACAACGTACCTGTGCTTTCCAACAGCATCCCTACTGGTGGCCCTCCCTTTTGGAGGGATGTTGAAGATTATGTTCAGGCTTGCTCGATTTGTGTGCAGTTTATGTCTTTCACGTCTGCACCAGCAGGTCTCCTTTTATCTCTCCTTTTCCAGATTAATCTTGGCTTTACATCTCTATGAACTTTATCTCTAAACTACCCCCCTCAGCAGGCCCCATCGTTATCTGGGTGGTTGTTGACAAGTTTTCTAAAATGTGTCACTTAACTCCACTTTCGGGATTACCTTCAGCTGTCAATCTGGCTTCCATCTTCATAAAGGAGATCTTTCACCTTCGTGGTATGCCCTAGCACATGTCTGATACAGGAGTTCAACTAACGCGCATTACACATGACCGGACTTTTTGACGGACTAGGACGACGGAACAAATCCGTCTGACAATTTGATCGTGTATGGGCTCCATCGGACCTTTGCTGTCCAAAAATCCGACGGACTTTAGATTTAAAACATGTTTCTAAGCTTTCCAACGGACTCGAGTCTGGTCGAAAAATACGCTCGTCTGTATGCTAGTCCGACGGACAAATACCGACACTAGGGCAGCTATTGGCTACTGGCTATGAACTTCCTTATTCTAGTCCGGACGTACGTCATCACGTTCAAATCCGTCGAACTTTGGTGTGCTTGTGTGTGGCAAAGTCCGTTCATTCGAAAAGTCAGTCGGAACTCCGCTGAAAGTCCGTCGGTGTACACGGCATTACTGCTTGCTTCTGGAGGGCCTTTGGAATCATCATTTCATATGCTCTGTAATATTTTCCTTTTTAGTGTTTTTATGTTAGCGTTCCTATTTTCTGGGGAAATAAATAAGATGTGTTATTTTTTAGCAGTGTGTTTTTTTCATAGCTAACCTTTATATCATTTTACTATCACCAGTAACATTATCAGAGCTTTGATAGTCTAGCTAATTATAGGTATAGACAAGTTAATACATATATTGAATAATTAGAGGGAATACATAACCACTCAAGATTTATTTCAATATCCCACATATAGACCGCATTAAAATTTAGGTGGGAAAAAAGTTCATATAAAACACCCAGAAGAGTAAAATCCTTTTAATAAAACCAATTTAAAAAGAAATGTGTTGCACACTATACAAATGTGCTTTAGGGGAAATTGGATTTTAACTTGTTTTCATTGGCATATTCAATTACTTTCAATTACTTCTGAGACGAAAAAGAGTCTACAAAAGCTTTGTAAAAATTTACTGAGTTCAACTTTAAAAGGCATTGCATACTTTTTTTTTTACTTATATCTTACGCCAACTTCGTTCCATTCTGTATACATTTCTTGGTGGCTCAATGTAATTGTCATAAGTTTTCGTCTAAGTTCACATGTCTGCGGGTGGGGAACTCCCTGCACTTTAGCAGACGGGCAGGGGTGCTATTAGTTCTTAATGGCACCCACTAGCATCAGCAACTACAGCGCGATCTCACATGTATTAAACTGAATAGTGCCACAGCACCATGATATTCAGTGGCGGTTGCTTTCAGAAAGAGTCAGGACTTTTTAGCGCACTACTAACAGATAGGGTAGCCCATCCATTTCAGCGACATGCACACACAAACATGCTTTACCTACTCACCTACTACACCGCTGCTCACCCATTACACCGCCGCTCCCTCTCCCTGATTACATCAAGGACTATGCTTCTACTTTTGGGTCACTCCACTGCCTCTCTCCTTGTCCTGGCATTAAGAATGGGAACTAACTGGGTGAACAGTGAATTGTGCAAAGCTGGTAGAGACATAACCAAAAAGACTTGCAGCTGTAATTGCAGATGGTTGGTTCTACAAAGTATTGACTGAATATAAATGCACGCCACACTTTTCACATATGTCTCCTACTTCACAATTATGTGCCACTTTGTGTTGGTCTATCACATAAAATCCCAATTAAATACATTTAGGTTTGAGTCTGCATGAGGAACCATTCAGAGTGGGTCCTTTTTGCTTAGGCCCCTTTCACACCGGGGCGTTTTTCATGCGGTGCAAATCCGGCCCCTTTAACTCCAGTGTGAAAGCCGGCGGGCTTTCACACTGGAGCGGTGTGCTAGCAGGATGACAAAAAAAGTCCTGCTAGCAGCATCTTTGAAGCGGGATAGGAGCGGTGTGTTCACCGCTCCTATACCGCTCCTTCCCATTGATTACAATGGGAGACCGTGGTAAAACCGCGGCAATACCGCGGTTACCGCGGCAATACCGCGGCTACGGCGGCGCTCTGCGGGGGGTGTTTAACCCTTTTTCGGCCGCTCGCGGGGGGTAAAACCGCACCGCGAGCGGCCGAAAACCGCGGTGAAAACGACGGTAAAGCAGCGCTAAATATAGCGCTGCTTTACCGTCACCGCGGCTCACCGCCCCAGTGTGAAAGGGGCCTTACAGAAGATGTGATGTTTGTGCAGGAGGAAGAAAGGATTTCTGGGAACATCACCCTTACACGGTCAAGTGTGATGTCCTCATCCTTACATGGTCATGGGTGAGGAAGTCCTGGAAGTAATAGTCTGTGGGAGTTAAGCAGAGGAGGAGCAATAGTCTGCATGGTGATGCAGGGAAAAGACTGTAATTGTTAAAATGTGTACATCAACCCTTCAGACTCAAACTATGTGCTAATCTGTAAACAAATCTCTAAATATATTCCCCAACCAATTTGTACCCCCCCCCCCCCCCCAATAAACAAATAATAAAACCAGCAAAGGACTGTTCATTGTCTCTGCAAGTGATATATAGGAGTCTGGCAGCGTGGTGATATGGTGGATGTTTGTTACTAGTGGCAACTACACCACTACATTTGTATTTATGTATAGCTATGTTAGGTCTACTTTAATTTATCACGCAATGCAAGTACAAAGCCCGCTGAATCTGACAAACCTCATTCAGTGAGGCACGGAAACCTAAATGTCACTAGTTGCACTTATACTTACAGTAATATGAACCTTTAGAACAATATTATTGATAAAGGTCACTTTATCTATTACAATCTAAAAAATGAACTTTACTCTTCAGCTCAAATCACCTGCATCTTCTTTTTGTCTGTGCATCTATAACCTAAATATAGGGAATAATCTATATATGAATGGATATGGAATTGATCCACATAGAGTCTCAGATAATGAAAGCTATGTTCATGCTTCTGTTTTATTTAAACTGACCTCAAGGTGACATCAGAACTTCTTAACTCAGACTCAAGGCACCTAATTAGATGTTCGTATTAACATTTTCAAACTTTTCCTCAAACTGTGACTTCATGTGGGTAGTGATCGCAGTGCTCCTTTTCTTAGACTCAAGGTTCTAATTAAACATTTTCTGTATTGTAGGACTCAATAATAATTTCTACAATGAATTAGAATAACAAATTATAACAATCTCGTAACTAGACGATTGTAAAGATTTTAATAAATAGGCTAATTATTGTTCTAACTATGGACAGGCAAATGTAGTTTCATATTTGACCACTAGGTGGCATTAAGTGCCATAAAATGAAATCATGGCAGCCCTCTAGAATGCTTGTGACTTTTTTAAATTTAAGGTACATTATATGATTTGGTTCAGCATTTTAAGTGTACAGTGCTTTGAAAAAGTATTCATTTTTCTTGAAATGGTACAACAAAAAACGTAAATTTATTTTATTTGGATTTTATGTGATAGACCAATACAAAGTGGTACATAATTGTGAAGTGGAAGGAAAATGATAAATGGTTTTCCAAATTTTTTACAAATATGTGAAAAGTGTGGCATGCATTTGTATTCAGCCCCCTTTACTCTGATACCCCTAACTAAAATCTAGTGGAATCACTTCAGAAGTCACCTAATTAGTAAATAGAGTCCATCTGTGTGTAACTTATTCTCAGTATAAATACAGATATTCTGTGAAGCCCTCAGGTTTGTTAGAGAACCTTAGTGAACAAACAGCATCATGAAGGCCAAGGAACACACCAGACAGGTCAGGGATAAAGTTGTGGAGAAGTTTTTAAAGCAGGGTTAGGTTATAGAAAAAAAAATACCCCAAGTTTTCAACATCTCATGGAGCACTGTTCAATCCATCACCCGAAAATGGAAAGAGTATGGTACAACTGCAAACCTACTAAGGCATGGCCATCCATCTAAACTGACAGGCCGAAGCAGCCAAGAGGCCCATGGTAACTCTGGAGTAGGGATGAGCCGAACACCCCCGGGTTCGGTTCGCACCAGAACCTTCGAACCGACCGAAAGTTCGCGCGAATTTTCGAACCCTATACGTTATAATGGACGCGAACGTTCGAAATCAAAAGTGCTAATTACAACGGCCAATATGCATGTTAATGTCATAAAACAGGTTTGGGGACCCGGGTCCTGCCCCAGGGGACATATATCAATGCAAAAAGAACTTTTAAAAACTAACGTTTTTTCGGGAGCAGTCATTTTAATGATGCATAAAGTGAAAAAAAAAAAAGTGAAATTTTCCTTTAAATATGGTACCTGGGGGGTGTCTAAAGTATGCCTGTGAAGTGGCATGTGTTTCCCGTGTTTAGAACTGTCCTTGCACAAAATGACATTTATAAAGGAAAAAAAGAAGCCATTTAAAACCACTTGCGGCTTTAGGTTTGTTCTTAAGTAGAATCTGAACAGGTACATTATGAAGTGTAGCTCCATCCCAAAAAAATCTATTTTTAAGCTTTTTGGAGAACATAGGGAGGGGTTATCACCCCTGTAACATTTGCTGTCTTTGCACATCTGTTCAGAACATGTCACCTAACTTTCCGTCCCAATGACAAATGTTTTTGGAAAAAGTGGGGTTTTAATTGAAACAAGGATTGGTGATAAAGTATCAGTAGAGAGGAGATACCTTTTTCCCAAATTTAAATCTAACAGGATAGAATTTCCCTTCCTAGGGGTAGATTTCCTCTCACTTCCTGTTTTCTCTTTCCATTTGCAAGTAGGAGTCGTTTGTAAGTTGGATGTTTGAAAGTAGGGGCCTGGCGTATATACTCTGCAGAAATTTGCCCTATTAGATGTTGGTGTAGCCACAAGACTGGTGGGCACAGGAATGGGCCCTGCTGTGAGTTAATAGATCAAGATTTGTAATTGCATGCACCTGTTGAACAGGGCAGAAAAATTGGGGGGTGGTGGTGGTGGTGGTGGTGGACGGTTTTGCCACAAGACTGTAAGCTCTCACAGTTACTCTTGGTGGGCGCAGGAATGGGCCCTGCTGTGAGTTATTAGATCAAGATTTGTAATTGCAAGCACCTGATGAACAGGGCAGAAAAATTGGGCCTTTGGCGGTGGTGGTGGACGGTGTTGCCACAAGACTGTAGGCCCTCATAGTTACTCTTGGTGGGCGCAGGAATGGGCCCTGCTGTGAGTTATTAGATCAAGATTTGTAATTGCAAGCACCTGATGAACAGGGCAGAAAAATTGGGCCTTTGGCGGTGGTGGTGGACGGTGTTGCCACAAGACTGCAGGCCCTCATAGTTACTCTTGGTGGGCGCAGGAATGGGCCCTGCTGTGAGTTATTAGATCAAGATTTGTAATTGCAAGCACCTGATGAACAGGGCAGAAAAATTGGGCCTTTGGCGGTGGTGGTGGACGGTGTTGCCACAAGACTGCAGGCCCTCATAGTTACTCTTGGTGGGCGCAGGAATGGGCCCTGCTGTGAACTATTAGATCAAGATTTGTAATTACCCGCCCCTGTTAAACAGGGGCTGAAAAATTGTGCCTTAGGCACTGGTGCTGGTGCCACAACACTGCAACCCCTCACAGAGACTGTACTTGGAGCACAGCAGTCACACGTGTTGCGAAGCATTTTTTTAAAAAATTGTAAGTACCCGCCCCTGTTAAACAGGGGCTGAAAAATTGTGCCTTAGGCACTGGTGCTGGTGCCACAACACTGCAACACGGCCCTCACAGAGACTGTACTTGGAGCACAGCAGTCACACGTGTTGCGAAGCATTTTTTTAAAAAATTGTAAGTACACGCCCCTGTTAAACAGGGGCTGAAAAATTGTGCCTTAGGCACTGGTGCTGGTGCCACAACACTGCAACCCGGCCCTCACAGATACTGTACTTGGAGCACAGCAGTCACACGTGTTGCGAAGCATTTTTTAAAAAAATTGTAAGTACCCGCCCCTGTTAAACAGGGGCTGAAAAATTGTGCCTTAGGCACTGGTGCTGGTGCCACAACACTGCAACACGGCCCTCACAGAGACTGTACTTGGAGCACAGCAGTCACACGTGTTGCGAAGCATTTTTTTAAAAAATTGTAAGTACCCGCCCCTGTTAAACAGGGGCTGAAAAATTGTGCCTTAGGCACTGGTGCTGGTGCCACAACACTGCAACACGGCCCTCACAGAGACTGTACTTGGAGCACAGCAGTCACACGTGTTGCGAAGCATTTTTTAAAAAAATTGTAAGTACACGCCCCTGTTAAACAGGGGCTGAAAAATTGTGCCTTAGGCACTGGTGTGGTGGCATGGATCATTGAGGAGGAGGAAGAGGATAGTCAGTGAACATAAGAGGACAGTCACTCAGCATCAGCATAGGCAGTCTTGAAGGGATGTGACATTAAAAATTATTCGGTTATATCCGCCTCAGGTGCCTGGTAGCTGGTGGTGATCCAAGACTGATTCATTTTGATGAATGTCAGTCGATCAACCGAGGCGGTGGACAGGCGCACCCTATGATCAGTCACAAATCCTCCAGCAGCACTGAATGTGCGTTCGGAAAGAACGCTGGAGGCAGGACAGGCCAGTAGCTCAATTGCATACTGTGCAAGCTCTGGCCAGTGATCCATCCTCAGGACCCAGTAAGCCAGAGGATTTTCGGTGGGAAAGGTGTCCAAGTCTGACCTTGCCCCAAGGTATTCCTGCACCATGTATATCAGACGCTGGCGATGGTTGCTGGAACCGATCATACCTTGGGGCTGCGGACTAAAAAATTGTCTGAACGCATCGGTCAGACGTCCACCTTCCCCACCGCTCCTTCTGCCACTGACCGAAACCTCAGCAACTCGTCGCCCAGGACCAGGAGTTTGTAGCCTCCCAGTTTCTGGGAACGCGTTGCACAGACCTTTCTGCAAGGCCTCCCTGAGATGTCTCATCCTCTGCTCCCTCTGCGACGGCAAGATAAGGTCCGCAACCTTACCCTTGTACCGCGGATCAAGGAGAGTGGCCAGCCAGTAATGGTCCCTCTCCTTGATCCGAAGAACACGAGGATCCTTCCGCAGGCTTTGCAGGATCAGGGAGGCCATGCAGCGTAGGTTAGCTGAGGCATTCGGTCCGGAGTCTTCTGGGTCACTGAGGATGACATGATCGCCAGCCACCTCCTCCCAGCCACGTACAAGTCCACTGGTTTGTTGGGACTGTACATCATCCCTAAAAGACTGCTGCTGCTGATGCTGAGTGCCAGGCTCCACCTCCATGCTCACACAATCCTCCTCCTCCTCCTCCTCCTCCTCCTCATCCTCTTCCTGTGTGATGGGTGGGACAGAAGGAACACTGTCCGGATAAAGGGGCCTTGAGAGGCAAGGAAGTCCTCCTCTTCCTGCCTCTGTTCTGCCTCAAGTGCCCTGTCCATTATCCCACGCAGCGTATGCTCCAACAGGTGGACAAGAGGGACAGTGTCACTGATGCATGCACTGTCACTGCTCACCATCCTCGTGGCCTCCTCAAATGGTGAGAGGACAGTGCATGCATCCCTGATCATGCTCCACTGACGTGGGGAAAAAAAACCAAGCTCCCCTGACCCTGTCCTGGTGCCGTAGTCGCAAAGGTACTCATTGATGGCCCTCTGCTGCGTGTGCAGTCGCTGCAGCATGGCCAACGTTGAGTTCCACCTGGTGGGCATGTCACATATTAGGCGGTTCTTGGGCAGGTTCAGCTCCTTTTGCAGCTCAGTCAGCCGAGCACTGGCATTATAAGATCGGCGGAAATGCACACAGACTTTCCTGGCCTGCCTCAGGACATCCTGTAAGCCTGGGAACCTGCCCAAGAACCGCTGCACCACCAGGTTGAGGACGTGAGCCATGCAGGGCACATGGGTGAGCTGCCCCTGTCGCAGGGCGGAGAGGAGGTTGGTGCCATTGTCAGAAACGACCATTCCTGGCTTAAGCTGACGTGGCGTCAACCACCTCTCGGCCTGCCCCTGCAGAGCTGCCAGAACCTCTGGCCCAGTGTGGCTCCTGTCCCCCAAACACACCAGCGCAAGCACGGCATGGCATCTTTTTGCCTGCGTACTTGCGTAGCCCCTTGTACGCCTACGGAGCACCGCTGGTTCCAAGGACAGAGCACTGGAGGAAGAAGAAGAGGAGGGGGTGGAGGAGAGAGGTGTGTCACAACCAGTAGCAGTAGTAGCGTTTTGGAGGCGTGGTGGCGGAACAACCTCCAACACTACTGCACCTTGTCCTGCATCCCTCCCAGCTGCCAATAGAGTGACCCAATGGGCCGTGAAAGAAAGGTACCGTCCCTGTCCATGCCTGCTGGACCATGAGTCAGCGGTAATATGCACCTTACCGCTGACCGCCCTGTCCAGCGAGGCATGGACATTGCCCTCCACATGCCGGTAGAGAGACGGAATCGCCTTCCGTGAGAAAAAGTGGCGTTTGGGAACCTGCCACTGAGGAACCGCACATTGAACAAACTCACGGAAGGGGGCCGAGTCTACCAACTGAAAAGGCAGCTGTTGAAGTGCTAGCAATTTAGCCAGGCTAGCATTCAACCGCTGGGCATGTGGATGGCTGGGAGTGTACTTCTTTCTACGGTCCAGCAGCTGGGGCAGGGAAATTTGCCTGCTGCAATCGGACGTCGGTGTACTGCAAGTACTTGGTTGTGACACACCTAATTCTACACCTTCAGTCCTCTCAGAGCAGCTTTCAGAGAGGACTGAAGGTGTAGTGGGGATGGAGATCCCAGCTGAGGAGGAGCAAGGAGAGGTCCGCTTAGTTCTTTGGTGTGGGTCTTTTATGTGTGCCTGCCAACGAGCTGCATGGCAGGTCGCCATATGTCTGGTCATGCTTGTGGTGCCCAAGCGGCTGATGTTTTGGCCACGCGAGATACGCTTGAGACAAATATTGCAAATAGCAGTGGTGCGATCTGCTGCACTCGTCTCAAAAAAGGCCCACACCAAAGAACTTTTCTGATAACGTGCAGAGGCAGCGCCCTGCACAGGCGGAGCTCTGCGGTGTTGTACAGTTGCTGTGCTGGCCTCTACCTGGCCTCCAGGGGGCACCCTGCCTCGTTGGACATGTGACGCCGCATCCTCCTCCTCCTCCTCCTCCTCGTCCTCCTCCTCATCCTCTCTCCCTTCAGGCACCCACGTGGAGTCAGTGACCTCATCATCCCCTCCCTCTTCACCACTAGAGCAAACCTGGCAGTAAGCTGCAGCTGGTGGAACAGTACTGCCAGATTCCTCAAGCTGGGTATCATCATCCGAGCCTTCGAATCGTTGGGCATCCTCCTGGAGCATGTACCCAACACTGTGCTCAAAGAGTTCGGGGGACTCCTCAGGAGGACATGGTGGGTCTAGGGAAGGGGTGGCTGATGATGCTCTGTCAGTACCCTGAGCCTGGGTGAGAGAGGATGAGGAGGATGAGGAGGGCTTGGTCATCCATTCTACCAAGCCTTCAGCATGATGCGGCTCCACATGCCCAGCTGCCGAAAACAAAGACGCGCGTGTCCCATGGCCACGTGCTGATGACGATGCACGACCACGTCCACGTCCACGGCCACGTCCACTAGAAACAGAGCCTGCCTGCCCTGTGTTCTTGGCTCTGCACGCTCTGCCTCCCCTTGGTGGTCTTCCAGCCATTGTAGTCGGTAGTCCTGTGGGTGCTGCTGAGAAGAATATATAGGAGCTCTGTGTGATGCCACTAACACACTAGAAGTCCTGTGGGTGCTGCTGAGAAGAAAATATAGGAGCTCTGTGTGATGCCACTAACACACTAGAAGTCCTATGGGTGCTTCTGCAAAGAAAATAGAGGAGCTCTGTGTGATGCCACTAACACACTAGAAGTCCTGTGGGTGCTGCTGAGAAGAAAATATAGGAGCTCTGTGTGATGCCACTAACACACTAGAAGTCCTATGGGTGCTTCTGCAAAGAAAATAGAGGAGCTCTGTGTGATGCCACTAACACACTAGAAGTCCTGTGGGTGCTTCTGCAAAGAAAATAGAGGAGCTCTGTGTGATGCCACTAACACACTAGAAGTCCTGTGGGTGCTTATGCAAAGAAAATAGAGGAGCTCTGTGTGATGCCACTAACACACTAGAAGTCCTGTGGGTGCTTATGCAAAGAAAATAGAGGAGCTCTGTTTGATGCCACTAACACACTAGAAGTCCTGTGGGTGCTGCTGAGAAGAAAATATAGGAGCTCTGTGTGATGCCACTAACACACTAGAAGTCCTATGGGTGCTTCTGCAAAGAAAATAGAGGAGCTCTGTGTGATGCCACTAACACACTAGAAGTCCTGTGGGTGCTTCTGCAAAGAAAATAGAGGAGCTCTGTGTGATGCCACTAACACACTAGAAGTCCTGTGGGTGCTTCTGCAAAGAAAATAGAGGAGCTCTGTGTGATGCCACTAACACACTAGAAGTCCTGTGGGTGCTTCTGCAAAGAAAATAGAGGAGCTCTGTGTGATGCCACTAACACACTAGAAGTCCTGTGGGTGCTGCTGAGAAGAAAATATAGGAGCTCTGTGTGATGCCACTAACACACTAGAAGTCCTATGGGTGCTTCTGCAAAGAAAATAGAGGAGCTCTGTGTGATGCCACTAACACACTAGAAGTCCTGTGGGTGCTGCTGAGAAGAAAATATAGGAGCTCTGTGTGATGCCACTAACACACTAGAAGTCCTATGGGTGCTTCTGCAAAGAAAATAGAGGAGCTCTGTGTGATGCCACTAACACACTAGAAGTCCTGTGGGTGCTTCTGCAAAGAAAATAGAGGAGCTCTGTGTGATGCCACTAACACACTAGAAGTCCTATGGGTGCTTCTGCAAAGAAAATAGAGGAGCTCTGTGTGATGCCACTAACACACTAGAAGTCCTGTGGGTGCTTCTGCAAAGAAAATAGAGGAGCTCTGTGTGATGCCACTAACACACTAGAAGTCCTGTGGGTGCAGCTGAGAAGAAAATATAGGAGCTCTGTGTGATGCCACTAACACACTAGAAGTCCTATGGGTGCTTCTGCAAAGAAAATAGAGGAGCTCTGTGTGATGCCACTAACACACTAGAAGTCCTGTGGGTGCTGCTGAGAAGAAAATATAGGAGCTCTGTGTGATGCCACTAACACACTAGAAGTCCTATGGGTGCTTCTGCAAAGAAAATAGAGGAGCTCTGTGTGATGCCACTAACACACTAGAAGTCCTGTGGGTGCTTCTGCAAAGAAAATAGAGGAGCTCTGTGTGATGCCACTAACACACTAGAAGTCCTATGGGTGCTTCTGCAAAGAAAATAGAGGAGCTCTGTGTGATGCCACTAACACACTAGAAGTCCTGTGGGTGCTTCTGCAAAGAAAATAGAGGAGCTCTGTGTGATGCCACTAACACACTAGAAGTCCTGTGGGTGCTTATGCAAAGAAAATAGAGGAACTCTGTGTGATGCCACTAACACACTAGAAGTCCTGTGGGTGCTTCTGCAAAGAAAATAGAGGAGCTCTGTGTGATGCCACTAACACACTAGAAGTCCTATGGGTGCTTCTGCAAAGAAAATAGAGGAGCTCTGTGTGATGCCACTAACACACTAGAAGTCCTGTGGGTGCTTCTGCAAAGAAAATAGAGGAGCTCTGTGTGATGCCACTAACACACTAGAAGTCCTGTGGGTGCAGCTGAGAAGAAAATATAGGAGCTCTGTGTGATGCCACTAACACACTAGAAGTCCTATGGGTGCTTCTGCAAAGAAAATAGAGGAGCTCTGTGTGATGCCACTAACACACTAGAAGTCCTGTGGGTGCTGCTGAGAAGAAAATATAGGAGCTCTGTGTGATGCCACTAACACACTAGAAGTCCTATGGGTGCTTCTGCAAAGAAAATAGAGGAGCTCTGTGTGATGCCACTAACACACTAGAAGTCCTGTGGGTGCTTCTGCAAAGAAAATAGAGGAGCTCTGTGTGATGCCACTAACACACTAGAAGTCCTATGGGTGCTTCTGCAAAGAAAATAGAGGAGCTCTGTGTGATGCCACTAACACACTAGAAGTCCTGTGGGTGCTTCTGCAAAGAAAATAGAGGAGCTCTGTGTGATGCCACTAACACACTAGAAGTCCTGTGGGTGCTTATGCAAAGAAAATAGAGGAACTCTGTGTGATGCCACTAACACACTAGAAGTCCTGTGGGTGCTTATGCAAAGAAAATAGAGGAGCTCTGTGTGATGCCACTAACACACTAGAAGTCCTGTGGGTGCTTCTGCAAAGAAAATAGAGGAGCTCTGTGTGATGCCACTAACACACTAGAAGTCCTGTGGGTGCTGCTGAGAAGAAAATAGAGGAGCTCTGTGTGATGGGACTAACACACTTCAAGTCCTATAGGTGCTTCTGAGAAGAAAATGTAGGTCTGTGTGTAATGGGACTAACACACTTCAAGTCCTATAGGTGCTTCTGGGAAGAAAATGTAGGTCTGTGTGTAATGGGACTAACACACTTCAAGTCCTATAGGTGCTTCTGGGAACAAAATATATGATCTCTGTGTGATGGGACTAACACACTTCAAGTCCTATAGGTGCTTCTGGGAAGGAAATAAAGGTCTGTGTGATGGGACTAACACACTTCAAGTCCTATAGGTGCTTCTGGGAAGAAAATGTAGGTCTGTGTGTAATGGGACTAACACACTTCAAGTCCTATAGGTGCTTCTGGGAAGGAAATAAAGGTCTGTGTGATGGGACTAACACACTTCAAGTCCTATAGGTGCTTCTGGGAACAAAATATATGATCTCTGTGTGATGGGACTAACACACTTCAAGTCCTATAGGTGCTTCTGGGAAGAAAATGTAGGTCTGTGTGTAATGGGACTAACGCACTTCACGTCCTATAGGTGCTTCTGGGAACAAAATATATGATCTCTGTGTGATGGGACTAACACACTTCAAGTCCTATAGGTGCTTCTGGGAAGAAAATGTAGGTCTGTGTGTAATGGGACTAACACACTTCAAGTCCTATAGGTGCTTCTGGGAAGGAAATAAAGGTCTGTGTGATGGGACTAACACACTTCAAGTCCTATAGGTGCTTCTGGGAACAAAATATATGATCTCTGTGTGATGGGACTAACACACTTCAAGTCCTATAGGTGCTTCTGAGAAGAAAATGTAGGTCTGTGTGTAATGGGACTAACACACTTCAAGTCCTATAGGTGCTTCTGGGAACAAAATATATGATCTCTGTGTGATGGGACTAACACACTTCAAGTCCTATAGGTGCTTCTGGGAAGGAAATAAAGGTCTGTGTGATGGGACTAACACACTTCAAGTCCTATAGGTGCTTCTGGGAAGAAAATGTAGGTCTGTGTGTAATGGGACTAACACACTTCAAGTCCTATAGGTGCTTCTGGGAACAAAATATATGATCTCTGTGTGATGGGACTAACACACTTCAAGTCCTATAGGTGCTTCTGGGAAGAAAATGTAGGTCTGTGTGTAATGGGACTAACACACTTCAAGTCCTATAGGTGCTTCTGGGAACAAAATATATGATCTCTGTGTGATGGGACTAACACACTTCAAGTCCTATAGGTGCTTCTGGGAAGAAAATGTAGGTCTGTGTGTAATGGGACTAACACACTTCAAGTCCTATAGGTGCTTCTGGGAACAAAATATATGATCTCTGTGTGATGGGACTAACACACTTCAAGTCCTATAGGTGCTTCTGGGAAGAAAATGTAGGTCTGTGTGTAATGGGACTAACACACTTCAAGTCCTATAGGTGCTTCTGGGAAGAAAATGTAGGTCTGTGTGTAATTGGACTAACACACTTCAAGTCCTATAGGTGCTTCTGGGAACAAAATATATGATCTCTGTGTGATGGGACTAACACACTTCAAGTCCTATAGGTGCTTCTGGGAAGAAAATGTAGGTCTGTGTGATGGGACTAACACACTTCAAGTCCTATAGGTGCTTCTGGGAACAAAATATAGGAGCTCTGCCTGCCTGCCACGAACACACTACAAGTCCTATAGGTGCTTCTGGGAACAAAATATAGGAGCTCTGCCTGCCTGCCACGAACACACTACAAGTCCTATAGGTGCTTCTGGGAAGAAAATGTAGGTCTGTGTGTAATGGGACTAACACACTTCAAGTCCTATAGGTGCTTCTGGGAACAAAATATATGATCTCTGTGTGATGGGACTAACACACTTCAAGTCCTATAGGTGCTTCTGGGAAGAAAATGTAGGTCTGTGTGTAATGGGACTAACACACTTCAAGTCCTATAGGTGCTTCTGGGAAGAAAATGTAGGTCTGTGTGTAATGGGACTAACACACTTCAAGTCCTATAGGTGCTTCTGGGAACAAAATATATGATCTCTGTGTGATGGGACTAACACACTTCAAGTCCTATAGGTGCTTCTGGGAAGAAAATGTAGGTCTGTGTGATGGGACTAACACACTACAAGTCCTATAGGTGCTTCTGGGAACAAAATATAGGAGCTCTGCCTGCCTGCCACGAACACACTACAAGTCCTATAGGTGCTTCTGGTAACAAAATATAGGAGCTCTGCCTGCCTGCCACTAACACACTACAAGTCCTATAGGTGCTTCTGGTAACAAAATATAGGAGCTCTGCCTGCCTGCCACGAACACACTACAAGTCCTATAGGTGCTTCTGGTAACAAAATATAGGAGCTCTGCCTGCCTGCCACTAACACACTACAAGTCCTATAGGTGCTTCTGGTAACAAAATATAGGAGCTCTGCCTGCCTGCCACGAACACACTACAAGCCCCTCTTTCTTAATCAATCTTTGTAACTGAATCTATCTAACTCAATCTCTGTAAGTAAATCTCTCTAACTAACTAAATGCAGCAGAGTGTCACAGATCTAGCCTGCTCAATCTGCGCCGGAACAGCATGTGACCGGCGCAGACGGCGTGGCGGCCTTTTATAGGGGGGGGCGTGTACTACAGCCCCTGAGCTGTAATTGGCTACAGGCGTCCTGCCTGTAGCCAATTATGGCTCTTCGAAATTCCGGGGCTGTGATTGGCCAAGCATGCGGGGTCACAGTGCATGCTTGGCCAATCATCAGCCAGCAATGCACTGCGCCGGCCGCGCCGGCCGCAATGCATTGCGGGGCCGCTCGCATCACACGAACGTGATGCGAGCGGCCAAAATAGTTCTGGGCTCGCCGAGCGAGCGAACGCCCGGTGCTCGATGCGAGCGTGGGTTCGCATCGAGCATCGGGCCCATCCCTACTCTGGAGGAGCTGCAGAGATCCACAGCTGAGGTGGGAGAATCTGTCCACAGGACAACTATTAGTTGTACACTCCACAAATCTGGCCTTTATGGAAGAGCGGCAAGAAGAAAGCCATTGTTTTAAGAAAGCCATTTGCAGTTTGCAAGAAGCCAGGAGGGGACACAGCAAACATGTGGAAGAAGGTGCTCTGGTCCGATGAGACCAAAATTTAACCTAAAAGAAAAACCCTATGTGTGGTGGAAAACTAACACTGCACATCACCCTGAACACACCATCCCCATCGCAAAACATTTTGGAGACAGCATGTTGTGGGGATGCTTTTTTTTCAGCAGGGACAGAGAAGCTGGTCAGAGTTGATGGAAAGATGGATGGAGCCAAATACAGGGCAACCTGTTAGAGTCTGCAAAAGACTTGAGACAGGGGCAGAAGTTTACCTTCCAGCAGGACAACAACCCTAAACATACAGCTAGAGCTACAATGGAATGGTTTAGATCAAATTTGTGTGTTAGAATGGCCCAAAGTCCAGACCTAAATCCAATTGAGAATCTGTCTTGACTTGAAAATTGCTGTTCACAGATGCTCTTTATCCAATCTGACAGAGCTTGAGCTATTTTGCAAAGAAGAATGGGCAAAAATGACACTCTCTAGATGTGCAAAGCTGGTAGAGACATAACCAAAAAGACTTGCAGCTGTAATTGCAGATGGTTGGTTCTACAATGTATTGACTCAGGCAGTGGCGGCTGGTGCTCAAAATTTTTGGGGGGGCGCAAACAAACAGCCTCACTGTGCCATCAAACGCTGCCACTGTGCCCATCAAATGCTGCCACTGTGCCCCAAGTGCTGCCACTGTGCCCCAAGTGCTGCCACTGTGCCCCAAGTGCTGCCATTGTGCCCCAAGTTCTGCCACTGTGCCCCTCAAGTGCTGCCACTGTGCCCCCTGCCTGCCCTCTGCACTTACCTTGTCTCGGTGTGCAGCGCGCGGTGTCCCCCTCATCTTCCCCTCATCTTCCGATGTCTTCTCCCGCGCTCCTGTCTTCTGCTATGATTGGATGCCTAGCGTCCAATCACAGCGCCTGTGACTTCAGCCAATCAGGTGACAGGTAACAGACCCGGCAACCTGATTGGCTGAGAGGCGGGTCTGTGTTAGGGAAGCGATGTATTCGCTTCTCTAAGGCCCCTTTCACACTGGGGCGGTGACGGTAAAGCAGCGCTATATTTAGCGCTGCTTTACCGTCGTTTTCACCGTGGTTTTCGGCCGCTCGCGGTGCGGTTTTACCCCCCGCGAGCGGCCGAAAAAGGGTTAAACACCCCCCGCAGAGCGCCGCCGTAGCCGCGGTATTGCCGCGGTAACCGCGGTATTGCCGCGGTTTTACGGCGGTCTCCCATTGTAATCAATGGGAAGGAGCGGTATAGGAGCGGTAAATACACCGCTCCTATCCCGCTCCAAAGATGCTGCTAGCAGGACTTTTTTTGTCATCCTGCTAGCGCACCGCTCCAGTGTGAAAGCCCGCCGGCTTTCACACTGGAGTTAAAGGGGCCGGATTTTTTCATGCGGTGAACAGGCGCTATTTTTAGCGCTGCACCCCATGAAAAACGCCCCGGTGTGAAAGGGGCCTAACACAATACTGTGTAATCAGCGAACGCACAGCAGTGCGCCCGCTGTTTACACTTATGGAAGCCTATTAGAGCACACCGCTCTAATCAGGTCCCCTATTAGAGCTTACAGCTCTAATAGGGCGCTTCCAGAAACACCCCCCTGCTGTAATTCAGATGCCCGGCGCCCGACAAGGGGCCGGACACCTGAATAGGGGGCGGCAGCGGTGACAATAGATAGATTCATGCAATGCATGAATCTATCTATTGGTGATAGAGCGGTGCAGGAGAGGGGGGGCGGCGCTCCTGCGCCCTCCATGCACGCATCGCCACTGGACTCAGGGGCTGAATATAAATGCACGCCACACTTTTCACATATTTCTCCTACTTCACAATTATGTGCCACTTTGTGTTGGTCTATCACATAAAATCCCAATTAAATACATTTAGGTTTTTGGTTGTAACATGACAAATTGTGGAAAATTTCAAGGGGTATGAATAATTTTTCAAGGCAGTGTATCTGTTCCATTTATAAATATGTTAAACTGGCTGTGGGACTGTACAGAAGAGACATGCAAGGTGCCTACGCGCTTGTTAGGTTTCCAGAGAATCTGAAAACCTAGAGAAGCCATTTCTTAACCAGGGTTCCATAGAACACAAGGGATCCTCCAGGGGTTGTTAAGGCTTCCTTGAGCAATGAGCATTTTCTGACTTTCAGATAAGTAACCACCGATACCAATTATTTATTTTAGCTACCGTACTTTATCTGTAGGTGAGACATTCTTCTGACTAACCAACAATGTAAAGCTGGATACACACTATGCAATTGCCATTTAGATTTTTTCATTTAGGTTTACCAAAATCATGAAATATGAGGTCAAACCCAAACACTTTCAATGTGTATGCAATCAGACAGGTCCTAGCACTACATAGTTGAAGGTAAATCTAAAGGAAATCGAACAACAACGGTTGTATATTGTGTATCCAGCTTTAGGGAGCATTCATCCGGACTTCCAATGTAAAGGGTAACCTTTCTGTAATCTGATGTGTATCAATTTCCATTGTCTGCATTTCTTTTCTGTCCTTTTTTAAATTTTTTGTTTAATTTTAATATTAATAAGTTGTATAAAGCAGCCCAGGCATCATACTCTAAGCATGCTACATTACTCATTCTATTATGTATTCTTATATCTCAGTTTCCTGTTCATACTAATGTACTGTAATCTATAGATATAGTAATTATTAGTAGGGGTTCCCCAAGACCTGAATGTTATTTTAAAGTGATCGTAAAGGCAGAAGGTTTTTTATCCTAATGCATCTATGCAATAAGATAAAAAGCCTTCTCTGTGTAGCAGCCCCCCTAATACTTCCCTGAGGTCCCTCTCTCTCATAAGGGGATCATTCCTCTGCTCTCTTCCTGCCTGGACTCCAAGAGCCGACCTGAGTAAAGGTAGCCAATCTGGTACAGATTGCCATATTGTCATTTATTGTTATTGAAGTGTTTGCCTCTGCTCCTGGGGTTATTCTCAGGTTTTGAATCCCCTGAAAGCAACCTAAATATGGTATTGAGCTATATTGCTCTTAATCTCCGTTATTGCTCTCCAATTGCATTATTTGAATAGATATGGTTACTGTTTGTTACTCTTTTCCACAGAAATATTGCAGTAAAGACAATTTCTGTGTTTTATCATAACGTGTGTGTTTTTAATTTTTTTCTTGCACTTACACTATTGCCAAGAATCAAACGTACTTAAGCGGCTCTTTCGGGGGCAGCGCTACATACACTATATCGTAAAAAGAATTGGGATGCCTGCCTTTACACGCACATGAACTTTAATGGCATCCCAGTCTTAGTCCATAGGGTTCAATATAAAGTTGGCCCTCCCTTTGCAGCTATAACAGATTCAACTCTTCTGAAAAGGCTGTCCACAAGGTTTAGGAGTGTGTCTATTGGAATGTTTGACCATTCTTCCAGAAGCACATTTGTGAGGGAAGGCACTGATGTGGACGAGAAGACCCAGCTCACAGTCTCCACTCTAATTCATCCCAAAGGTGTTCTATCTAGTTGAGGTCAGGACAGTCAAATTCCTCCCACCCCAAACTAGCTCATTCATGTCTTTATGGACCTTGCTTTGTGCACTGGTGCGCAGTCATGTTGGAACAGGAAGAGACCATCTCCAAACTGTTCCCACAAAGTTAGGAGCATGAAATTGTTCAAAATGTCTTGGTATGCTGACGCCTTAAGAGTTCCCTTCACTGGAACAAAGGGGCCAGGCCCAACCCCTGAAAAACGACCCTACACCATAATCCACCCTCCACCAAATGATTTGGACCAATGCACAAAGCAAGGTCCATAAAGACATAGATGAGCGAGTATGAATTAGAGCGGAGACTGCGAGCCAGACTTTCTTGTCCAACATCAGTGCCTGACTTCACAAACATGCTTTTGGAAGAATGTTTAAACATTCTCATAGACACACACTCCTAAACCTTGTGGACAGCCTTCTCAAAAGCTGTTATAGCTGCAAAGGGTGGGCCAACTCAATATTGAACCCTACAGACTAAGCCCCCGTACACACGGTCGAACATTCCGATCACCATACCCCTCAGATAATTTCAGACGTATTTTGTCCGAAACTGGTGTTGCGCACACACAAAATTGTCGGAAAATCCGATCATTCCGAACGCGGTGACGTACAAAACGTACGACGGGACTACGTACAGGGCAGTAGCCAATAGCTTTCGTCTCCAAATTTCTTCTGAGCATGCGTGGCACTTTGTGCGTCGGAATTCTCTACACACGATCGGTAAAAGTCTGATCGGATTTTGTTGTCGGAAAATTTTAGATCCTGCTCTCAAATTTTTTCCGTCGGAAATTCCGATGGAAAAAGTCCGCTAGAGCCCACACATGGTCGGATTTTCCGACAACATATTCCGATCGTGTTTACGGGGCATAAGACTGGGATGCCATTAAAGTGCACGTGCGTGTAAATGCGGGTGTCCCAATACTTTTGACAATATCATGTATATGAAAGTGGAACTTTAGTCCTGAGTTTTAAAATGAGCGGGCAGGCAGGAATTTGGATATAGAAGAGACATGCTTTGTCTCGTCTGCATTAAAGTTACTTACCTGCCTGTCCATTTGCTGTACAGTGCACCACACATGACCTCCTTGGAGCCCACTCTGCTCTATAGGCACTCGGATGTACACAAATTCTGCTGTCCGTTTACACCCGACTGCGATCCAATCCAATCCACCCAAATGGAGGGCAACAGATCCCCTTCCGTTTGTTTTTAGTAGACAGGATTGGATTGGAGATTACACCCGCTGCTCCATTGAGGAAAATGGAGGGTCCAATTGAGTCTGCCTGAAAAACGGACAGGCGGATCCAATTGGACTGCTTATGTGAAAGGAAGTGGTGGGACAAATGTGATTTTAGTCTTGCCTAGGGCAGCACAAAACCCAAAATACACCACTGTCTACTAACCATATCCATGTTATCTGGCTTATATTAGAGGGATAGTAAATCCCCCCCCCCCCCCCCCCCCCCACTTGGTAGAAGAAGTATAACATAGCAGTTGTCCTGGGGGAATTCCCTGTAGGAAACTCTGCGATCATGAGCGTTCCTTTCATAAAAATTTAGGAATACTCATTAGACAATTGTGAATATAGAAAAAAAAACAGTAAAGAGAAAGGTGAGAAAAGAAAGAGGTTAGGTGGGGAAAGTGAGAACCTGAAAACTGTGAGTGAAGTGAAAATATAATTTCGACCAGTCCGTCCCGTGGGTCAAAACAGAAAACGTATTGTTTTTCTCCAGATATGTAAGTAAACTAAGGAGGCCAGGTTTTCTCAAAAAAAAAATAACTTTATCATTCAGAATAGCAGAACGTTTTTCATTTGTCGTCATCCATGTAATTTTGGCTTTCACCAGTCCAAATGGTATGTTTGGTGACTTCCAAGATTTGGCTATTATGATTCTTGCAGCTATAAATAAAACTTAGATCAGCTTTCTAGTACAACTCAACGGTCCCTCTATTGGTTAGTTCAGTAACACCTGCAGGGGGCATTTTTTTAGATTAATCTGGTTCAAGGAGTATATCAAATTATATTTGTAAGCCAGAACTTTTTGACTTTAGGGCAGGTCCACCAAACATAGTCAACTGTGCCCTCCTGTCCACACCTCCTGAAGAAATCTAGGGAAGCACCATGAATACGGAAAGACAGCCTCAATGGAGCCATATAAAATGCCAAAGTAGCATTACTTTATAGTTTGCTTCAATAATCGAAGTATTGACATACGACGAGATGTACAATGAACCAGTTATGCCAGTCATTAATATCCATTTCTTCATTCACACATTGTGTTCCCATTTAACTATTTACAATCATTTTGTGGATTTAGTATTCAGCATGGTATAAATCTCTAATTTTGGTATAACATTCTGAGTTTGATGACTGCTTTAACTTCTCCCTCCTTTAACTCACCTTCTATTAAGCCTCATGTTCTCTTGTGAGATGAGGTAGAGCGAGGTTGTAAACCAGGGGTGCCCAACCTTTTGAAGAGCGAGGGCCACCTAAGCGACTTGATAACCGGTTGCGGGCCACAATGAGCGGAGCGGGTGCATGGCAGCCCACTATACTCTATAGCGCCCCCTCTACTTACTTAGAGGTGAATGGAGGGTCCAATTGGGTCGGACTGACCGTGTGAAAGGGGCCTATGGCTCGGTGCAGGTAACCCTCAGGTGCACTGCTCTGCACCTGCGGATCAGTTTGAAAGCACCCAGTAACCACTGCAGAACAGATATGCCCTTACATACACTGTGATTTTAGTAATAAAGTTACTATTAATAACCGTATTCTATGCTATTCCATCCCTGAGAAGGAGGTCGCGGGCCACATCAGAGGGCTCCGCGGGCCACTGGTTGGGCACCCCTATTGTAAACGAATTGATCTGCCATTTTTAAGAGTAGAAATAGCAACATTCACTCACAATTAGCTGTGGATTTTGAGTGATTGAGCCATTACTAAGGTGTCATCTTGGGAGAGCCATAGGCTGGTTCCTCAGTGCTGCTAATATTAAATAAAACATAAGCTGTATGCCACTTGCCTGCAGCGCTGATGGCTTCTTCTCTTCTTTCTCCCTTCGACTGCTCTGCAGGGGGATCGGTTCTAGGATCTACACCCCCTTCCACCTGCTCAATAGCAGCACACCTGCTCCTGTGTGCCTCAGCTCCCCCACAGCACCTCCTCTCCTCTCCCGCCGACTGCTGCAGGCACACGGGGGGTCATTTCAGAATGGAGAGGGGGGGGTTGTTTTGGTAAATGTCATATTTAGCAGTTCCTTCTTTTCCTGAATGAACACAGTGAGCAATCAATACCGATCATTCCTGTGTCACTTCATCAAACCTGTGTTTATTATGCTTTCGTTTGCGAATGAATTGCCTGAACTCTGCGTCACTTATTACTGACCCCTGAACTCTGTGTTACTGCTGACCCCTGAATTAGGCATCACTTATGACTGACCTTTAAGTCGCTTACTACTGACCCCAGAACTCTGTATCACTTACTGACTCCTGCATCACTACTGACCTCTGCGTTACTTAGTACAAAGTTCAGAGGTAAAAAGTAAGTGATTTCCATGTTCCGAGGTTATTAGGGACACAAAGTACAGAGTGCAGTAGTAAGGGACCCTCTGTCTTACAATACAAACAGTTCTCCTTTGCACTGTTTACCTGTGTTCTCCTTTTTCCTGGACACAGTGCTCAGGGTACTGCAGCCATAGACATGCACACATGATGTGCCAGATGTACCTGAGCACACCCTAATCACCCTGTCCCTGTTAAACTGGCCAAGATTCAATCCAAAAAAATAGTAACGGTCTTGCAAGCTACCAAATCAAAGTTCCCCTATCTTATAATAGTATAATGACAGCTGCTAGCACTAATCATGTCCCATACTAATGTGTAAGAATCACAGATAAACATGAGCATCCCCCCACATGAAGATAGAATATTTCCCTTGTATCGACACGCGTAGGGGAGGGGACTGGACGGCATAGGAGACATATGGTCTACCTTATGGTGTAGGAGCACACAATCTTGGTGCTATTAAGGCATACTACAGAGCGGTGCACTAATGCACCAGACCCACGTGAGTACCCTATAATAGGGTTTTGTTTGTAGTAAATAAAATCTTTTAAAACGTTATCACACTATGGAGTTTCTTTTTGATATTTATATAGGAGGCTACATCTTTGAGCAGTGTTTGGACCTTGCAACCTGACCTGGAATCCGTTTTGATGATTCAAAAGTGTGTATTGACCAAACTTAATTGCAAGGTCACACGCTCTGAGGTGAGTGGCCATTACCTTGGGGTGGGGAGCACCTGAGTGTAATCACTGCTGCAGATCGCTATATTTACAGTCACCTATCAAGTCACGTTTATTATTGCTGGTCAGAGTATCACGGACTTATATGCACTTGAGCACTTTATTGTTCACTTTTGTATCAATATCTTACTGAGCCTTACTGAGCCTTTTCCTGGTGCTGGATAACGTGTTGCTGAGGCTTCATTCAGTCAGAGGAAGAGCGGTGGAGAAGGTGGCCGGCTGACCGATGCGTTTAAAAAATTTTCAGTCCTCAGCGCCAAGGTTTTTTATTGAGTTTTTGCTACAATAAATATGCCCAATTTTTTTTTAGAAAAACAAATTTCTTCGTCAGTTTAGTCCAATATGTATTCTTCTACATATTTTTGGTAAAAAAATTGCAATAAGCGTATATTGATTTGGTTTGCGCAAAAGTTATAGCGTCTACAAAATAGGGGATATATTTATGGCATTTTTATTATAAACATTTTTTTTTTACTAGTAATGGTGGTGATTAGGACCAGTGACATTTATACAGCGATCAGTGCTAAAAATAACCACTAATTACTATATAAATAGCACTGGCAGGGAAGGGGTTAACACTAGCGGCAATCAAGGGGTTACGTGTTCCCCAGGGATCTGTTTGTTTACATTCCCTGTTCTGGCCTTCTGCGGAGCGATCGGTGGTGGCCGGTGGACATGGGGGCCGCCAGCCACGAGCATCGGCTTTGGCGACGTGCCATGGGCGCCTGCTATATGTTTTAAAGGGACTGCCGTACCAGTACGGCGATTTGTGCAGCCGAGCCAATCTGCCTCAGTATAACTGTGGCAGATGGTCGGCAAGCAGTTAACATCTCTCTTTTAAAATATCCCAAAGTAGACCTATAAATAAATTTAAAGTTTAGCTGTCTAACATGATTCATCAGCACAGTTTAATATGACAATTCCATGTGCCTTTATTCTGAAATATTTACATCTGAGTACGTCCCTTTATGTGTCAGTGCCTAGGCACACTATGCTCATCTAGCCTCATAGGAACCTATCTAGAGTATGATAGGCATACCCCATCTATACATGCATCTAATTACATCAATGTTGTCACCAGGGGACAGGATACAGAAACAGGTAGAGCTCATTTACAGAGACCCAGTGCATTTGATGAAAAAATGGGCCTAGGCAAAAAAGAGCTGTTAGATCCTTTAGTGTCACTTCTCTCACGCTAAAGCAGTGGTCTCCAAACTGCTGCCTGTAGGCTGGATGCAGCCATTTACTTGACTTTATCCAGCCCTAGGGGTGCTCTTCCTTCCACTGATATAAGGCTTTATTCCTCCTACTGACACCAACGACGAGACACCATTCTTTCCACTGACACCGACAGTGGGGCATAATACCTCCAACTGACATCAATCATGGGGCACTATTCTTCCCACTGAAACCGATACAGCACTATTCCTTCCACTGACACCAATCATGGGACACTATTCCTCCCACTGACACCAACCTTGGAGCATTATTCCTCCCACTGACACCAACAAAGGGGTACTAGTCCTCTCACTGACCTCAACAATTAGGCACTATTCCTCCTCCTACTGACCAAAAGCACTGTATTTTTTTCATTCCCACTGACTATCAAGCCTAAAGCATTTTCTACTGCCACTGGCCACATTCCGACCCCTCTAAAGTATGAAGGAGAGTAAACTGGCCCTTTGTTTAGAAAGATTGGAGACCCGTGCATTAAAGGATAGGGGCCTGAGTCTAGCTTTGCTTTAAAACCATCATAATTGAAAAAACAAAACAAGGGCAATGCCAATCTTCCTTATTCTTCTGTTATACAATTTCTTCAAGACTACAGGTGTTCTTTTATTGGCTAAACCTTTTCAAAGAAGTCGTGCTTTGGCATTATAGTGTGATCAGAGGGCTATGTTGTTCACCAATTTGTACTTAAATTTAAGCTTGCCTATGAATAAATGATATAACTAAATTCTTAAAAGCTGATAGAATGCTTTACACAAAACATATAAAGCTTTTAGTTATCTAGGAATATATGTGCATGGACTTTTTAGCTGAACAGACCTGTATATTTTCTTTCTGTAGTTGTGATAGGTGCATATTGCTGTTTACTGCCTTACCCAGCAGAGGGAAGACATTCCCTGTCAAGAAGAAAGGCCGCCGCAAGGGAAACCACCAGGAAGCAGGCTCCATCTGTTAATCAGTAAGAAGTTGCATTCTCTAGCAAGGTAGGGGAAGACTATTCTGTTACAAGCCATTGTTATAAAATACACCATAGCATGAAAAACAGTGGTATTGTGAAGCCTGGCGGGACTGCTGGAACTGTAGGAAAGAGAGATGACAGATATAAAAATTTAATTTGCCATATCAACACATATATAAAGTGTGCCATTATCTGATTAATAACCTCTTCGTAACTAGGTGGACATTCGTTTCAGAACACTTTTAGCACTGCCTTTCATTGTTTTTTGTAAAAAGAAAAATCTTTAACATTCAAGTTTTTATTAGGTAGAAACACCACAAAATGAATGCATCCACTATACACAATAGCAATTGGGTCAAACAATAATTTTGAATGCATTCACATGAGGGACTATCAAAAATATTCCTACTCGGTGCTCATACTAGTTGTGTCTTATAAAAACATAAGTCATCATACTTTTTTCATACTTTTTAAATGATGCATTAGCTCAAAACAATACACATTATAACAGTATAATGCCAAAAGAAATACGTATCTGATTTTAAATTTAACATGTATTTAAATGTATTTAAAGTGGTTGTAAATCCTTACACATACCTAGTGAAGTGACTGGCTCAGATGATACACAGATGTAGCACCCTGGTCCTAAACAGGGCTGCTAATAAATCTAGTTGTGCTAGGTGGTAGCTAGCCTGGCTAATTGATCCACTGATTCTTGTCCCAAGTCTGAGTAGTCTCTCTCTTCTGTCAATAGGTGGCACTGTTACTTTTGGCATTAGAGTGATGGATTATCATAAATTCGGGTAATGGGTAACTAGGTTGTCTAAGCCAATCAGCAGGAGTTTCTATGACCGCTGTGTATGCTGGGATAGGCTATTTATTTGGGAGGAGTCAGGTGATCGGGGTTCTTCCCGTCCAAGGCTGCGGCCTGGGTGGGTGTGTGTGTGTTGAGAAGCTCCTGGTTGCTAGGCCTGAAGCCTGAGGCCTATCCAGGAGACATGCTGGCTGCTAGGTGCACTTAAGGCCTATCCAGTAGTTCAGGGTTCTGCAAAAGACGAGCAGCCAAGGTTAAGCCCAAAGCTTGGGGCAGAACCGCGTGTGTTAGAGGCTCAGCCTGAGGGGACCGTTGCCAGAGGTAAAAGAGAAGCAGTTGCCACAAAGGGATGACCACTCCTGTTGCCGGAGTAAAGTTTGGAAGGGATGCAATTCTGAAGGAATACCAGAGCAGACGCTTCACTAGCTGGGCACAGTGAAGTAAGTGGGAAAACTTCAGTGGAGACTCATCCGATGAATGCAGGTAGCTGTGGGTACAGCTTGAAGGAGTATGGTGGGTAGCTGTAAGTAAAGCTTGAAGTTAGTAAAGCTTGAACATAAATTACAGCGGTTAGTTGTGGGTGAAGCTTGGGGAAACCAGCGTGTGGCTAAGAGTCCAAGAAGTCTAGTGGGAGAGACGGCGAGCTGAACTTAAGGATCTACAGTGGGATACTGTGAGTTAAGCTAGAAGATCTACAGTGGGTTACTGTGAGTTAAACTGGAAGAACTACAGTAGGATACCGTGTGAGCAGTTGCTACAACATACAGACTGCTGCATACAGATTAGAGGCCCTCTTTCTGTATTGCTGTTTGTCCTGCCTAGTTCTATTTTTGTCTGCGGAGTGTGCCTTAATTGCTATTACATTTGCCCAAGGGTGTCGAGTGCCCTAAACCCTCTCCCCCCACCGTTCCTGTTAAGAGACACAAAACTCTCTTTAGGTGCCAGTCAATTTTTGTAAAATAAACAATCTTTTCACCTTGCACTACACTCACTATGCCTAGTAGCCTGCACCCTGAGGAGGAATGTCAGTTCTCCCTGGCTCTGGGGGCACATCAGGCCCTTGGAAGTCGGGAAGACCGCTAAATTTTGGCGCCTAATGTGGGGCTTGACGTCATTTTTGCTGTGACATGCTGCAATGGAGCATGTGAGAGTAGGCTGAGCAGCTAGCTATTGGATCAGCAGTATCAGAGCAGTTCCAACATCATAAAACTTTTGCGGTGTAATATTGACAGACCTGGACTAGTTAATATCTGGCTCTTACCTAGCAGCAACCGGGTGGCAGGAGTTCGCTGGTGGCGTGGGATCCCTTTGCTGGGGGCTCATTGGCCACAGTGCTGTGCCTGGCTGGTATCCGTGGAGAGGAACACTCCTGTATTGGAGCTAGAACCTCGTGGAAGCCTTGGCTACAATCGGAAGCTCTCGGCCCACTTCAGGATCAGAGGTGGGATCTGGTGAGGTTAGAGGCTCAGGGGAGTGTTGCCGGATCAAGTCGGAGCCCTGTGGAAGATCTCGGCTATAGTTGTGGAGTTCTCGGCTTACTTCGGCTTGCTTCGGGAAACCCGCGGTGAGCCCACTCAGTGATCGGCGGTGATCAGGGGAGATCGGTAGGGATCAGTGGTGATCAGGAGCTCCCGGAGAACCTCGTGGAAAATAGCAGAGAGGGTAAAGAGCACAGAGAGACCGCCTTGTGGAAATTAACGGAAACTAACGCTGTGTCCTACGATCTACCGACAGTGAAGGACCTGAAGAACTGAGGATACCTGGGGACACCAGAGGAATCCGTGGACGGAGACTGAGACCGGTAAAAATATTGGTAAAGGCAGGGGGGTTTCAAATGAAAAAAGAGGAGAAAGGGGAAGCGAAAAGGAAAAAAATAGGTCAAATCCTAAACAGTTTGTGCACAAAGAGCAAAAACAAGGAAATATTGCATATCAAAAAATCTTTTTTTCTCTCTTTTTTCCGGGACATTACATTACGTTATATGAACTACGTTATAAGAACGGCAGAGGCAGCTCTCTAATTAGGCAAAAAAGGCGGTCACCTAAGGCCTCACGCTCCCAGGGGCCTCACGGCCGCTTAATTTGCCTGATTTGTGCGTGGGAGAATGGAAGGGAATGTCCCCGGTCAGTGTCCCCAAGCTGGCAGGGTGAGCGGGCCGGACTGGTAGAAGATCGCAGAGGAGGTGGAGGCGGAGCTGCTGGCCGCTTCTGAACCCGCCAGGAGGTAGGAGCGGACTTGGCCGGGGGGGGCAGGGGAGGCCTCGTAAAAATGCGCTTTCTCCATACCGCAGCAGACAGCCGTGACACCCGCCGGCGCCGCGACCAATCCAACTGAACCTATGCATTCACTGTCTTCCCTGTCAGGGGAAGTGATCTCTGCCCAACAGGAGCTTCCTAGTCCCGCCCAGCGTGATGTCATTAACAGACCGGGAGGTGGGAGATTGCTGCTGCAAAGACCTGCGAGGAGCCAGTGAAGCGTTGGCAAAAGTGAAAGTATGTTTTCAGAGGCTAAAAACCTAACCTAAGGCAGTGTTGTCACAGTGATTTTGCTGTGTTAACTGCCTGAAGTGAGTAACTCTTTGGGGGGGGGGGGGGGTCATTTACAATGGTGTTTTTAATATGCAGCATGGCGGGGGTTAATGTTATGCCACTGGTCACTGATGCATTAGTGACCAGTGTCAGTGTTAATTAAGCCCTATTTGGTGCAGCATGAAAGGGTTCATAAACACTGACACTGGTGTCACTAATGCAGCACAAAGGGGTTAATTAACTGCCACTGGTCACTAATGCATCAGTGACCAGTGGTGTATTTGATACTGCCCACCTCCCATACACTCTGCACCCCTCTCGTACATACCTAAATACACTCCGCACCCCTCTCATGTACATACCACCCACCTCAATACACTCCGCACCCCTCTCATGTACATACCACCCACCTCAATACACTCTGCACCCCTCTCATGTACATACCACCCACCTCAATACACTCCACACCACTCTCATGTACATACCACCCACCTCCATACACTCTGCACCCCTCTCATGTACATACCACCCACCTCCCTACACTCCACACCCCTCTCATGTACATACCACCCACCTCCATACACTCCGCACCCCTCTCATGTACATACCACCCACCTCCATACACTCTGCACCCCTCTCATGTACATACCACCCACCTCCATACACTCTGCACCCCTCTCATGTACATACCACCCACCTCCCATACACTCCGCACTCCTCTCATGTACATACCACCCACCTCCATACACTCCACACCCCTCTCATGTACATACCACCCACCGCCATTCACTCTGCACCCCTCTCATGTACATACCAAATTACATTTACCGGTCCCTTTTTCCCGTCTCCATCCTGAATATCCCCCACACCGTTATTTTTTATCGCTTGAATTATTTTTCCAATTATGGGCGTGAGTGGGGCCTCATGTTCATGTTTTGCCTAAGGCCTCACAAAGCCTAGAGCCGCCTCTGAAGAACGGAATATACTGTAAGATCCTTAACCCCTGAAAATTGGGCAAGTGAAAAGTAATATTAATAGTAGTATTAATAGTGCCGAATATTCTTGCTGTTTGTTGCTACTAAACTCCTGAATAGGTGGTGTGATTGTGGGAGGACAAAGAAAAATAAAACTCCCCAATCTCAAAAAAAGAAAAGTATAGCAGATGGGACAACTAAGAGCAATACATGGGCACAATCAACTCAAACAACAGATATAAAGGAATTTTTTCAACAACTACAATCCTCACAAACATCACAAGGGTTATCAAACATAATAGAAACATTTACAACCTTAGGAACCACGGAAGAGGAGGAGATGGGGCAATTTAGGAATAGCTCACCAATCAATATAATAAGATCAACAGAGATATATGAAATGGAAAAAGAGAAATGGGATACAAAAGCCTATATCTGCTCCCTACCTACAAGTGAAGATATGGATCAATATGTGCATAGGCTAGAAACCTCATATAAAACAGAATTACAGGAACTTAAAACATCTGTATGAAACACTCAAGAAAAAGTAGATACAATAGATATTAGAATGGCGGCTATGGAGCAAAAAATGGCACAAGCAGAAGGAAAAATACGGGAGCAAGATCGATGTTTAAAACAAGCCATAAATGTTATTGTTGACCAAGAAAATAGAAATAGAAGGAACAACATAAGGGTCAGAGGCCTGCCTGAAATTGTCCAAAGGATCTGATACCAACATTACAGAGTATATTCAATAAATGAATACAAAACCCCACTACAACAGAAATAATATTCGATCAAGCTCATAGAGCAATGGGACCTAAAAAACCAGACCCCACAAGACCAAGGGGTGTAATATGTAGGATACATTATTTCCAAATAAAAGAAAAAATCATGTTAGCCGCCCGACAAAATAGAGTTTGAAGGGACAAAATAATGCTATTTCAACAATGCTATCTCTCTAAACATACGTTGAACCTAAGTAGAGCATTGAAACCCCTCCTGGAGCCTCTTCAAGAAAGAGACATTCAATACAGATGGAGATTTCCAATTCGGCTTCAAGCACATTATAAAGGCCTAACAGCAACATTCAGAGATTTGGAGGATTTACCTGAATTTTTAAAGATTCTCCAGATCCCGGAAGTGAAATTACCACATTGGCCCAGAATAAATTTTGAAACATCTACTAAACCTTGGAGAAAAGATCAAGGACTCTCCCAATAATTGGAAGTGAGAAGTTAGGACTGGATTATTGATAAACAATGGTGGTTAGAGAGGGTGGGGGGAGGAGGGGGGAGAGGAGAAATTGGGGGAGTAGGAGGGTGGGAGAGGGGAAGAATAGAATAAGGGAAGAAGGGGTGTAACATTATGGTGTGTCACAGGGATACAGACACTACACTACAATTTAAGATATTTAAATCTCACCTATATATTATAAATATGACAGAAAGTAATCTGTTCATAATTATATTAACACATATTCACAGGTTGGACTTGTGTCTTTTTTCAACCCCACCTACTATGTAACTATGTAACATACACATATCATAAATATTAGATGGTAACGAATGGGGTTTGGGGGTGTGGAGGGGCAATAAGTAGGGAAAGGCAGAACGGAACATTAGCAACTAGAACACATTGTTCTTCAGACAATCCACGTAATATAACACTAATCACTATTCATTTAATCGCTCCAGTCCATTTTTTTTCTCTGCTCCACCTTCCATCCCCCTCCCTTAGACCCCTTTCACACTGGGGGCATTTTTGCAGGCACTATAGCGTTAAAAATAGCACCTGCAAACCGCCCTAAAACAGCTGCTACATTCAATTTAGTGTGAAAGCCCGGTGCGCTGGCAGGGCATCAGAAAAACTCACTGCTCCTCCCCATTGAAATCAATCGGGCAGCGCTGCTATACCGCCAGCAAAACGCAGCGGCATTTTGCGGGCGGATTTAACCCCTTTTCGGCCGCTGGCAGGGCATCAGAGAAATTAAAAGCTCCTCCCCATTGAAATCAATGGGGCAGCGCTGCTATACCACCGGCAAAATGCAGCTGCGGCGGATGTAACCCCTTTTGGGCCGCTGGCGCAGCTAAAACGACGGTAAAGCAGCCTTAAAAATAGCGCAGTTTTACCGCTGATGCCCGGGGGGCGGCTCAGTGTGAAAGGGGTCTTACTGTCAGGGCTGGGCTAAGCCCTTCCTTCTCTGAGCTGGCCACTCAGCTGTCGGCTATTTGCCAGCTCCTATCTCTCCACAGTTACTCAGATGTTGATGATATCCTGCTCGTAAGCCGTCCAGTCCAGAGGATCTCTACCTTCGCCTTGGTCAACATCACAGACACTCTCCTCCTGTGATCCTGTTCAAGACTTGCTTTGCTGTCATCCCTTCCTGCTCTAGATCCTGCTTGCTGTTCCACTACATTGATCCCTGACTTATGGGCTTGGCTGACTATCCGTTCCGGTTACTGAACTTTGGCTATGTTTTGACTACATTTGTTCTTTTTACTTTTTTTATTAAACAAGTGTGATTTAACTTCTGTTTTAGCCTGATTTCTGGTTTCTGACACTTACCTTTTGATCCCCCAGCTCCTTCCAACTACCCTTTAAGGAAATTTGTAAAATGTTTAGTTTCTTATTTAATCCATGAGCCTTGACATTGAAATGGATTAAAGCGGTAGTAAACCCGCTGAAACATTTTTTTCTTTTTTATACACCTGTAAGGGATGCATACTAGCTCATTATGAAATACTTACCTTAGAACGAGGCGTCGGTAACTCACCTGGTCCACGCCGAGGTCGCTGACATGTTGCCTCGGCGTGTCTTCCGGGTATCGCGACTCCAGCGCTGTGAGTGGCTGGAGCCGCAATGTCGTCAATCCCGCGCATGCGCACGGGAGACTTCTTCCTGGCAGGGTTCGGATTCTGCCGGCCTTTCAGCCGAGAATCCCCCGTGCGCATGCGCCACTGCAATCAGCAGCGCATTGCACTGGGAATATCTAGAAGCCATATAAATGGGACCATGTATGTAAAGATACGTAGAGGATGTGATGTCGATTGCAATTAGATGGACCCATTTTCATAGTCAATAGTCAATTATTATTTTTGTTGGAAGGGCAAAATTTTGAAATAGGAGCATTTTGTTAGCCCTTAGGAAAAAAAGGAAAAAAAAAATTTTTTTTGTTTTTTTTAAGGAAAGAAAAAGGAAAAGGGTTTCTTATTTATATATTTTTTTGAAAATGGAAAAACCTATATTTAATGAAATAACAAAGTAGCGGAAGAACTGCTCAGTGCTCAGTAACTTTAAAAGTTTAAATAGTGCAGCATGTAAATGTGCCGCAGATCAGGTAAATTACTAAAAGTAATGCCGGGTACACACGTTCGGACTTTGTCCGCCGGACCTAGTCCAGCGGATTGTCCGCCAGACCTAGTCCGGCGGGACTTCCCCACACACGCCCGGACTTCCGAGCGTGTGACTTGCCCACACACGCCCGGACTTCTCCGGCGGACAATCCGCTGGACAAAGTCCCCGGGACTTTTGAAAATGAACGGACTTGCCCACACACGGAGCAGTCCGTTCATTTAGAACGTAACTTCAGGTATACGTAGCTAGCGTAGGAAGTGAATGCCGGCGCGCTAGCTCCGTCACCTGGCATGGATTTAAAGGGATTCCCCACGCCGAAAAACGGCGTGGGGGTCCCCCCAAATCCATCTCAGACCCTTATCCGAGCACGCAGCCCGGCAGACCAGGAAAGGGGTGGGGACGAGCGAGCGCCCCCCCCCCTCCTGAGCCGTACCAGGCCGCGTGCCCTCAACATGGGGGGTGCCCTGGGGAAAGGGGGGCCGTGTGGCCCCCCCACCCCAAAGCACCTTGTCCCCATGTTGATGAGGACAAGGGCCTCTTCTCAACAACCCTGGCCATTGGTTGTCGGGGTCTGCGGGCGGGGGGCTTATCGGAATCTGGGAGCCCCCTTTTATAAGGGGGCCCCCAGATCCCGGCCCCCCACCCTATGTGAATGAGTATGGGGTACGATGTACCCCTACCCATTCACCTAAGGTGTAAAATGTAAAGTAAAAAAACACACAATTTTGATAAAATATTTTATTGCACTGCTCCGGGGGTCTTCTTCCGTCTTGGGGGTCTTCTCGCCGGACTCCTCCGCCATTTACCTAGCTCTTTTACCGAGCGGAGAAGTCCGGCTACCTTCTTCGTCATCGCCGCGGTCGTCTGGGGGTCTCGATCCGCCTTCGGGGGTCTTCCGGGGTCTCTTCTGTTCTTGCCGCTGTCGTCGCTTTCTGCGCTGCCTTCTTCTTCTTCTTCCTCCTCCTCTTTTTCTTCTTCTTCTTCTTCTTCCGATGTTGACACGTCGCTCTCTCTGGCCGGAATGCCAGAGCCGCGCTGTGCTGGGACTTATATAGGGACAAGGGGACAGGGTCACATGCTCATGTCACATGGTGACCCCGCCCCCTGTGATGTCACAGTCCCAGCATCCTCTGGGACTGTGACATCACAAGGGGGCGGGGTCACCATGTGACATGAGCATGTGACCCTGTCCCCTTGTCCCTATATAAGTCCCAGCACAGCGCGGCTCTGGCATTCCGGCCAGAGAGAGCGACGTGTCAACATCGGAAGAAGAAGAAGAAGAGGAGGAGGAAGAAGAAGAAGAAGGCAGCGCAGAAAGCGACGACAGCGGCAAGAACAGAAGAGACCCCGGAAGACCCCCGAAGGCGGATCGAGACACCCAGACGACGGCGGCGGCGACGAAGAAGGTAGCCGGACTTCTCCGCTCGGTAAAAGAGCTAGGTAAATGGCGGAGGAGTCTGGCGAGAAGACCCCCAAGACGGAAGAAGACCCCCGGAGCAGTGCAATAAAATATTTTATCAAAATTGTGTGGTTTTTTACTTTACATTTTACACCTTAGGTGAATGGGTAGGGGTACATCGTACCCCATACTCATTCACATAGGGTGGGGGGCCGGGATCTGGGGGCCCCCTTATAAAAGGGGGCTCCCAGATTCCGATAAGCCCCCCGCCCGCAGACCCCGACAACCAATGGCCAGGGTTGTCGGGAAGAGGCCCTTGTCCTCATCAACATGGGGACAAGGTGCTTTGGGGTGGGGGGGCCGCACGGCCCCCCTTTCCCCAGGGCACCCCCCATGTTGAGGGCACGCGGCCTGGTATGGCTCAGGAGGGGGTGGGGGCGCTCGCTCGTCCCCACCCCTTTCCTGGCCTGCCGGGCTGCGTGCTCGGATAAGGGTCTGAGATGGATTTGGGGGGGACCCCCACGCCGTTTTTCGGCGTGGGGAGTCCCTTTAAATCCATGCCAGGTGACGGAGCTAGCGCGCCGGCATTCACTGCCTACACTAGCTACGTATACCTGAAGTTACGTTCTAAATGAACGGACTGCTCCGTGTGTGGGCAAGTCCGTTCATTTTCAAAAGTCCCGCGGACTTTGTCCCAGATTCCCAGATTCCGATAAGCCCCCCGCCCACAGACCCCGACAACCAATGGCCAGGGTTGTCGGGAAGAGGCCCTTGTCCTCATCAACATGGGGACAAGGTGCTTTGGGGTGGGGGCACCCCCCAGGGCACCCCCCATGTTGAGGGCACGCGGCCTGGTATGGCTCAGGAGGGGGGGGGGCACTCGCTCGTCCCCACCCCTTTCCTGGCCTGCCGGGCTGCGTGCTCGGATAAGGGTCTGAGATGGATTTGGGGGGACCCCCACGCCGTTTTTCGGCGTGGGGAGTCCCTTTAAATCCATGCCAGGTGACGGAGCTAGCGTGGCGGCATTCACTGCCTACGCTAGCTACGTATACCTGAAGTCACGTGCTAAATGAACGGACTTTCTGATGAGCGGCAAGTCCGTTCATTTCAAAAGTCCGGCGGACTAGCCTACTAACGGCGGGATTGTCCGCCGGACTGCCAAGTCCAGCGGACTAGGTTTTAAAACAAAACTTAAAACCTAGTCCGCCGGACTTTTGGCGCCAAAAAGTCCGCCGGCGCCCACACACGAGGGGATTGTCCGGTGGACTTGAGTCCAGTGGACAATCCCGCGGGATAATCCCTTTGTGTGTACGCGGCATAAGACAGACTTGAATTAAGTCAGATAGTTTGTAGCGAGTGTGTAGATTTGTACGTACTGTATATATTAAGTGGTATTGTGTGTTGTTGAGTGGGGGGGGTTCTCCTCTATGGGAACAGTCAAATTTTGTTCCTTTAATGCCAGAGGCCTTAACTCTCCCGCTAAAAGAACACAAATTTTAAATTAATTTCATAAGCAAAAAATTGGTATTATTCTGTTTCAAGAATTTCAACTTTCGTTCAGATCACATCCCCAATATACTGTACATAATAAAAATTACTCAACATGGATCCATGACTCATTTCCATATTCCAAATTGCGAGGAGTTTCTATTGCGATCCATAGAGATCTACCCCATCAAATTCTACAAAATTGGAAGGGTAAAGATGGTAGGTCCATAATTTTGAAGATAACACTATATGGAAGGATTTTTACAATTATTAACTTTTACTTGCCAAATTATGAGCAGTTTAAGAATGGAATAAAGGTCTTTATGGACGCAATTCGATCAAATAGGAATAATAGCCAATTAAAAGAATTTAAGCATCTACTGGAAAAATATCAAATAGTGGACATCTGGAGGATTCAACATCGGACGGAAAAAAATTATTCATATTACTCAAATATACACAATACTGTACATACCATAGAATAGACTTTTTTTTATTAGTCCAACGGGTCTGATGATGACGCCCTCCACCGATATTGGTACATTTTTTTGATCAAATCATGCTCCGATATATATGGAACTAATGATAATTGAGTATAGGAAACCACAAGGGTCATGGAGACTAAATGATAAGTTGCTTAAAGATAAAAAATTTGAAATTGATATTCGACAAGCAGTAAAATATTTTTTGCAAGTTCCTGAGGTAGATGATACTTCAATTCCCATAAAATGTGTACTGCGGGGATTATCTAATAAATCTTAACCCAGTAGATAAGATATTATTAAATGATAAGTGTATTAAATTGCAACTCTGTTTGATGAACAATCATTACGATCAAGGGATAAAAATGGAGCCCGATTTTACCAATATGGGAATAAAACCGGAAAAGGGCACGCAATGGCATGGCGGCAAATTTAAAGAGTCGTACCTGTACGTCCATTTGCCTGTCTGTGCCGTTCTGCCGACGTACATCTGTGTGCGCCGGTAGGGAACTGGTTAAATGGCAAAAGGAGGCAATTAAGTATCTGGGGATATACATCCCAAGAGACCTGAATAATTTGCAGGAATTAAATTATATGTTAATAACTCGAAAAATTATAAAATCGCTCCAAAGATACAGTAAAATTATTCACTCATGGATGGGAAGACCGTGGGCCTGGAAGATCTGGTGGTTTGAGTTACCAGTACCTATAACAGCAGTGCTGTTAAAGAGTATCCAGGTGGGCTTGCATCTTCAGTTTTGTTTGAATGACGTGTAAACCCCTGTGTGGGATTCATTAGTTAATTTATAGACTGTTTTGTTTTTTTGTTCATTTAATATGTGGGCTACCAGGCCCTTAACTATAAATGCCTGTCTGATGTGGACTACAGAAAAACGCATCTATCACTGAGCTGAACAATCCCCAATGCCACAAGTGGTGCTCGAATGTGGGCATGTAGACAGTGGAATCCGGGTCCTTGCTCCATGGTGAGTTGCATTAGGAACTACTGCTAGCTGTGTGTGGCAAGTCAGGCGAACGGCATTGCGGAGAAGTTTATTTGATGGACTGTGTTGCATGCAGGTTGTGTACCTGTGAAAGGAGAATCACATTTGTTTTCTCTCTCTCTGCTGTGAAGTGTGTTGCAAGTTGCTGTGTGTAAAACAGCAAGGATGGGGCGGTTAAAACAGAGAAAGGAAGAAATCCATGCTGAAGCAAGGAAAAGGGTTCTATGGCTAGAGGGTATTTTACCACATGCCCCAGCCACACTAGAGAATTCGTCCAAGTGTGAAATCTGTGACCTGGGGTAAATTAATCATGCCACCCCCCACTTAAAAGGGAAGTGAAAGAGGTTGTCTCTGGCAACAGGAAGCCTGGTGGACAACCGCGTGTGGAAAAGAGGAATACGGTCATCCGTGGAAGCAACATCCAGGTCAGCAGGGATGTTGGGGATCCAAGGAGTCTGTCTGCTGATGGTCATGACCAGTGGTATCCTTTGGCAACAGAGAGCCAGTCATCAAGGAGATTCCAAGAAAGTAAAGTTCAGCATCCAGTACCGTGCTTGGAATGTGGTCAAGTGGGGCATGGAATTTTTACTTGCCCAAGGTTCTGGAACAACGCTGAAGTGTCTGGAAAGGCTGCAGTCTTGTCCTGTGGCCACACAGAGGAAGTAGCTGGTATGGATACAGCTGAGAGACAGTGCACTCAAGTGAAAGGTATGATGCTAGCCACTGAAAAGGGTAAGACTGTTTCAGTTTGTGGGACTGAACCTAGTGAAATGGGAGTGTGTCCAGCGGGGAGATCTGCAGTGCAAATGGACACAGACTTGCTGCAGTGTGCTACCCGGAGCAGTAGGGAGGCACATGGTAAAGCCCAGCTGACAGCAAGGTTAAAGACTCAAATGCACATGGGGACTATGCATGTGCCTGGTATAATCCAGCAGAGCGCTGGGGAAGTTAACCTAGGGGTGACCAAAACTGTTCTTGTGCCATGTTCCCTAGTGACAGGTGCTGCAGAGTTGCCCAGGTCAGCTATGGAGCTGCCCAAGGAGGAAAGAGTTCCCCTTTAAAGATAGAGGGTGCTGTGAGGAGAGACTCACAGGCTGTGGTGGGTAATAGACAATCCACAAAAGTAGCAGTTATGTCTACATATAATATAAATTCTGATGGTTATTCTGACAAATGTGTTACTGTTGGCAAATGTGATGGTATTGGTGATAATAACATTGAAAAATGTGTTCCCTTTAATGTCATGTCTGAAAATGTTGGAAATGTGTTCGCTACCAATGATGGGGGTAGACAACCAAAAGCGCAGAATTGTCCATTGAAGTCTTATGGGGTCTCCATGTGTTGGAGCCATAGGTTTTCCAGGATGGCTGTGGTGCTACTCTAGTGAAACAAAGGAAGACTGAGTCACACAGTGAGAGTGTGTGGGCGCAGCCCCACAATCCTAAGTGTAACCCAGTTGTCAAGGGGTTAATTCAGCCTGCAAAAGCTGAAAGTGCAGAGCTTTGTGTGTCAGTAGCGCCCCCAGAGCAGGTAGGGCAAAAGCATGTATTACAGCCTGCCTTGTCAGATGATGTGTCATCCCAAGGGGATATGTATAGAAATGACACAGGTGATGTTTTGGCTAGTGAATCCCAGGTTCCTGTGGGGCCTTAGTAGGTGATGGAACCACAATAGACTGGGATAATTGGTATGAGAATGCAATCGCAATACTAAATAATGTGGTGGACATAACACTTGCTATGCCCAATGGAGGGATCGCAGATCGGCTGGTGCTCAAGGACACATTTGTCCCTGTGAAGGTTAATGCCCTCCAGTCTAAAGGAACTGTTCAGGGTGCTGGCATAGCAGATGTGTTGTCCACAGCCCAACAGCTCAAGTGTCAAGGTGACAATGTGACTTGTAATGACCTGCAGCGGCTCACTGACACTGGTGCAGAAGGAATAAGTGTGAGACATATGTCTGACAGCGCTCCAGGGGAGCAACAGGCTGTGATGAGGGGTACCTCCAAGGAGTTGGAGGTCTCTTTGAATGTCTCAACCTCACAAGCTGCAGTGAATGAGCCCCTCCATGTCTTGGACAGGGTAAAAGACCCAAGAAAGGTCTAGTATTTAGACATGGGGTTTTTAGAGATGACAGAAACCTTACTTGAAATGCTGAACTTGGTAAAAACGCACTCACTGTACACTGGGGTGTCTCCACCGCAGTCGGATCAGGTGGTGCTGCTCAGTACCAATGGGTGGAGCCAGGTGGTACAGGCCATGCTGGGAAGCCTTGATCAAGAATGGTATAGGTGGGACCAATGCTATTTAACAGTGTGGCAGATAGTCTGGAGGTTCTCTGAGAGGGTGCTCCCAGTTACTGAGTGGTATGGAAGGCGCTCAGAACCATTGGAGACATCAAAGGTCTCTCCGGCTGGTGCAGTGACTAGAAACATCTCTGCTGGTGTGGTCCAAAGTGGGGCTGAGCAGTGGTCAGTAGAGGACGTAGATACTGTCTCACCCGCTAAACCTCATGAGAAGGAAAGGGCCCAAAATAGACGCAGCACTAGCAGAGATGCTTTCTATCACTCGGAAAGAGGTACAACTTAAAGTACCCGGAGACACTGTAAAGGAAAGTGCTAATGTTGGTTTCTGCAACAATGTAATGTGTACATCAGAAAGAAGTAGTTAGTGCTTGGATCAGTGTCATTTGTTAGATCAGTTACCCATTGAGTGTTGGACAACAGGTGAGGTGAAGCTGTGCTATGGACCCGTGATTACTTGCCTGTGTTTTGTCCCTCCTCAGGTCTGGTTCTAACAAGTACTGAGGTAGATGGCACTGATTGTGTTTGACAGTGTGTCATTGAAATGTATGATCTGCTAATGTTTGGTGCTGTTAAAAGTGATGTGGTTGCAGTGGGTAACCAGAGAGAGGTTTATGAACCTGAAAGACCTGTGGTGAAAGATAAAACTGACTTCCGTAAGCTGAAAGGTAGCATCAGGGAAGGCAGAGTTCCCCCAAGAGAGGAGTGTATGCTTAGGGACCCCAAGAGAAGATAGGGAAGGCTGAGTATACGGAATTATAGGACCCTGTTAAGATCCAAGGTGGGACGTACCTGAAAGCACACCCGAATAAAGGGTTGGGCCTACGTGGCTTATGGCCAGCACAGAGGTGTCCCAACTACTATGGTGGGTGCAGGAGTTTCTCCCTCCGGATCGAAACAAGAGGGGGGGTGGCAGAGTGAGGCTCTGTTCCTATGAAAATGGGGTTAAAGAGGACACAGTGTCTGCATATCGGCGGATTGCAGAGCTACAGAGCGTAGATTTGAAACCGAGAAAACTGCTCTGGCAGAAAAGGTCAGGAGGGTTGAGGAGAGCCGGGAAGTTCCCCACCGGCTCTTGCTAATCACACTCCTACATAGGCCAACGCTCACGGACCATTTTTCTACTGGGGAGCGTACTAGCAAAACTTTGCTACCCCTTTAGCTTCTCCCTCTATTTCGGTGGTGCCCATTGTGGGACACCGCCCCTTGCAATAACATCCCCCATCAGGTAAATTACTTAAAATCGGGGGAAAGTCGTGGGTGCGTGTTATACGCCGATACCCCCCAAAAAAATGACAAAAATTGCAAGCGCCGCTGAAAAATAGCGAGCGCTGCTGAAAAAACCCAAAGCGCGGCCGAAAAAGAACGAAGCGCCCCCAGAAAAAGCCAAGCAGACTCTGCTCTGCTCGTAGTCCCGCCTCCCTGCGCTCGCTCCGGAAACAGCAGGGAGGCGGGACCGCGAGCTTAGCCATCCGAGTCGGCTCGGCTTTTTCCGGGGGCGCTTCGGTCTTTTTCGGCCGTGCTTCGGGTTTTTTCGGAGGCGCACGCGACAGCGTCTCGGCGGCGGGAAATTTAAACCCGGAAAAGACTGAAAATGACGCTGGCAAGCTGCAATAGCACTGGGCAAGGCTGCAATGACGCTGGGCAAGGCTGCAATGACGCTGGGCAAGGCTGCAATGACGCTGGGCAAGGCTGCAATGACGCTGGGCAAGGCTGCAATGACGATGGGCAAGGCTGCAATGACGCTGGGCAAGGCTGCAATGACGATGGGCAAGGCTGCAATGACGATGGGCAAGGCTGCAAATGACGCTGGGCAAGGCTGCAAATGACGCTGGGCAAGGCTGCAATGACGCTGGGCAAGCTAAAGTGACGCTGGGCAAGCTGCAATGACGCTGGGCAAGCTGCAATGACGCTGGGCAAGCTGCAAATGACGCTTAAATGTAAGTTGTTTTTTTTTCCCTAAACTTCCCTCCTAAAACTTTTTTTCCTTAAAATGCCCTCCTAAACTTGGGGTGCGTGTTATACGCCGATAAATACGGTACCCACAGGGGTCTCTTTCCTTTCTCTCTTTCACACTCTTCTCCCCACCCTTCTCCCCCCCCCCTTTTTTCCATCTACACCTCTCCCTCCCCCCTTCCCAGCCAACACCCGACTTTACTGAACCAATGGCACACAGGTCTACATTCCTGATTTGACTGCTGTAATATCCTAAAAATGACCATCCTCCCCAAATTCCTTTACCTTCTACAAGTCCTACCCATCCACATCCCTGCAGGCTACTCTGCAGAAGCTATCTCCCAAGCTTCTCTCTCTTTCCAGAGCTCACCCTTATGCCCCATACTGGGGAACCCCCAGTTTGCACCAGGCCTGCATAAGGTGGTCTTTTGGGGTCTAGGCGGCGCGGGCCTCTACCAAGCCTACCACTTAAGTTCTGAGGGATGCTGGAAGACGATTACAGAATTCTCAGATCCCATGGGCCCGTTCGCCTGGACTTCCTGAGATCACTTCAACTATGCCACTTTATGAGATCCATACAGCCTCCCGCTTACCAAAGCCAACCCCTCACAACACTGGCGGAATCCTGTACTGAATCCAGAGTTCTACCGCATACACTTTCCCTCACCTACACCCTGTTAAATACACCTCCTGTGAAGTATCAGCCTCCAGGCCTCCTCAAGTGCAAAAGCGCTAACAAACTAAACCATATCCTTAGATTCACACATAAATCTTCCATCTGCACCAAAATTCAGGAAACCGACTACTAAATTCTATCAAGATGGTATAGAACCCCATCACTACTACACAAATTTTTTCCCACATCTGACCTCTGTTGGCGTTGCCAGAAAGAAAGAGGAACCCTGTTACACATTTTTTGGTCATGACATAGGCATGCAAATTTCTGGAAGGTAGTTCGCAGAATAGCACAAAAATTCACAGACCGCAATATTCCAGACGAACCTGCTTTTTTCCTCCTACATGCGTCAGACACACCCGAACGGATCTACAAGAAATCTGTGATACAACACCTTCTCTTTGCAGCTAAAGCCTGCATTCCACTCCACTGGAAATCACCACACCAACCGACCATTGATTTATGGCTCAAAAAAGCAGACAAAATCAAAAAAATGGAAGACCTCACTCTTACAGCTCAAAATAGACAGGAAACATATTCCAAAACATGGCAGCTGTGGAACATGTTTATATATTCAGATGAAGGCCAGGCCCTAAGAGGAAATACATCTGACACCTAATAATAAGGAGAAAAACCAACCTTACGCTCTCATTTAATAAGAAATGTGTGACATCTTCTGGAAGATCAGCCAGGCGAGAAACCCCACAGTTCCATGTTCGTTGGACCCCCCCCCCCCCCCCCTACTCTACCAACTATTTTCTATCTACCCCCGCTCTATTAAATACCCCTATTTCCTTCTATCCTTGACTTTTTATATAGAGAAAAGGGATAGAGCCCATGGGGCCGCAAACATTTTTTCACAGCCCACACCCCAAGAATAAATATGATTCCCTCCAAGGCAGAGGAGTATAACGAGTACTGTATAACTGAGAAATTCGATCAACAAGATTCGAATAGTAACGTCCTCAAAATGATAAGTACTCTACACCCAGAACATTGTGAACTGTGATCAGATGCACCATTATACATATTATAGTTATGTAGTTCCTGTTATATTTATGTGGCTGTATTCCTGTTCCTGTAATGTATTGTAATGGTGAGGTCCATGTGGGCCTCTTTCCCAGAATAAATAAACAATTAAAAAAAAAAGAAAAGAAAGGGAAGACAGATCCTGATATATGGAGTTATTGCCTTTTGTCAGGGACACAGGACATTATTTATAGCTATAAAGCACGGTATATGAATGTATATGTATCTGTATAAAATGTTTCTAAAACTAATAAAAAGAGATTGAATAAAACGGATGTAAAGATAATCATTCACTTTAATGCTGTCCATAAACATGTAAACAATTTTAAACCGGAGTTCCACACAAAAATGGAACTTCCACTTTTCAGAATCCCCCCCCCTTCAGTGTCACATTTTGCACCTTTCAGGGGGAGGGGGAGCAGATACCTGTCTAATACAGGTATTTTGCTCCCACTTCCAGGCACAGATACCCACGCCACCCGCGGGGTATCTACGCCACTCCCCCCCGCTGTCTTGTGGGAGACACACGGGTCCCAGGAGACGGCAGGGACCAGTGGGAACGCGCAGTGCGAGTCGCGCATGCGCAGTAGGGAACCAGGAAGTGAAGCCGCAAGGCTTCACTTCCTGATTCCCTTAATGAAAATGGCGGTGGCAGCACCCGAGAGATCGGCTTCGGGGGCCGACGTCGCGGGCGCCCTGGACAGGTAAGTGTCCATATTTTAAAAGTCAGCAGCTTCAGTATTTGTAGCTGCTGACTTTATAAAAAAATAAAATAAATTGTCGGAACTCCGCTTTAAGCTCTTTCATTCAGCTTTCCATTCCAAAAATGGAAAAATAATCAAGACAAACTAACTGCAACAGTTTTGTTAGGAACCATGTAATGCTTAAAGCGGTTATGCACTCTGTAAAAAATTATTTTTTTTTGGGACGGAATATAAAGGATGCTTACCTTTATTGGGGGACTCACCTGTTCCATCTTCCATCTCGATCGCCGCCAGTTTTCGTCCGATGAAGTTCCTCGTCTTCTTCTTTTGTGCTGGGGGCCATCTTGCCTGTGGGCATGTGAAACACCCACAGGAACTTTAGATGGCCCAGCATGCACCGCCGTTACTCGCGCGTGCGCAGTAACGGCACATCTGCCGACATCTCACGAGATTTCGGCAGATGTGGCCGAAATCTCGGGAGATTTCGGAAGATGTGGCCGAAATCTCGCGAGATTTCGGAAGATGACCGCACTGACTCCTGGGATCAATGACACCAGATCCCAGGAGACAGTGCGGCGTGACGACGATCGACGCAGAGACCCCGCCCGCCGCCGCAGAGAGAGAAGACCGGAAGTCTTCAATTACAAGGTAAGTAAAAAAAAAAAAAAAAAAAAAACATTTCATTTAGTACTCTTTGCCTGATTTGGAAGGCAAAGAGATTTACTAAATGAAATGGGTGCAGAACCGCTTTAAAACTAGCAAAGGTAGGTTGTCTTTGATCTGCTCTGTATTTTTGCTTTTTTTTTGCATTTGAAAGCTTATGGAACTGCTAGAAAAGTGGCAGATTGTATAGTCAGGATTATAATGATCACAAACTACCATTTTTTTTCTAGTGATACAGATCATTTTAGCATACCTAGTCAGATGTACTATATTACATTAGTGATCAGTCTGTCATAGCTCTGTGTAAAATGTAGTTACCTAGAGTAGTGTTTCACATAGTTCCTGGAACCCACAAACAATTAAGGTTTTGTGAATATACACAGAGGTAGACAAATAGCAATATTGTGGCACTAATTACTGTGTCTGTAATTTAGTAATTTAGTGGTTAGCACTTGCAGAACTAGGGTCCCGGTTAAATTCCCAATCGGGACACTACCTGCATACAGTTTACATGCTTTGCATGTATTTTTGGAGGTTTTCCTTCCACACTCCAAAGACATGATGGTAGGATAACTGATTCCTGTCTCAATTCACCCTAGTATGTGTATGGGTGAGATAAGGACCTTAGATTGTAAGCTCTTTTGAGTACAGAGACTGGTGTGCATGTACAGTAGTAAAGTAAAGTGCAGTGTAAATTGTCGGTACTATAAAAATTATCTATAAAAAACAAAGAGGGGACATTATCTAAAAACAAAAAAAATGCAGATTTGGAAAACATAGTCCTATAGGAAAGACTGAGCAACAATTCCAACAGATATACAGTGATTGCATTCATATCTCTTCCTATTACCTGTTTCAGAAGCCTACCCATGGCTACCTGCTAAATTTATTATTTCTCAAATCTCTGTAGGATAACCCTTTTGGGGTTTGGATGTTGGCTCTTATTTTGAGGACATGTAGACCTCTTTTTATGAGTTATGCAGTAATGCTCCTTTTTATTCAAGCAACTAAATGTGAATGCTGTGCCATTATTTTTAATAGCAGCCAAATACACCTAGCAAGCACAATACATATGTAGCATCTGTCATGTGTTGTGTTGAAAAACTAAAATTGTGCTGGTAAGTATTTTTTGGAAAGAGGGGGAGAATTAGTAGGGGAAGGGAGGGTTCTGCTCCACGGGGGGGTGGGCGAATGATAAAGGGAACACTACACTATCTCCAGAAACACTAGGCTCCATGAAATGGCCAGAGGGAATACAATTCAGCCATCAAGCTGTGCATTCAGGAGAAGGGAGGGAGTTTGTACCATTGCCTGCAGATAAGTGACTGTGGTTTTAAAATATATCCAGGGTCTCTATTATTCAGAATTTTTCATCCGTGTTGTGCAATGTAGAGGTTAAATTTTCAATTTGCAGGATGTTGTTGACTTTTGAGTTCCACATTTGTTTGGTGAGTGGAAAATTCTGCTTCCAAAAAAGAGGGATACAGGCTCTTGCTGTATTCAATAGATGGATTATTAAAGACTTCAGGACTGCAATTGGTTGCAATTTAGTACCAAAAGAGTACCAAAAGTTATGTGACAACATACTCAATGCAACCTCACAATGCCAGCAGACCTTGTAACACGTAGGGGATTTTATGTTGTCTCGAGTGTCTTATACCCTAATAACTGAAATGTGAAATCCACTATTGTGGATTTATGTGCAAAATACAGGATGTATTCACACTGCTGTGGGTAATGGTAATTTCCCAATTCTTTTCCTATTTTCTGTAAAAAGCATAAGGGGTGGGGTTATACTTAATGTCTTGGGTGGTTAGGATATTCTAGATCCTGGAAAGAGTATGATGGGAGGGGGCATTAGACCTACATATGGCCTTGCAGCATATTATTTGTCAACAAAGGTCTTCACAGATCTAACGGAGAGTTAAGCATGGAGCTGAAATCTATTTGGTTGAGCCACTTAGTCCGAATAAAAAAGTCAAGGAGGCAGAATTTGCTATCTGTATGTAGTTAGAAGAGGTTTTGACCAGACCCAGGACAAACTCTTGGCTGACAGAAGAGTCATTTTGCCATCTGAATAGTGATGCCAGTTGGGTGAGCCTGGACCTCTGGGTTTAATAGCAAAGACAGCCATGGTAGCCCTACAGTTGGGGTGGGGGACTCTTCACTTTCCATTTCCACCTATTGCTTGTAGTTCTCATTACAGCACCAGTCAACTATCCTGGTGAGATGAACTGCTGTGTGATATAGAGTAATTCTGGGCAGACCAATGCCGCACAACCCTTGGCATTTGGGGTTAAATTTAGCAGGATATCTGCAGATAAAGTTGAGAGAAGCTCTTCAAAATTCAGGTGTCAATAATTTTTCACTTGTTTCTCATCACAGGGAGTCACTCACATGGCATGGGTGCCATTCACAGAACAGCTTTGATTTTCCTCAATGAATGCAAAGTAATCTCTGATTAGAGGACATATAGTAGGGCTGGATCAGGATGCTTACCAGCGAAGAACGTCAATGCCGTCGCTTAAAGAATCTGTGCCTATACTGTGGGGAACCAGGCCACTATGTGAGAACGTGCCCAACCAAGCTCCGCAAGTGCCTGTCTATGTCTTCTGCTAAATCTCTGTCAAGTGACCCTCCTCATATGGCTCTTCCCATTCTGCTGCAGCTTCCGGGAAGAACTATTCAAGTGTCAGCCATAATTGACTCCGGGGCCTGCAGCTGTTTCATCGATCTAGCTTTTGCTGCTGAACACTGGATACCTCTGCAACCCAAGGCCCGGAGACTTTCTGTTCATCTTGCAGATGGGTCTGTCATCAAGTCCGGGCTTGTCACCCAAGAGACTGTTCCACTGTCTGCCACCATTGCCACAAGTCACAAAGAACTGCTGCGTTTAGATGACATTGCCTCGCCCCTGTTTCCCATCATATTAGGCATGCCATGGCTAAGGGCACACAACCCGTACATTGACTGGGCCACACAAGAGATTCAGTTTCACTCACACTACTGCCAACAACATTGCTTGCTGGTACCTGCATGTCAACCACCATCTCTGCTGTCTATGGACTCTGACCCTGAAGCATGTACATCCATTCCTGTTGCATACCAGGACTTTCTGGACGTCTTCAATAAAATGGGGGCAGAAACTCTTCCTCCTCATAGGTCTTATGACTGCCCAATTGAGTACTCCCAGGGGCCGAGGTACCTTTTGGAAGAATTTTTCCCTTAACTGAACTAGAACTGGTGGCTCTAAAAGAGTACATTGATGAAAGTTTAAGGAAAGGATTCATTCATCCATCCACCTCTCCAGCTGGGGCAGGCATTTTCTTTGTGGAAAAGAAAGACCATTCCCTTAGACCTTGTGTCGATTACCGTTAGCTCAATAAAGTCACAGTCAAAAAACGGTACCCCCTACCCCTGGTACCCAAACTATTTCAAAGGCTGAGATCGACAACTATCTTCATGAAGTTGGATCTTCGAGGGGCATACAATTTGGTTCGAATAGGGACCGGGGATGAATGGAAAACTGCATTCCGTACCCGATTCGGGCACTTTGAGTACCTAGTGATGCCCTTCAGGCTGTGCAATGCCCCTGCTACATTCCAGCATTTTGTCAATGTAATTTTTCATGACTTTCTGGATCTTTTTGTTATTGTCTATTTAGACGATATTCCGATTTTTTTTCCTCGTCTCTAGAGGCTCCAGGGACATGTGAAAAAGGTGCTGACTCGACTCCATAAACATGGTTTATATGCCAAACCTGAGAAGTGCGAGTTTGAATGCCAGAGCATCCAGTTCCTGGGTTTGATAAACTCCACAGAAGGTATAAAGATGGATCCCCAGAAGGTCGCTGCCATCCTGTATTGTCAGGCTCCCACAGACAAGAAAGGAATACAATGTTTTGTGGGGTTCGGAAATTCATCAAAGGATTCTCAGCCATCATTTCACCAATCACAGAACTAACCAAGCACAACAACCGGTTCTCCTGGACTCCTGAAGCTCAGTCTTCTTTTGAGTCCCCGAAAGGGTTGTCCACCTCTGCATCCATTCTAAAGCATCCTGATCCAGCCCTACTATATGTCCTGAAGGTTGACACATCGGAATCAGTAGTGGGGGCGGTACTCTCCCAATGCCAGGGGGCCAAGGCTCTTCTACACCCGGTGGCATTCTTTTCCTGTAAACTATCATCAGCAGAAAAGAAGTACAATGTGGGGGACCATGAACTTCTTGCATTTAAGGTTGTGCTGGAGGAGTGGAGATATCTCTTGGAAGGGGCAGCTCACCCAATACTAATTTTTACCAACCACAAGAACCTAGAATACTTAAGAAAGGCAAGACGCTTGAAGCCCCGTCAAGCCAGATGGGGCACTGTTCTTTTCTCGGTTTGCCTTCCACATATAGGCCTGGGTCAAGGAATACTAAGCCAGATGCTCTATCCCGTATGTTTGGTGAGTCTGAAGAATCTATGCTTCCCGACACCATCCTGTCTACAGGGAACTTCCTTCTACTACAAGAAAATATGTTGTCTTCAATTAAGCAGGTCTCTGTGGGAGTTCCCTCACCCTCTGAGACGTCCTTACAAGTAAGGGATGATCTATTATGGTACCAAGACAGGATCTTTATGCCAGAAAATGTGCATGTCTCTGTTCTAGGCCTGTGCCATGATCATGCATTAGCGGGACATTTTGGAACCAGTAAAACTTCTGAACTAGTACAACGTACCTTTTGGTGGCCTCACTTAGCCTGGGTTCAGGCCAGTGCGGTGCGAATCGAATGCCCGGCGTGACTGCGCACTGAAACGCCGGCTGTTCTGCGGTTTGTCCGCGTTTTAGGTGCGAATCAGCTGCTAACATAAATTTGCTCCTGGAGGGAAACGCCGGCTGTTCTGCGGATTTTAAGGGTAACCCCCTAGGCCGAAAAAACGGCGTGGGGGTCCCCCCAAAATCTGGTATTTTAGGTGCGAATCAGCTGCAAAATATTTTATTGCACTGCTCCGGGGGTCTTCTTCCGTCTTGGGGGGTCTTCGCGCCGGACTCCTCCACTCTCTTCTGCTCTTTTACTTAGCTCTTTCACGAGCGGAGAAGCCCGGCTTTCTTCTTCGTCGTCGCCGCCGTCGTCTGGGGGTCTCGTTCCACCTTCGGGGGGTCTTCCGGGGTCTCTTCTGTTCTTGCCGCTGTCGCCACCTTCTGCGCCGCCTTCTTCTTCTTCTTCTTAAGATGTTGACTCGTCGCTCTCTCTGGCCGGAATGGCATAGACACGCTGTGTTGTGACTTATATACAGTGGTGTGAAAAAGTGTTTGCCTCCTTCCTCATTTCCTGTTCCTTTGCATGTTTGTCACACTTAAGTGTTTCGGAACATCAAACCAATTTAAACAATAGTCAAGGACAACACAAGTAAACACAAAATGCAATTTGTAAATGAAGGTGTTTATTATTTAAGGTGAAAAAAAATCCAAACCATCATGGCCCTGTGTGAAAAAGTGATTGCCCCCTAAACCTAATAACTGGTTGGGCCACCCTTAGCAGCAACAACTGCAACCAAGCGTTTGCGATAACGTGCAATGAGGCTTTTACAGCGTCCTGGAGGAATTTTGGCCCACTCATCTTTGCAGAATTGTCCTAATTCAGTTACATTAGAGGGTTTTCGAGCATGAACGGCCTTTTTAAGGTCATACCACAACATCTCAATAGGATTCAGGTCTGGACTTTGGCTAGGCCACTCCAAAGTCTTCATTTTGTTTTTCTTCAGCCATTCGGTGGTGGACTTGCTGGTGTGTTTAGGATCATTGTCCTGCTGCAGAACCCAAGTTCGTTTCAGCTTGAGTACACGAACAGATGGTCGGACATTCTCCTTCAGGATCTCTTGGTAGACAGCAGAATTCATAGTTCCTTTTATCACGGCAAGTCTTCCAGGTCCTGAAGCAGCAAAACAGCCCCAGACCATCACACTACCACCACCATATTTTACTGTTGGTATAATGTTCTTTTTCTGAAATGCAGTGTTCCTTCTACGCCAGATATACTTGGACACACACCTTCCAAAGAGTTCCACTTTTGTCTCATCGGTCCACAGAATGTTGTCCCAAAAGTCTTGGGGATCATCAAGATGTGTTGTGGAGAAATTGAGACGAGCTTTGATGTTCTTTTTGCTCAGCAGTGGTTTTCTCCTTGGAACTCTGCCATGCAGGCCATGTTTGCCCAGTCTTTTCCTGATGGTGGAGGCATGAACGCTGACCTTAACTGAGGCAAGTGAGGCCTGCAGTTCCTTGGATGTTGTTGTGGGGTCTTTTGTGACCTCTTGGATGAGTCGTCGCTGCGCTCTTGGGGTAATTTTGGGCGGCCGGCCACTCCTGGGAAGGTTCACCACTGTTCCATGTCTTCGCCATTTGTGGATAATGGCTCTCACTGTGGTTCGCTGGATTCCCAAAGCTTTGGAAATGGCTTTATAACCCTTTTCCAGACTGATAGATCTCAATTACTTTCTTTCTCAATTGTTCCTGAATTTCTTTGGGTCTCGGCATGATGTGTAGCTTTTAAGGATCTTCTGGTGGACCTTACTGTGTCAAGCAGCTCCTATTTAAGTGATGCCTTGATTGTGAACAGGTGTGGCAATAATCAGGCCTGGGTGTGGCTAGAGAAATTGAACTCAGGTGTGGACAACCACAGTTATAGTATGTTTTAACAAGGGGGGCAATCACTTTTTCACACAGGGCCATGATGGTTTGGATTTTTTTTCACCTTTAATAATAAACACCTTCATTTACAAATTGCATTTTGTGTTTACTTGTGTTGTCCTTGACTATTGTTTAAATTGGTTTGATGTTCCGAAACACTTAAGGGTGACAAACATGCAAAGGAACAGGAAATGAGGTAGGGGGCAAACACTTTTTCACACCACTGTAGGGACAAGGGGGCAGAGACCCCGGAAGACCCCCGAAGGCGGAACGAGACCCCCAGACGACAGCGGCGACGACGAAGAAGAAAGCCGGGCTTCTCCGCTCGTGAAAGAGCTAAGTAAAAGAGCAGAAGGGAGCGGAGGAGTCCGGCGCGAAGACCCCCCAAGGCGGAAGAAGACCCCCGGATCAGTGCAATAAAATATTTTGCAAAATTGTGTGTGTTTTTTTTATTTACACTTTTCCTTAGGTGAATGGGTAGGGGTACATCATACCCCATACTCATTTACATAGGGTGGGGGGCCGGGATCTGGGGGCCCCCTTATTAAAGGGGGCTCCCGGATTCCGATAAGCCCCCCGCCCGCAGACCCCGGCCAGGGTTGTCGGGAAGGCCCTTGTCCTCATCAACATGCTGGACTTCCCCCTCAGAAGTAGTACAATGACTTGCGAATTTTTGTTCACAACGCAAGTCAGGTGCGAATCAGATGCTTGCCCATAGAAGATAATGGGCCTGAATTTGCACCTGATCCGCACTGCCCAAAAGTCACACGTGTTTTTTGTGCAATGCGCAGTGCCAGATGTCCTCTGAAACACAAAGTGCACACATTGGCGCCAATCCACCTATTTAAACCTGCCAGTGACATGCACAACTTGCTGAGTGGTCTTTTTAGCTAGTGCTTGCTTACCCGATCTGAACCAGTTTCCTGTATCCTGACCCAGCTTGCCTGAACCACCTCTTGACCTCTGCCTGCCTACTTGTGACCCCGGATTGTGTTTGACTCCGCTTCTGCCTGATGTTCCTGTGCCTCATTGCCCGCCTGTGTACCGAACCCATCTTTGCCTCTGCCTCCCGACTCGGTACCTGCTCTGACCGGCTGCTCATGAACCCTTGGCTTATGTCCCGGCTACGCTTCCAGCTACTGATTCAGTGTCACAGAGCTCCTGTCTTCAGTTCCGGCCCAGCGCTCTCAAGTCACCTGGTTCCTGCCAAATACAGCCAGAGTCATCCGCCACATCGGCCCTCGTGCCACTCTGTGTCCTCCACTCCCTGTCATCACTACCAGGGGTGTTGGACAGGAGGTGCAAGAGAATCCCCCTCTACAGCTCGAGCTCTACCAGGTACGTGACAGTACCACTCAGCCAGATGTCGGAGATCGAGGGAGGGGCTTCCCCTATGGACTCGCTATGCCAGCAACTTGCCTCCTTGACCCAGGCAGTCAGTACCCTGCAGGAAAGTTATTTGCGACTGGATTGTTGTAGGATTTACATCACATGGGCCCAGATAGGCAAATGCGAGGGCATTGCCAAAAAAATGGAAAAGTGAGCCATTTCCATGACCACGTCTCTAACACGTTTCAGACACTGTTGGATTTCGAACATGCAACATCTCAGGCGTTTTATACCAGAACATCATCATTTTAATGCTTTTTTTTGCCTGGAAGCTTACCTTCCTTGCAGCTGGTAAAATTTATGTTGCTCAAGTTACATTTTTTTTAGTATTTTACTTTGGATGAAGTTCCACACTAGTACACAATGGTGTTTAAGTACATCCCCGCCTCCTACATATGGAGGTTACACAAAGGTGAAGAATGAAGATACCAGCTAAAGGGATGGCACCCAGGTATCAGATTACAGCCAAGGTTTATGCTCTGAATTTAAACTGATTTGGTCTTTGTTCCTCAAAGCACTACTGCATTGTTTGCAACTTCTAGCTGTCTATTCAAAAAAAAAAAAAAAAGTGGCAGATAACATGTCATTTTCTAGGCAGTCTATGAATGTTACACAACACTTTTTCCTCCCAGCCACAGCAGCAGAAAAAACAACAGACACCTGCACAAGCTAACCGCTCTGTACTATGCATCATTTAACAGCCAGAAGAACAAAGCAATCTCTGTAGTGAAAAAGGAAAATAAAATGCTCTAAAAAAAGAGTTACAGCATGTGTTGGAGGGGAAAGTGGATACATGCCTCAGCTCGGTATCAGAGCCATGCTAGTAAATCAAATCAGCACTGTCTGCAAAACAACTCTGTTTTTTATGAAACAAACGTGCACTAAATTCACAAAACAAAATATAACCATTAATATATTCATTATGTCGCTGTCTTTTAAACCTGAGCTCCAGGGCTGAAAAACATTTACTCTTGCCCAGGGGGTGATAAAAAAGGGTGATATACTTACCTTATTCCAGGCCCTCATTGTCTTCCTCTATGATGCAGGACTTGTAAGGGTAGGGCATAGTTGCCAAAATTGGTAAAATAAATATTTCTAGGGACACTTTTTTTTTTCTGTGTGGCAAGAATGCCTCTGTAGGCAGAGCATCACTTAAATTAGGGGCGGGGCATTCAAGGACAACACAAGTAAACACAAAATGCAATTTGTAAATGAAGGTGTTTTATTATTAAAGGTGAAAAAAAATCCAAACCATCATGGCCCTGTGTGAAAAAGTGATTGCCCCCCTTGTTAAAACATACTATAACTGTGGTTGTCCACACCTGAGTTCAATTTCTCTAGCCACACCCAGGCCTGATTATTGCCACACCTGTTCACAATCAAGGCATCACTTAAATAGGAGCTGCTTGACACAGTAAGGTCCACCAGAAGATCCTTAAAAGCTACACATCATGCCGAGACCCAAAGAAATTCAGGAACAATTGAGAAAGAAAGTAATTGAGATCTATCAGTCTGGAAAGGGTTATAAAGCCATTTCCAAAGCTTTGGGAATCCAGCGAACCACAGTGAGAGCCATTATCCACAAATGGCGAAGACATGGAACAGTGGTGAACCTTCCCAGGAGTGGCCGGCCGCCCAAAATTACCCCAAGAGCGCAGCAACGACTCATCCAAGAGGTCACAAAAGACCCCACAACAACGTCCAAGGAACTGCAGGCCTCACTTGCCTCAGTTAAGGTCAGCGTTCATGCCTCCACCATCAGGAAAAGACTGGGCAAAAATGGCCTGCATGCAGAGTTCCAAGGAGAAAACCACTGCTGAGCAAAAAGAACATCAAAGCTCGTCTCAATTTCTCCACAACACATCTTGATGATCCCCAAGACTTTTGGGACAACATTCTGTGGACCGATGAGACAAAAGTGGAACTCTTTGGAAGGTGTGTGTCCAAGTATATCTGGCGTAGAAGGAACACTGCATTTCAGAAAAAGAACATTATACCAACAGTAAAATATGGTGGTGGTAGTGTGATGGTCTGGGGCTGTTTTGCTGCTTCAGGACCTGGAAGACTTGCCGTGATAAAAGGAACTATGAATTCTGCTGTCTACCAAGAGATCCTGAAGGAGAATGTCCGACCATCTGTTACACTTTTTCACACCATATATTATGTGGATGGTTGCACAAAAAGCAAAATAAGTGACAATGCGGCAGGCGAAGCATTCCGTGTTGAAAAGTGGTCATGGTTTAAAATATGTAAAATTTTGGGTATGGCTTTAATGGGGTGTGGATAAATTGGATCTGACTTGACTTGCATAGTGCAGAATGTGGTAAAATAAATAGGGAATGTACTGTGCCGAACAAGGGAGAATGGAGATCACTGTGTGTGTGTGTGTATAGGACAGAGATGTGTGTGTGTGTGGGACAGGGGACAGAGTCTACTGGCTGCTGACTGTCCATGATATTGCTTAGTTTCCATGATTCTGCTCGGGACATGGTCTGCTCGGGACACCGGTCAGTTTTCTGTGAATGTCCCAGACAATTAGGCACTGTTGCCGACTATGGTAGGCTGGTGGTTGTTTATAACGTCCTCCATGTTTCCCTCCTCATTGGGCACCAAGCCAGGGTCACATGAGAGGCCTACCCCGGGTAGGTTCTTCTGGGCTATGCTAGGTACCTTGTACAGGGTCACTTTACCACAAATGGAGTACCTTTGCTTTGTGCCATATTCATCAATGCCCTGGGACAAGGCTGATGCTGCCATGAGGGAATACTGAACTTTAAGGCGGACCTCTACTTTTAGAGATGAACGAACACCATGTACACTTGCAGTGCAACTGCACTCAAGTTAATTCTTGGTTCCCTGTGACAGTGTACACCTTCTCTGTAATCGCCATTTAGGAGGGACATGTTAAGCCAATGTCCACATCCACCTGTCCAGTGTTTTCCACTACTTCCCAGTAGCAGAGTGGGTCCCGCCATGCACTCTGCGCAGGCTCCACACATGCACCCAACTTAATTCTTGAGCTTCAGAACCTCTGTACAAGATGGGAACCCATCCTGTGTGAATCTGCCCCCTTGCTCTGGGAGACAGACCGCTGGCCACTTGTGTCTTCACACTACTCCACTCCACATCAATGTCTTCATACCCCAATGTGTTAAGACCTACTCGGTGAACTGTGTGTGAGCTGGCTACTTGCAATACACAAGGGCAATGGTTCAAAACTTTAGTTAGAAAAGAGCCAAAATTAAGATTTCACAGTCCAACATACATGTGCAAGGTTATTTCTTTGTCTCTACTCCTAACTATAGGCTGTTTGCTGCCTTGGCATACCTGCAAAGGTGAAGTCTAAGCAATTACAGTCCTTCATAGGCACTCTTATGTAGATGCAAATCCTTAAGAGGCATGCTCCAGTGCTTGTGTCTTCAGGGTGAACCCCAGGTTCAGATCAATTTACATGATGTTGGATTGCCTCCTTCTGCTGCTCATGGGTTTCATTCTCCAACTCTCTCCCTTACAGGCACATTTCGTTAGGGATAATCCCCAAAAACCTTCCCCAACTGCCTCTCCAGGGCTTCTCTGCACTCCCTTCCAACTTTGGGGGGCTCTCTTAGGGGAACTCCTCTTACTGGACAACTGTTATATGTTATATATCACAAAATTAGTGGGCCAGACTCAAAGCAGAACCTGCCAAAAAGACCAAATAACCGGGAAAGGCATGAACTCCTACCCTCCCAGGGACAGCAGCTACCTAACAATTTCAACCCACTCACAGACTGCTGGTCCTGGATTGTACAGAATGCTTACAGAATGCTGCAACCTGTCAGACAGTAAAAGGAACAGGCTTTGGGGGTGTCTGGTTGTGCAAAGAGGAGGGAGCCTGCACAGGCAAGGAAAAAGTATACTAGCTTATTTATAATCCCTTAGGCAAAACAAGCAGTTTAAAGTTGTGTCCGGGGCCCATGATGTGGCACTGTGTTTAACACAAAATATGGACACAGGTGCATCTGAAGTCATAAATATTACTGTTAATTACGCTAATGTTCATGTAACATTTACATGCGTACTGTATTATTGCAATCGTTTGGATGCCTGCTTCCTAGCAACCAAGGATTCTAGGACACAGGAGCCTATTAATAGTGTATATTCAACGGCTATACACATGCGTAGAGACAGTTAAAGCGCATGATCTTGCTGCCAGCAAGACCCTGCATTTTACATTGTGAAATAGTTACGTGTGAATGCGAAATTTTAGCTCTTTCCCGATTACTTTACTCAACACCGGCAGGCTTTCAGCCCTCTAATGTAAAAACACAGCAGGTGTTTTGGCCCTATTGACAATTGAGTTGAGCATCTTTAGTTGCTTTTTCAAGGTTTTTTCTTTTTGAGCAATTGTACAGGCGTTTTTCCGCGTGTTCCAGGATTGAATGTTTTTTTGCCATTGGTAAACTAGTTACTAGGCAAGAAAACAGCGTGTTTTTTTTCACGCTCTTATTGAAGTATATTAGGGTAAAACAAGTGACTCTTCCTTATGTACTTTTTTGAGCGACAGGCTGCCTTCAAGTGACACTAAGCTCAGGTGTGAAGAGGTGCCACTGAATATAATGGCAATCTGTTGAACGTTGAAGTGCTTGAAGCTGAAAATCACGCTTCAAATTACTCAGTAGTGCACAGGGCCTAAGCTTTTAGAAACCATTAAAACCAGACTCTAGAGTCTTTGTTGTGATCTTTGAGGTTCTTTGAAAAATAATTACTTCAGATTAATATCACCTAGAGAGGTCAGTGGTGGTTTGTTTTAAAGCTCTTTAACCACTTGTCAAAGAGCATTTTTGCTCTCTCAATTAACTCTAACTATTTTAATCCTCATGCTGCTAGCCTTAGTAAATAGATAGCAAGGTATCTTACATATGTGTGGTCCAGCCCATTGACAACGTCGGGTGGGGCCTATGGGAGTGACGTCATCATTCACCGCAAGTGATTGGACAAACGGGACAGACCTAGAGCAGCCCATAGGAATGCTATATAGTTGTCATTCGTGCACTGTATAGCCGGTTCGGCCTGCGGATGGTGTAAATATGCATCTTTTATGCTCAATAAACTCTTCTATACAGTATTACGCTATGGGATAGTTTCTTGTCTTTAATCTCTGAGAGACATTGCGGCTGTTGTGTCAGGAGCACAGATGATCCACTGGCTGGGGCTTGGCTGGATTAAACCTAAAAGTGCTGTTTGACCATTTGCTGTGACAGTGATTGTCAAAGACATCTGATAAGCTACAGATTTCTCCTGCATTTTTCCACTGGTGGATTAAAAATGGAAAATTGAATTTCAAATACTTACTGCAATTTTCCTTTTTTGACAAGCTCCATGTCAGCCTACCACTGGGTATGCTCTGTCCATACCCCCACCTGCAGGACCTAACTCAAGAATTTAACTCCCACCCTCAGGCCGGTGTTCCATAACTCAATTTCCGCACATGGGTGGGAGTCTGTGCTGACATAGAGCTCATCAGGAACAGAAAATTGCGGTAAGTATTTGATATCCAATTTTCAGTTTTCCCGACAGCTCCATGTCAGCCTACCACTAGGAACTAACTAGCTAACCAGGGTGGGATAATGCTAGTTAACCATATAAAATATGGTTAACTATAGACTCCGGCTAACGAGATAACCGTTTTGCCAAAATTAACAGTTGTCAATAATGACGGATCCTTGCGATAATGGAAAAAAAAGGATTGTATGGATGACCACTTTGCCGCCTTGCATATTGACTTCATTGAGTCGCTACAGGAGGTTGAGCCGTTTCTTGTGTAGCACGCTGTTATTTCTTTAGAAATGGCCAACCCCCCTATCCATATATGAGAGGGAGATCACTTTCACAATAAAAGAAGCAATCACACTGCTCAAAGCTCTGGCCCACTTGCGTGAACCTCTGGGAACCACAAACAGGCAATCTGATGCCATAAAAATTGGGTTTGCATGGATATACGTCTTCAGTGTATCCCTGACATCCAAAGGACTAACTTTTTGTCCATCTTAAAGATGACAAGTAGGCAACACAATTTGTTGACTTAGATGGAATCTTGAGGCCACTTTTGGATTAGAATCCAGTATCAGGAGCAGAATAACTGTCCGCCAGGAAGGACTTATAGGGTTCATTATACGATAGACCCGCCAACTCAGAAACCCTCCTAGCAGAGGAAAGTGGTCTTTAATGACAGTTCCCATAGCGACAATCATGGATTTTGGAGCAGACAGGTAGTTGAGTACTATTGTGAGGTCCCATTTAGAAATGTAGGTGTCCTGGGAGGCTTTGGCTTTACTACGGTCTTAAGAATTGAAGAATCAGAGGTCCACTGAGTACCGAAAAGGGCCGACGTGGAAGAAATGTGTCCTTTAAGTGTGCTTGCTCTCAGGCCCTTGTCTAGACCTCTTTGACGAAAACCGAGGACATGACAAATGCTTGCTTCCCTGGAGAAAACTTCTGATGTAGCATATTCTTGTAATTTTGCCAGAATTTGTTGAAGACTTTGTTCATGCTGCTCTTCTGTGCTCTCACGAGGGCATCTACCATTCTCAAGAGCAACCTAAATCCACAAACTTTCGCCTCTTAAAATCCAGGCTGCTAACTCCAAGCTTCTCCGGAGCTGGATGAAGTACTTGACCTTGTGTCACTGTCTGGCAGCTGAGAAGATTTGTACTAGGTGTCTGTAAGATATAAATAGTTTGGTGCATATCCACTGTTTAGGAAAAACCCCTGTAAAGGGTATCTTCTCCACTGAGCCACTCAACACAAGGACAGGAGAGACCATGGTCCTGATAGTCACCAGGCATGCAGATGCTGACCGGTGAAGAGAGGGACACCAGGACAATTTTGTACTTTTCCACCGGTATGTTCTCTAGCTGCAGAGAAAGGCATACTTTGAACCATGATTAGTTGGGCTTTTAATTACAGAAGGACTGTGTAGGGGTCAGATGACTCTGTTCTTTATTCGCCAACCGCCAATTTAGACATTTATCTTGATGCAGGAATCCAGACTGTCCACAATCACAGAACCTTGCTGTCAATTTAAGCTTCATCTTATATGAACAAATGCAGTAAATGAGTACTTCCTTGAAAACCTCATCAACATCTAATAGTAATGTAATGTATCTGGCCAATACCATAAGGGACACACCGACCAAAAGGGGTCACTCCAAACGCTGGACACCTCTCTCTTCACAGGGGTATAATTTTGACTTCTGCTGTGAAAACATATTTTTTTTGCTCCATTCTTCTAGAATGAGCCTTAACTCACCATAGGGAATTTGCAAAGCTTGATCGGAGGCACTTCAAATATGTCATGAATCTGCAGTAATGTTTCATGCCCTGTCTGTCTGCTTACCTCTCTGGTCTGTGTATTAGCTTAAGGACCACGCTCACACACCTGCATGTTTAGGCAATCTTCTCTCAGCATGGCTCCACCCCAGTATCTAACATGAAACCCTACTTAACTCCGTGCACTGCAAGTTAGCCTTGCCCGAGCAATAGTGCGTTATGGCTTCCCTGTGTGTTTCTTGCCATGTGCTTTACATCTTATTCCGTGTACCAACTTTGGCACATCTTATTCCCTGTCTGCTTGTAGCCCTGACCTTTGGCGTGTTCTCCTGACCATCCCTGTCTGCTTGTTGCCCCAACCTTGGCTTGTCCTCCTGACTATTCCTTGTTGCCCTGGATTCTCCTCCCTGGATTCCTCTCCATCCACCAGAGCCAGTCGTGAGTATGAGCTGGGAGACCCTGAGGGCAGCGACCTGGAGTCAGCTGCAGCAAAGTCCATCCTCACCATCAGAGGCGCTGGTGAAAACCTGCTGGCTCTTATGTCCCGTACACGCGATCGGATTTTCCGACAACAAATGTTGGATGTGAGCTTGTTGTCGGAAAGTCCAACCGTGTGTATGCTCCATCGAACATTTGCTGTCAGAATTTCCACTCACAAATGTTAAAGAGCAGGTATTCAAATTTTCCACCAACAAAACTTGCTTTCGGAATTTCCGATCGTGTGTACACAAGTCCGTCACACAAAAGTTCATGCATGCTCGGAATCAAGCAGAAGGAGCCACACTGGCTATTGAACTTCCTTCTTCTCGGCTCGTCATACGTCTTGTACGTCACCGCGTTCTTACGTTCGGAATTTTGGGCCAACGTTTGTGTGACCGTGTGTATGCAAGACAAGTTTGAGCCAACATTCTTCGGAAAAAAATCCACAGTTTTGTTGTTGGAAAATCCGATCGTGTGTACGGGGCATTAGACTCTGCGCCCTGGGGGATCTTATGCTCAAGCTGTCAGAAACCATGAATCATACTGAGACAGAAGTACAGTTAAATCACACTTGTTTAATAATAGTAAAAAAAGGTAAACAGAGTAAACGTAGTCAAAACATAGCCAGGAACCAGAACTCATAGTCAGACAAGCCAAAACGTCAGGGAGCCAGAGATGAGCGTAGTAGACCAGCAAGCAGGAGATGGAGCCAGAAGGAATGCAGCCAAGCAAGTCTTAAACAGGAACACAGGAGAGCGTCTCTAGAGATGTTACCAAGGCGAAGGCAGAGATCATCTGGACTGGACGGCTTAAGTAGGCAGGACTGATGAGCAGGATATCATCAACAGGTGAGTCACTGTGGAGAGATACAAGAGTCACTGTGGAGAGATAGGAGCTGGCAATTAGCCAAAAGTTGAGCGGCAAGCTTTGAGAAGGAAGGGCTGAGCCCAGCAATGACACTAGCTCCCTGTTTGATCCGTGTCAGTGCCATGTCAGTACCTGGCCTCAGGTGACCTGACAGTTTGCTCTGGTCATGGACCCAGCTGATGTGCCACTACTCACCGATGATCAGCTGCAGGGCATTGTCTGCAGACTCGAGACCCATGAATCTAATCAGACCCAGGTGATTGCGATTCCTTCAGGATTTAGCTTTCTGTTTTGAACAGCTTCAGGCCTCCTTAGTATCCCCAGTTCGACAACCTCAACCGCAATCTGCAGCCGTATCTGTTTCAGTCACAGTCGCAGCCACAAACCCTTTGCATTTGCCAGCTCCGTCCCGTTACTCTGGTGACTCCAAGTCCTGCAGGGGGTTCCTTAGCCAGTGTACCATTCATTTTGAACTCCAGCCTCAAAACCAGATAGATATTCTCTTTCAGGAAAGGACCCTAGAAAAAAAGACTCCTCCTTGGTCCTTAGTCAGCCTGAGCTCCTCTCTCTTCAACCCCTGGAGCATCCCCTGCCAGCTGAGGAACCGATGCAGCTGGGTCAGACTAAGCTATCTCCCGAGAAACGTGCTAGGCGCAGAACTTTGGGCCTGTGTCTCTATTGTGGGGTCTTTTTCGTGACACATGCTGACTTCATCCAGAAAAGCTTGGGTCTAATACATCTGGAAGGTGAAGTATTAGACCCAGAAATATCTCCATCTTTCGGTGTTTCTTCACGTTGGCGCTTCCTCTCATTCAAGTCTTGGCATATCTGGATTCCAGGGCCGCTGGCAATTTTATGGACTGGAGAACTGCATCTTCCGTGAAACTTACCCTTCTGCCCCTCATCACTCCATTGGTGGTCTCGACGATTTGATGGCGTGGTTTTTCCAGGGGGCCCTATATGCTTCCAGACCCTCCCTGTTAAGATGTCGGTAGGGATATTCCACCAGGAGTGGATATCCTTCCTTATCCTACCTAAGACCTCAACCCCTATCGTTATGGGCCTTCCTTGGTTACAGCTCCATTCTCCACATGTTGATTGGACTTCTGAGCAGATCCTGGCTTGGGGTTCCTCCTGTTTCTTGTCCTGCCTACTCAAGGTTGCCCCAAAAGAGAGACTTCCTGTTGCCACCACCTGAGGTGGCAACTGAGGTGGTGACGCACAAATCCCTGTGCTGTCAGAGGAGAGGAGACATGTTGTTTGTTCTTAGTAAGTAGGAACAGCGAAATGTCTCCTCTTGATCGCCCCCTATTGTTAAGTCCTTCCCTACCAGTGTCATTTATACAGTAATCAGTGCATTTTTATAGCACTGATCACTGTATAAATGTCAATGTTCCCAAAAATGTGTCAAAAGTGTCCGATCTCTCCGCCACAATGTCGAACTACCGCTAAAAATCGCAGATCACCGCCATTACTAGTAAAAAAAATTAAAAATGCCATAAATCTTTCCCATAGTTTGTAGACACTATAACTTTTGCGCAAACCAACCAATATACGCTTATTGCAATTTCTTTTTACCAAAAATATGTAGAAAAATATATATTGGCCTAAACTGATGAAGAAATTTGTTTTTTAAAAACATTTTTTGGGGATATTTATTATATCAAAAAGTAAAAAATATAGTTATTTTTTTTTCTGTGTATAGCGCAAAACATAAAAACCGCAGAGGTGATCAAATAGCACCAAAAGATAGCTCTATTTGTGGGAAAAAAAGGATGCAAATTTCCTTTGGGTACAGCATTGCAATTAGTTGGCATTGCAGTGCCAAATTGTAAAAAGTGTTCTGGTCAGGAAGGGGGTAAAATTTTCCGGGGCTGAAGTGGTTAAGCAGGTTGTGAGTTATCCCCAAAAAAACATGCCTTTCCCAATGTGGAGTGAACTCTTTTTTTCTGATGAGTTTTCATTGAACCATTCACAGAATCAGGCCCTATTTATAAAATGCTTATAATGTGTAGTTTTAGTGTTATTTTTTTCTAGCCCCTTGCTGCTCAACTCAACAATTACATTTCTCTGAATTACTGTATATAAAGCAGCAAGATGTATTTTTCACAGTTTGCAGATCTGACTACTACTGTGGCCTATCAGAAATTATTGATTTACAATAGTATCTACCAAGTCCAATTGGCACTGCTCTGATAATGTAACATAAGCATAGCCCATCTTATTTATTTATTTATTTATTTATACATATTTGATTCAAGTCCCCAGACCTGACAATTAATGAAAATTTGTGTATAGATTTTAAACATGCAGTGTAAGATCACCTAGGATTATTTTATTTTTAAACTAGAAGTGTTCTGCAAGAAAGAGTGAGAAAAATTCCTAAAGCAAGAATTGAAGATTGTTAGCTGGTTACAATAATTATTTGGAGGCTGGAATTTCTGTACAAGAGACTGATAGTGTATGGAAACGTTTGCAGATGCCACATTTTGTATTGTGGCATTGCGGCTAAGATAACCCAGCAGTGTAGCCTTACTGCTTCACGCTGGGAACCCTACTGCACATGCGCGAGGCTCCGCTCCTCTTTTCTACTGGCCCGGCGACAGGGGGAGGATGAGGGGGCCGAGCGGTGACGTCAATAGTCGCGGCTATGGCCCCCGGAAGTGGAACAGGCACCGGAGGGGGGGAGGAGACAAATGAGCAGAAGTTCCACTTTGGAAATCCACTTTAATGGCTCCCACTGCTGTGTCTAAACCAATGAAGAGACAGGAAGACAAGAAGGCTCTCGTGCACATTGCTGGATTGAGATCAACTCAGGTAAGTATAAGGGGGGGGGGGGCTGCTTGCAGAAGGTTTTTTACCTTAATGCATAGAATCCTTTTTCTGGTACTTGGTTGCCCTCAGGACTTATTACTTGCTATATTCAATGACCAGGTAGCACTGGTGGAGGCGCAAAGGTCAGACAAAGAGTCTCTGTGGCACAGGCAGTTGCAAATGTCTGCAGAGGATGGCAAAGACATGGTCAGGAAAAGCAAAAGGTCAGTACACAGGTTATCAGATTCAGGCAATGGCAGCTAGTTAGGTACCTACGAAAGACTTATAAAAAGTCTCAGTAAGATTTAAATCAAGTGCCTTGGAAAGGAAGGGCCAATCAATACAGAAAGACAGAGAAAGCAGAGGGCATTGCCTGCTGGATAGGCATGATCAACAAAAGCTGAGAACCCAGTAGTACTGGTATGGGCTGCCTACATTAGATATGTGATTTTATAATTTGACTGTAGCTCTCTTTTCGGTTTAATCCATGCAAGGGCAGTGTTAACTTTAAATTTAGTAAATTTGTCAAACGTGCTATTGACCAGTGGTGCCTAAACATTTTTTCATAGTTTAAAGCACTGCTTCACAAAACTACAGTTAAAAACAAAGCAAAACACAAAAACGTAAGTTAAAGTGGACCTATACTAAGGTTTGCCTTTCTAAAAGGCATTCATTTGCATAGTTTAAGGTGGCAAAGCAAGTCTATATAAAAACGTTCCTTAGATTATGATGTCTGGTAAGAAGAAGCAGAGCATTTCCACCCTTGTGACTGTGCCTAGGCGATAGTTGCATTTGCTTCTCAGGAGTTTGATAAGCATATTCCATCCACTCCTATTTCTGATTACTAGAATACATGGAAGGTGTCATCTGGGGAAAAGGAAGAGCTGTTCCAAACAGACACTACAAACATACGCAGTCTCCCTAGCATGCACACCAGTACTATATTGGGAGTCCTCTGTCCATTGGACAGTGCGGCACAAAACCTAAAAGTCACAGATCCGCTAAAATTGACTCAGCACCATGCAATCACTGTCTGTGACCAATTACAGCATCACACGTAAAGAATGGTTGTTGACAGCAGCCAGCTTTCACTTTCAAACATCGGTTAGTGTGTGAGAGGAAAGAAAGCTTCCTGACTGCAGCCAGTACTAGTATATATCAGTGCCAGTGTCATTTAGTACAAGAGAAAATGCCACTCACCCATCTACAACATATTACACCATTGGGGTGTCTACTTTCCAAAAAATTGTCATTTCGGGGGTTTGTGCACTGTCCTGCCAATTGAGTTCCGCCCCCACACCAAAAAATTAAATACTGTAGCTGTTGACTTTTAATATTAGTTCAGGAATCCCGACGATGGCGGCACCCCAGCCAATTTTTCGATTGGCTCTCGGGTGCTGCCGCCACCATTTGTGGTAATGGAAACTGACAGTGAAGCCTTTTGACTTTAAAGTCGGTTCCCTACTGCAAATGCGCGAAGTGCTTTCTAACTGGCCCGGCGGCAAAGGAAGGAGGAGGGGGGCTGAACTTCCGAAAAATCTTTCCGCAGCGGCGAGGTCTCCTGGAACGGGTACCTGTCAAAAACAGGTACCCGCTCCCCCCAAAAGGTGACAAACGTGGCACCGGAGGGAGGCAGGAAGCAAACAAGCGGAGCTTCCACTTTTGGGTGGAGCTCTGCTTTAACTACCACAATTTCAAAAAATATATATATAATTAATTTGAGTACAGTTTTGCACAATGGAGAAAATTTCACTGAGAACTAAAAAATTACCTGGACAGGTGGGGGGTAACATGCTGATCCTCAAGAGTTTAAAATATTCTCTGGTGATCTTGCCATGAAGGTTCTTCCCTGTGCTTTGTCCCATTCTCACAATATTGTTTCTGCATTGTCACGTGTTCTTCTGATGAATACTACGAGTGGGTGCTTCAGGCATAAGATTGTCACCATTACACAAGGTGATACCCACCCTGAGAGATACCATTCAACCATCACTGGAGTGCATGCATGTAGACCGGAAGTAGAAAAGATAACATATTCTTAACTTTATATTCTTAACATCTTAAAGGGGTTGTAAATTAAAAATTTTTTTTAAAATAAAAAACATGTTATACTTACCTCCACTGTGCAGCTCGTTTTGCACAGAGTGGCCCCAAACCTGGTCTTCTGGGGTCCCTCAGCGGCTGTTTCAGCTCCTCCCCACAAGAACCAAACACCTTCATGCGAGCTCTCTCGCATGGTGTGTAGATATTGTGGGCACGCTCCCGTGATACAGCCGGCGGCTAAAGCTGCTTACTGTATCACTCGGCCCCCGCCCCCCGGCACGCCGCGTCATTGGATGTGATTGACAGCAGCACGAGCCAATGGCTGCGCTGATTTCAATCCATCCACTCTAGCCAGCCAATGTCCAGGCTGAGCGGCGAAGAAGAAATCAGGGGCGAGCGCAGCAGGTAAACGAGCTCAGGTAAGTAAAACGGGGGGCTGGGAGGGCGGTATTGTCGGATGCATGTAGGATGCATTAAGGTGAAAAAAATTTACCTTTACAACCCCTTTAACTTAACCACCTCAGCTTCAGAAGTTTTTACCCCCTTTAGGACCAGAGCATGTTTTGCTATTTAGCACTTTAACTGGTAATTGACGTGATCATACAACAATGTACCCAAACAAAATTTTTATAATTTTTTCACACAAACTGAGCTTTCTTTTGGTAGTATTTGATCACCACTGGGTTTTTTTTTGTTTGTTATTTTGCAATTTAACTGAAAAATAAACAGAACATTTTGAAAAAAAATAAAAAAAACATTTTTACTTTCTACTATACAACATATCCAATAAAAAGATTTAAAAAAATCAAATTTCTTTATAAATTTTGGCAAAAATGTATTCTGCTACATATTGTTGATTAAAAAAATCCCAATTTTTTTTTTTATACTACTAATGGTGGTGATCGGCAACTTATAATGGGACTGGGATAGTGCAGTGGGTAATCTGACACGAACTGACACTGATTGGGAACTGACATCACCAGTGAGACTAATACAGTGATCAGTGATAATACTATATACTGTCACTGCACTAAATGGCACTTGCTACAAAGGGGTTAACATCTAGGGCAATCAAAGGTTTAACTGTGTGTCTAAAATGTGTAATATGTGCTGCTTTTTTTACTAATAATCTCTTTGTTTCTTATCCCAGAGAGATTGTTCCTTCTGTACAGAGCCCTGTGTTGATTGTCAACACAGGGCTCTGGGCTGTAATTGGACACAGCCGATCAGCAGGTCCCGGCATTGAATTATTGGACGGGACCTGCTGACAGACTCACGCAGTGTATTGTGCACCCTAAACCCAGAAACAAGCAGCGACATACAAGTATGTCACTTTGCCTATACGGGGCGCCCGTCCGCAGTACATTGTGGGGAGTGTTTATGATACACAGTGCTTTAGCATAATAAATGTAATTTAGTTAGAGTTTACATCAATCTTAAAAAAGAATGAGAATGGTTTAAACTTTGTTAAGATTGTTTTATTGCTGTCTGTGTTCCCACTGGTGAGATTCGCTTTCTCCAAAAAAAAAAAAAGACAAATTTATATTAAAAAAAGTAAGACAATTGTGATCTCAACTGACAAGTTCAATGTTGTAGCAGCATAAAACAGCCCACTAGGCACAGTCTAATGATAATTATGATCTGAATTATCTGCTGTCCCGTGTCTTGCTGCCAAGTGTTAGAGACAGGAGGCTTATGATTGTAGAAACAGAATGATGGCACAAAGTGCAGTAACATAGTGTAGCATATCGAGTTTAAACAAGGGTTATAAAACCTAGTACTATTCTCACAAATGAGCAAAGAAGACAAGTGCAGAAGTACATTCTTACAAAATTTGGGATCCTCAGTTTTCCCAGGATCCCACACGATCCCTCAGTGGCTCCTAGGCAATGTGACCAGAAGCCAATATCTGCAGCAATTATCTTTGCCTTTTTTCCCCTGCTTTTTTTTTTCTTTTAGGTTTGGATTAGTGCTTGGGGAATGAAGGGCTAAAAGATAACGGTTGCGTTCTTTTTAATGAAAAAAATAATAATACTGTAAACTAGTGTTGGGCGAACAGTTCGGGCCGAGCATAAGTTCAGCACAAACATTGGCTGTTCGCCCATTCGACGAACACCCAAATTGTCGAGGCTATCGACTGTTTGCCGAATGCCCCACAATGAACCGAATGCCCCACAATGCACTGAGCACTGCACAGGGGGGGGACCCCCATGCAGTTTTTTCGGCGTAGGGAGTACCCTTAAAATCCATACCAGACCTAAGGACCTGGTATGCCTCTGGAGGGGAATCCATGCCGTTTTTTTTTTCAAAAATTGGGCGTGTTCTTCCCCCTCAGAGGTAGTACAATGACTTGCGAATTTCTGTTCAGGACGCAAGCCAGGTGCGAATCAGATGCGTTCCCATAGAAGATAATGGGCCAGAATTCGCACCTGATCCGTCCCGCAACGCACCAAAGACGGTTGCGTGTTTTCGTCAATTCGCATTGCGCATGCACTGGACATGTGTGAACGTGCCCCATTGAAAACAATGGGTTTTCAAATGTCCTGCGAATTCGCAGTATTTTGCCCTGCTGTGAATTCGCTATAGTGTGAACCCAGGCTCAAAGTGCAAAGAGATGAATAAAAATAGTACGTATGTGCATCCAAATCCAAAATTGCAGCAAACTGACTGAAATGGACTAAATCACTAATGTATATAAAATATCAGAGAAAAAGATATAGATGAGATCCTATGGGGAAAACAATAAATAATGTGGTGCACTACAAGTCCCAGCTTGAAATAAAGATTGCACCGAAGCAGCAAATGGGTAAGAATACCCACACAGTACGTATTAATAATATGCTTCTTGCAAAGAATAAAGTTCCGGATAGCTTAAATGCAAAGTTCAGTGTGGTTTCCGTGCAAATTAAAAAACGTGATCTGTGGTGTTTTCAGGGGTGCACCCCACTGTTTCCCCCAGCCTCTCACCTCTAGTAATGGCCCCAATAGGCCTAGTAAAGCAAAGGACCTCTGGATGGTAATCCTGGTGAATAACCTGGTGAACCTCGCTTTCCTATGGATTCCTATGCGTTCTCCTGCCTCTCATTCCGGTCCCCATACAAACTCCAAATGGCACTTCAGAGGGAAGGGATCACTCCCAGTACAGGTCAGCATAAGGGGTAAGGGATGAAAGAAAAAAAGGTGCTCCAATGTGTAGTAAAATATGAATAATTTTAATAAAACATATCCACTTACATAATAATTAGTGTAGAACCGCACAAGATGGAGGAACTTCCGGTCTCGGCCGAAAACCGGAAGTCAACAATAGGCACCTGACTTCCTCCCTCACGCGTATCTTCACGGCTCACGTGACTTCCTCAAAGGGTATCTTTGATCACTGTTCCTGATTACTAGAAGATCTCTGTGTACTTCCCTGTCAGAACAACCTTGTTTACATAGGCAGATCCCTGTTCTGCCGTTCTGTGGAGCGATTGCGGGTGGCCTGCAGAAATCGGGTCTGCAGTATCTAGTCCACGAAATAACATACAGGTACAGTGTTTGCGCAATAGAGCCGCCCTGCCGCAGTACTGTATATAAATGCGGTGGGCGATCTTGAAGTGGTTAAACAGGTACACAGGGTTGGAAGATCTGCTAAAGCAGGCCAGAACAGTCTATAGCCATTTCAGGCGGTCATACACAGCCAGTGCTCAGTTGGCTGAAATTCAGCGGGAAATCTACCTGCCCATAAACCACCTGATTTGTGACATGCCTATCAGGTGGAACTCAACTTTGGCAATGCTGCAGCAGCTGCACATGCAACAGAGGGCCATCAACGAGTACATGTGTGAGTATGGCACAATGACAGGCTCAGTTTTTATTCCCCATGCCAATGGCTGCTGATAAAGAATGCATGCACTGTACTGTCACCATTTGAGGAGGCAACAAGGATGGTGAGCCATGACAATGCATGCATCAGTGACACAATCCCTCTTGTGTTCCTGCTGGAGCAGACTCTGCATGGCATTATGGATAGGGCACTCGAGGCAGAACAGCGGGAGAAAGTGGACTTTCTTTCCTCCCAAGGTCTGCTTTATGCAGACACCATTCTTGTGATGCCACAGAACATACACGAGGAGAGGGAGGAGGAGGATGATTCTGGCAGTTTGGAGGCATTGAAGCAGAGGAAGACATATGTCAAGCCTTAAGAGATGGTTTTCTGTCCCCAGAACCCTTGGGAGTTGTACGTGGCTGGGAGGAGGCAGTTCCAGATACTGTCATTCTATGTGCCCACAAGGACTCTGCTTCTCATGCCTCCATCATTATTCAAAGTCTGCGAAAGGACCCAAAAAATTTGTGGCATCAAGGTGAAGGATTACAATTGGCAACCCTCCTTGACCACTGTTATAAGGAGAAAATCTCAAACTCATCCCTTCCCCACAGAGGGAGCGGAGGATGAAATATCTTGAGGACACCTTAAAGTTTATGTAACACATTTCCTGACTCTGGTAGGTTGCAGTCTTATGGAAAAGCTAGTTTTGAGACTTCTGTTGGTCAAGAGAGGAGCGGTGGAGAAGGGGGCTACCTCAATGATGCATTTCAAATTATTTTTAGTCCTCGGCACCCAGGGCTGTCAGCTTCCACATCGCATTGACAGCTTCTGCATCATATGGTGGGAGATTATCCAGGGGAGAAAACAGACCTGGAGAGCTTTCCAGTTGACGGTCCACTGATTTACTGGGTCATGAGAAATACCACTGACCAGAACTTGCCCAGTGTGCAATTGAGCTGCTGGGCTGCCCTGCATCTAGTGTGCTTTTCGAATGGGCATTCTGTGCTGCCTGTCTGTTCACAGACTCTGTTGACTGGCTGACATTTATCAAAATGAATCATTCCTAGATTAGCAGCAGCTATCAAGCCCCTAATGCCGATTAAGTGTTTTTGGGATGTGGAATCTGTGCAAGACTGTCTAGGCTGCCTAGCTTTGTGGGTGTTGGGTGTATTGTGAAGACATTTTTTGGTATAGGTTTCAATGTTTCTGCATCTGATTGACAGGTGCATATAATTTCTATTGTTAAACAGCAAGGCTAATTCTTGCTTTCATTAAGAGCAACTCTATAGGGTTTATGGTGTGAAGGCACCGCCAACACCCAAAGCCCAATTTTTGCACACCTTTTTGACCGGGGCATATCATTTCAATTTTTGACAGCAAGGCCAATTCTTGCTTTCGTCAAGAGTACCTCTACAGGGTTATGGTGTGAAGGCACCACAAACACCCAAAGCCCAATCCAATCCACATCTGATACTTTTATCCAAGACAGGTTGGGTATTTGTGTGTTCAAATCAGTCTTCACTTTATTAATAGACATGATAAGTCCATGTTTATACCACCACTGTAAGACTAGTGACTGATCCAAACAACCAAGGGTCCTTATGTAAAGAGGTCCGTTATGCTCTCAAACTTGTCTTTTGAGGCAGTTAAAGAACTTTATTACTACTATTGGGGCACTGGTCATCTTTTGCATTGATGTTGATGGTAGTGCCACCGCTAGCCATGCACCCACAGTCTCTGTGGTGAGAGGTATGTATATATGTGGATGGATCCTATCTGCAGCTGATCCAAGACCTCATCACCCCTAACTCCATCCATTGACCTGAACTAGCACCCAAGCGCCAATTTACCATCAAGTGTTGTGCTGGGCAAATCATTAATTTCCTCTTCCTCTTCGATATAACTTTACAGTACATTTCTCCAGAAATCATAATGTTTGCCTAGCTCTCACTACAGCTTTTGATTAATAGCTAGTAAGAACCAATTAGAAGCAGAGGGTAGGATCAGAGTAAGTATTTTAGCATCCAGAAGAAATGCACTGCGATGCAATGTTGCATAGACTGGTGAAAGAGGATTAAAGCCTAACTGAAATCTCTTGATTTATTGCTCCAATACAGTGAGGCTGCATGCAAGGGTTAAAATACTCTATTCTGGTACACCATAGACAAGTCAGACTGCTGCTTTCAAACACAGTAGCCTGGTTCTCAAGTGGTCCAACATGCCCCCCTGAACAGTACTCTAATCAGCAGCACTGAACAGTGTTCTGGGAAAGGTGTTGGAGAGCAGTGGTTTGACTCTTCTATTTTACTCTTGTTGCAGCATTTATCAGTTAAAAAGCCTTGTACTTATTACTATATTGCAGCCTGGCTGTATTACAGTAACAAATCAAAAGGGTTCAATTGGTCTTTAACCAATCCAATATCCTTCCTTTATCGGTCAAGTATGTAGGGGGGAAAAAAGTGATAAAAGAGAATATAGGACTTGTGTTGTGCCTGGTGACCTTTAAGAACTTTTCAGTGTTATCCCACAGCCACAAATTGGACTACGTGCTGCATTCACTATGTATATATTCTGGAACTGCAATTTATGATGATGCTCATGATCAACAGTTTAATTCTATGACTTTATGCTGCCTTTGCTGGCTTTGAAATCCTATCGGTCTCTGGGACATCTATGTGCAACCCAGGGTCAGGAAGAATGCTGACAACACACTGTCAGCATATCAGGATCTGGAGTTTCTTATCATTTAGGTATAATCACATTCACAAATATTTGACTAGTATGAGCACCCTGTGCTGTCTTGCTCCAGGATTCATGATCTGTGTGCTCCTTCACAATAGCAGAACTAAACTTATCAAAGATGATCAACACTTCTTTACTGAAGGAAAATCCAAGATTTTATTCCATTGATAGAAACATCAGATAATGGTGCACAAACACTTTGCTTTTCTACAAACAACGGATTTCGACCCATTGAGTTTCAAATACCATGTTCTACAAGCTGTGGTATAATTTCAAGGCAGAGTTGAATTCAGCAGCATGGAGTAGTTTGAGGCTCCATGCACACTGAAGCTCATAAACTGCCATTTATTGGAGTTTGGGCGTTTTTTTTTTTTTAAAAGCCCATAAACTCCACTCTATGTTAGCCTATGTGTCCATGCACACATGGACGTTTTTTAGCTTTAAAGAGCAGTGGAGTTTATGGGCTTTTTCTGAACGCCAGAAATTTGCGTTCAAAGTGCAGTTTTTCATCGCCAAAAAAAGCCAACCGCTAATAAACGCTGATAAACGCTCATGAACGCGCGTTAATTAGCGTTCAGCGTTCTATTTTTTCAATGCATTGTGGGAGTTTGGAATACCTTGTGGGATTTTTGGAGTGTCCTCTGTGTATTGTTAGTAATGAACGCTAACGCTATAAAACGCTCATAAACGCTAGTACAAAATGCTGTTAAGCACATTTTTCAACCAGCTTTTTCTACCAGCAATCTGGCGTCCATAAAAAGCTTTTTTGAGCTTCAGTGTGCATGGAGCCTAAACCAGGAAATTTGGACAAGAACATGAAAACGTTATTACACATTCTACTTACTTTACAAAGCTGTGAGAGCATAATACATTACTTTGTTAAAAAAAATATTGTCATAGAACTTGTGCTTAGACTAAAGTAGGAGTTAATTCAGGTTTATTGCAAGGATCTATTATATTACATTTATGTTGATCAGCGAGCGAGAGGCATGAAACACATTAAAATACCATAAACACAACACTTATATACTATTGTACCTTAAGTTGACACAAAGTGAAAAAAAACATTTAGGATGCCTACAGATAGCAAATGTCTAACTTAAGTATGATGGGAGTAAGATATCTGCCGGGATTTGAATAGCTCACTTGCTGTCAAGACCTGTCCCAAAATGTTTCCTCTGAATTCAGCTGTTGTATGGATGTGGCACATGCCTGAAGAAGGGATCCTGTGTGGCCCCAAAACATTGCTGTTTGTATGCTGTGATGCAATCATAAAACTTCTGGATGCTTTTTTGTGCCGGTGACATATCTCTTGTTCTTCATGCAGAATAAAGACTTCTGTTTTACTTTTCGCCATAGAAAAGGGAAGGATTGGCTATCAGATGTTGACAACATACTGGAACTTTTTTTTTGATAAGATAGAGGTAAAAAGACCTGCTTGTTCCACCTTACCCCAAGGAGTGCCTAAATCTGTTGCATAACTTGCTTTTGTTGGTTCTTATATGGGCACTCAAGGTACATCTGTTTAAGATACAGTGCCTTAAAAAAGTATTCATACCCCTTGAAACTTTCCACATTTTGTCATGTTACAACCAAAAACATAAATGTATTTTATTGGGATTTTATGTGATGGACCAACAAAAAGTGGCACATAATTGTGAAGTGGAAGTAAAATGATAAATGGTTTTCAAAAATGTTTACAAATAAATACAGAATGTGAAAAGTGTGGCATGCATTTGTATTCAGCCCCTTTACTCTGATACTCCTAACTAAAACCTAGTGGAACCAATTGCCTTCAGAAGTCACCTAATTGGTAAATAGAGTCTACCTGTGTGTAATTTAATGTCCGTATAAATACAGCTGTTCTGTGAAGCCCTCAGAGGTTTGTTAGAGAACCTAGGTGAACAAACGGCATCATGAAGGCCAAGGGACACACCAGACAGGTCAGGGATAAAGTTGTGGAGAAGTTTCAAGCAGGGTTAGGTCATAAAAAATATCTCAAGCTTTGAACATCTCAGGGACATCTCAGGGAGCACTGTTCAATCTATCATCCAAAAATGAAAAGGGTATGGCACAACTGAAAACCTGCCAAGACATGGCTGTCCACCTAAACAGACAGGCCGGGCAAGGAGAGCATTAATCAGAGAAGCAGCCAAGAGGAGCATGGTAACTCTGGCAGAGCTGCAGAGATCCACATTTTATTTGGGAGAATCTGTCCTCAGGACAACTATTAGTCGTGCACTCCACAAATCTGGCCTTTGTGGAAGAGTGGTGAGAAGAAAGCCATTTCTGAAAGACAGCCATAAAAAGTCCTGTTTGCAGATTGCGAGAAGCCGTGTGGGGGACACAGCAAACATGTGGAAGAAGGTGCCCTGGTCAGATGAGACCAAAATTTAACTTTTTGGCCTAAAAGCAAAATGGTATGTGTAATAATAATACTGCATACTCCATCCCCACTGTAAAGCATGGTGGTGGCAGCATCATGTTTTGGGGATGCTTTTCTTCAGCAGGGACAGGGAAGATGGATGGAGCCAAATACAGGGCAATCTTAGAAGAAAACCTGTTAGAATCTGCAAAAGACTTGAGACTGAGGCGGAGGTTCACCTTCCAGCAGGACAACGACCCTAAACACACAGCCAGAGCTACAATGGAATGGTTTATATCAAAACATATTCATGTGTTAGAATGGCCCAGCCAAAGTCCAGACCTGAATCCATATGAGAATCTGTGGCAAGACTTGAAAATTGCTGTTCACAGATGCTCTTCATCCAATCTGACAGAGCTTGAACTATTTTGCAAAGAACGGGCAAACATTTTACTCTCTAGATAGACAGGGATGTCTCTCTGGTAGAGACATCCCCAAAAAGACTTGCAGCTGTAATCACAGCGAAAGGTGGTTCTACAAAGTATTTACTCTGGGGGGCTGAATACAAATACACGCCACACTTTTCACATATTTATTAGTAAAAAGTTTGTAAAACCATTTATCATTTTCTTTCCACTTCACAATTATGTGCCACTTTGTTTTGGTCTATCACATAAAATCCCAATAAAATACATTTACGTTTTTGGTTGTAACATGACAAAATGTGGAACATTTCAAGGGGTATGAATACTTTTTCAAGGCAGTGTAATCTGCACTCAGAAAATAGTAGGGCTGCCATTGATTAAAGTGCATCTCCAGACAATAAATATATATATATAGATATAGATATATATCTATATATATACAGTATCTCACAAAAGTGAGTACACCCCTAAGTGAAAATGTCCAAATTGGGCCCAAAGTGTCAAGATTTTGTGTGTCCACCATTATTTTCCAGCACTGCCTTAACCCTCTTGGGCATGGAGTTCACCAGAGCTTCACAGGTTGCCACTGGAGTCCTCTTCCACTCCTCCATGACGACATCACAGAGCTGGTGGATGTTAGAGACCTTGCGCTCCTCCACCTTCCGTTTGAGGATGCCCCACAGATGCTCAATAGGATTTAGGTTTGGAGACATGCTTGGCCAGTCCATCACCTTTACCTTCAGCTTCTTTAGCAAGGCAGTGGTCGTCTCAGAGGTGTGTTTGGGGTCGTTATCATTTTGGAATACTGCCCTGCGGCCCAGTCTCCGAAGGGAGGGGATCATTGCTGTGCTTCAGTATTTCAGAGTACATGTTGGCATTCATGGTTCCCTCAATGAACTGTAACTTCCCAGTACCGGCAGCACCCAAGCAGCCCCAGACCATGACACTCTGACCACCATGCCTGACTGTAGACAAGACAAACTTGTCTTTGTACTCCTCACCTAGTTGCCGCCACACACGCTTGACACCATCGAAACCAAATAAGTTTATCTTGGTCTCATCAGACCATAGGACATGGTTCCAGTAATCCATGTTCTTAGTCTGCTTGTCTTAAGCAAACTATTTGCTGGCTTTCTTGTGCATCATCTTTAGAAGAGGCTTCTTTCTGGGACGACAGCCATGCAGACCAATTTGATGCAGTGTGCGGCGTATGTTCTGAGCACTGATAGGCTGACCCCCCCACCTCTTCAACCTCTGCAGCAATGTTGGCAGAACTCATACGTCTATTTCCCAAAGACAACCTCTGGATATGACACTGAGCATGTGCACTCAACTTCTTTGGTTGGCCATGGCGAGGCCTGTTCTAAATGGAACCTGGCCTGTTACACTGCTGTATGGAGAAATCCCAATGAAATCTCAGCAGAAAAAAAAACTAACAGAGGTTTTGTCCTTTCACTTCTATTTCCAAAACCTCCTCTCCCACTGTGAACTATGACTATACGTGCTGACACACAGAATACCAACGTATCGAGCCTTAGTTAGAGGAGCCCACCACTTCTCTAATCAACAGTGTCGGGCAGAGGTGGATTAGCAATTGCTATAGAGCCTAATAAATTTGCGGTCCTGAGGCATAACTACATGCCACTGCTAACGTACACAACTGTAAGGGCATCGTCACACCAGGCCATGTATTTAAAGTAGAACTCTAGGCAAAACGTTTTTTTCTTCATTTTGGATAAGTATAAGGGTTATAACCGCTATGAGGTTTATTTTTGCCATCTGTGTCCCATTGGGGAGATTAACCTTCACTTCCTATCCCATAGCCAAACAGGGAGTGACAGGAAATCCCTGCTAATAAAGGGAATCTCTTGGGGACCCCCAGGTCGCCATAACTTGTGTCCTTATTGGAAGATTTCTCCTCTATTACTTTTCTGGGGACAACCCAAAATTTGGGATTTTCTTTTACTTTCAGACCCCTTTCACACTGCGAGCCCCGGGCGTTAGCGCTAAAGCGCCGATTGTTTTAGCAGCGCTTTAGTGCTGTTTAAGGAAGGGGTTAAAATCGCCTGTGTTGCGGCGCTTCCAAAAGCGTTTTGGGAGTGCTGTATACATAACTCCCAAACTGCCCCAAAGATGCTGCTTGCAGGACTTTCCCCTTGATGAAGTCACATGAACAGTGAGGCAACGCGTCGGTAGGAGCCAGGTCACATCACATCCGGTCATGGCCGAGATATAATAAATGTGAAGCGGTTTGTCTTGATTTTAAACTACTACTAAGTCTATTGCTCTTTTTAATAAATATATTTTGGACTACTACACCATGGAGATTACTTTGTATTACATGTGAGCAGTATATGGAGGGAAGTAAGGACCTGTCTAAAGTTTCCATTGGCATTTGTGGAAATCGTGTCCAGTCTAATTGGAGGTCCCAGGAATAGGCATTTACTGTTTGGTTTCTGAAGATATCCATTATACCCAAGCTCAACTAGACCTGTAGGGGTCTTCGTGTGAGGTGAGAAGCTGGGGCAAACCACAAGCGCACTTCGGATGGTGGAAGTAGTTTATGATCTGGATTCATTGATCTCTCTTTATACAAGCACTTCAATTTATGAACTTTTCTCTGATTGAGCACCTTTATGATTTGGATTCATTGATTTTTCTTCACACAAGCACTTTACTTATGAACTTCTTTCTGATTGAGCACTTTTATACTTATTGTATTGCATTGTCACTTTATTATTATGGCACCTTATGGTGCGTGCAGTTCACGTTATTTGATGCACTGTCACTTACAATATTATTAGATATAGTTTTTTCTTTGATGTTATTGCTCATTGAGTGAGTGCCACATTTACTTTTATCTAATTTTTAAAAATGCACTGATTACTGTGTAAATGTCACTGGCAGGGAAGGGGCGATCAAGGGGTTAAATGTGTTCCCTGGGAGGTGTTTCTAACTGTGGGGGGATGGGACTGACAGGAGGAGGAGAGAGATTGCGGTTCCTAATCACTAGGAACGGCAGATCTCTCTCTCCTCCCCTGTCAGAACGGGGATCTGTCTGTTTACATTGACAGATCCCTGTTCTGGCTCTCTTTCCCGCAATTGTGGGTGGCCGGCAGACATCGTGGCCGCCAGCCACTCGCATCGGGTCCCCCCCGCAGTGCAGGAGCCGACGTACACCTACAGCGATTTGTGGGAACGAGCCGACCTGCCACAGTATAATGACGGCGGCTGGTCGGCAAGTGGTTAAATACCACCAAAAGAAAGCTCTATTTGTGTGAAAATTAATTATAAAAATTTCATATGGGTACAGTGTTGCATGACCGCGCAACTGTCATTCAAAGTGTGACAGTGCTGAAAGCTGAAAATTGGCCTGGTCAGGAAGGGGGTAAAAGTGTATGGGTGTGGCTTTATGTTCTTATAACACAAGGTACTATTCACCTTTTTTTTTTAAAAACACAGCCAAAGTCTGCAGATACTCACCTCCACCTTCCAGCAATACGACTGTTCGATCCCTGGGCTTTTTTCAGATGCAGGGCAGCTGGGGGATCATGCGACTCCTACTCATGCCCATGGGAGTCATTCACTCCCGCACCACCACAGTATGCCAGGAATTTCTGCTGAGCTGTGCATGCGTAGCGCAGTGTACATTCTACAGGAGACTGTGAACAGGCAGGTATGTTTGGCTTATTGCAAAAGAGACATAGCGGAGGAAATTTTCTAAAACTGGTGTCCACAGAATCTGCTACAGCTGTGCATAGTAACCAATCAGCTTCTAGGTTTTTGCCCTCTTTCACACTGTACACGGCTTTGAAACTGTGTGAGTTCATCTGAACTTGCGCGATTTCTAAGCCGCATTTCTGTCCGTATTCGAGGGCGAGTGCGGGTTCATGCACAGAGGTCTATTGAAATCGCACCTGCAAAAACTAGGTTTGGAAATCGGTGCAGTGCCGCAAAGTTGGTGTTGCACCGATTGGGACGCGCCTATTGCCGGAAATAAGCTACGATTTGACCTGTTAAATCGCAGGTCAAATCACGCCGATGTGAAGGGGGGGCTTACTGTCAAAACTTGATTGAACAAGCTGAAGTTAGAAGCTGATTGGTTACTATACACAGCTGCACCAGATTCTGCGTGCACCATGTTTAGTAAATCTCCCCCCGCATGTCTCTTCAGCAATGAGGTTCGGTTCACACCTATGGTTTTTGGTGCAAAACGGTGCATTTTTGGTTCAATAGACTTCAATGGAAAAGCTGCAAAAAAGCATGTAGTGCTTTTTTGCCACGATTGCCTTTTGAATCTGCCAAAACAAATCGAGAAAAAAAAAAGGTTTAAAAATGCAAAACGCATCAAAAAAGCACTGCGGAAACACATGAAAAGTAAACTGCATAGCTGTGAACCAAGCCTAAGGCCAGGTTCACATATCTCTGATGCGGCTCCAGTGCAAATATGCACCAGGTCCTGTGTGTCTTTTGGTCCATTTCAGGTCTGAATTCAGCCCAAAATTCGGGCTGAAATCGGACCTGAAAAGGGGGAACCAGGACCCCTGCTGGGAGCCGCATCGGCATCCAGTGTCAACCGAGCCTTAAGGTGTGTCTGCTTGCAATTTTTTTTATTGTAGGTTTAAAGTGTCACAAAACAATAGTTTATTCAATCTTATGCACTGCAGCACAGCACATTGTAGTGACAAACAGCGCAGTGAAGTGTGCTGTGTAAAAATGCAGCATGTCTACATTTTTATGCAGTGCACCGCAACCACCTTGACACAGAGTTAGGCCCCTTTCACACTGGGGCGGGGAGCCGCGGTGACGGTAAAGCAGCGCTATATTTAGCGCTGCTTTACCGTCGTTTTAACCGCGGTTTTCGGCCGCTCGCGGTGCGGTTTTGCCCCCCGCGAGCGGCCGAAAAAGGGTTAAACACCCCCGCAGAGCGCCGCCGTAGCGGCGCTTTGCGGCGGTATTGCCGCGGTTTTACCGCGGTGTCCCATTGTAATCAATGGGAAGGAGCGGTATAGGAGCGGTGAACACACCGCTCCTATACCGCTCCTAAGATGCTGCTAGCAGGACTTTTTTTGTCATCCTGCTAGCGCACCGCTCCAGTGTGAAAGCCCGCCGGCTTTCACACTGGAGTTAAAGGGGCCAGAGTTTTTCATGCGGTGAACAGGCGCTATTTTTAGCGCTGCACCGCATGAAAAACGCCCCGGTGTGAAAGGGGCCTTATGGTGTGCACAAGGCACATAGAAAACAGTTGTTTTCTACAGTATGTGCCTTGTGTATACCTTCATAGATCAATGGAGTGTGAACAAGCCCTAAAGCTTTGGAATACTTGTTAATCATGATTTACATAACACTATGAATGATAATACAAAATGTATTAACCACTTCAATACTGGGCACTTTTACCCCTTTCTTGCCCAAGTTCATTTTCAGCTTTCAGCGCTGTCGCACTCTGAATGACAATTGCGTGGTCATGCAACGCTGTATCCAAACAAAATTTTTCTAATTTTTGCTAAACAAATGAAAAAAGACCGAAAAAATAGGCTCTTTAACATGATCAGAGATGCGGGGTGTCCAAAGGACTCCCCCGGGGCTTGCACGAACGGCTTGTTCTGAAGGACGGCGTATGATGTCCACTCTGAACAATGAAACCCCCGCCCGGCCTATAGCAGAATGAGTGGTTTAAGTGGTTAAAAAATTTTTTTTTTTTAAATCCACTGATAGAACAGCTGTTCTACTGAACCACTCTGAAAATACGTATTTTGCATACTTAAAGTGATTGTAAAGCTACATTTTTTTATTAAAATAATAAACGTTAACCTTGCCTGATTTGTGCAATGGTATTGCACAAAGCGGCCCTTTACCTTCTCCTCCCTGGCGCTGTCTGCTTTTTCTCTTCTCTGGGGGCACTTGTGGTGGTGTGCTCCTGAGCCGGGCTGTGTGCGTTCATAGACACACACAGCACAGCTTGGCCCCACCCCCACTTCCTCCTCATAGGATTTCAATAACAGCAAAAGAAGCCAATGGCTCCAGCTGCTCTCAGTAAAGCCCCTGAATGCCAGAAGTGAGGAGAGCAGGACTGCCAGTAGGCACAGTGCTAGATCGAGAGTAGTGCCAGGTAAGTGTTTAGGGAGAGGGGAAGGCATAGACATTGGAAGATTTTTTTTTTTTACCTTAATGCAAAGAATGCATTAATATAAAAAACTGCCTTTAGAACTACTTTAAACATTACCTTAAAAAAATGATGATTGTCTGTTGGTTATTATGTTGAGCCATATGTTTTAATAGTTTGAGTCGCTGACCAGAAACAAGTGCGCAGATTCCAACTTTACTGATGGCAAGCTTGCACATTTCCCACCATTCAAGGGTAAGAAAGAGGGACACATTATAGACCACAAATATTGTGGTAGAAGACACAGGGGGTGATTCAGTAAAGCAATTGCGACATATTTCTGTTTATTTTATTTATCTGCATATTTGTAGTCAAAAGTTGTGTGCTAATTTCGGGAAAACCTTGCCACATTTTCATCATTAGTACCCAATCACGCGATAAATTCAAGTGATTCTTACTTTGAACACTTTTACTGTATTCAGTTTAAAAAGAAACCTCACCTCAGGAAAGTGGAGGTAAATATGATCCCTTCCATGTTGGGGTAAGTTGTTAATCGTGTTGCTCCTGTAATCATTATGTCACATCTTTGGCTGCATTTACACTTGAGGCCTTATGCAAACTGAATGTCAGGACCTGGATCGCCTGCTAGTAGCTGTGGTTCTCTGGGTGGAGGGTTGTAATTCCAGTGTGAACCAGTGGGGGTTCCCAGCAGCGCTCAGTAATTACCTAATGTTGACTGCTGGGAGGATATTTAGACCCTCCTATTTTAGTGCCTCTTGCTTCAGTTTTGCTGCTGCCAGAGCTTGTTACCAGTAGTCCTGATATTGCTCCTGCCCTATACCTTGTACCCTGTACCTGCTCTCTTTTGTTCCTAAACCCAGTTTTAGTTCTGCTTTGCCATCTGCTCCCTGCACCTCTAGTTTTCCCTGCTTCTCTCTGTTAGCCATGTTGTATTTATTGTATATAGTTAGTTCACATTATTTATTTTTTCTGTGTTAGTGTCTAGATGAATTTTGTTTCACTGTAAATAAATCTCACTTAAAGCATATACAGTCTGGTGAGTGTAGCCACGCAGATCTGGTCATCTCTGAGGCTGAGTCTTGACACTGGGTAGTTCGTTCTAAGGCACAGGAGTCTTAGCTGTGGGCAGAGGGTACAGGTGCGCAGTTCAGCCCCGCAACCATTAGCTGCTGTGGCCAGATGCTGTATCAGCGTTTAGTGCAATATGCACACAGGGATGAATGTCCAGAACACAAGACGTCTGTGTTCTGGGTATTCGTCCCTGGCTGCATACTGCTCTAAACAGATGTACCGCTGAGTGCACTGTCCTGCTGCAGAAGCTGTCAGTCTCTTGTAAAGTTTGACAGGCTGACGACAGTGGGGCTTAACTGTGCACCTTTCCCCTTCGTCAGGGGCAGGGTTGCATTGGCCCCCCCGGGCCACTCTGATGGCCAGTAAAACGGCCACCCACACCACTTCCGTTGCAGCAGTCATGGAACTATTTTTTTATTTTTTGCTGCTGCTTTTCCTGTCAGTGCTAATACAGTAGATACAGTGAAAGCCAGCTTTCCCAGGAGTTGGGCTGTATCTGCTTGTTGCCCATCCCATCGCCACTGTCTTCCTAGCTCCTCCCTCCCTCACTCGGCCGCCTGTCCAATTCGACACACCACCCATTTGTTTCTGCCCAAACCCCACCCACACTCCAGCCCCCTGCATGCAATGCCTGCACTGTGCTCAGCCTACCTATGGAGACCAGCCTGAGGGGGAAGCTTAATTGGTGCGTGAGCTATCTGCAACCTACATTCTCATTTCTTACTCCCCCCTGTGCAAACCAGGGGGGGGGGGAGATTGTGAAGACTGTGGTGGTGTGGGGGGGGGGGGGGGGTAAACTGAGGTGGGGTTGTACAGACTGGGGGGGGGGATTGTGCAGACTGGGGGAATTGTGCAGACTAGGGGAGGTGCAGACTGGGGGTAGGAGGGATTGAGAAGACTGGGGGGGTTGTGCAGATTGAGGATAGGAGGGATTGGGCAGACCGGGGGGAATTGTGCAGAATGAGAGCGGGTGAAGAACTGAGTGCAGCACAGAGGAAACCACAACTCCCAGAGTCTTGTAGGCAGGCAGAGGTAGGGTGCACCAGGGAGGCGGGATGCATGTGACTGGCTTGGGCTGTAAGCTGGCTGCAACAACTTGACCCCAGGACCAGGAGCATCACCCCCCCCCCCCCCCCCCCCCCAGGAGGCCGTGGGCACTGGTGAGGCTGCACTGATGAGCACTAATGAGGCTGCGCTTATGGGCACTGGTGAGGTTGCATTGATGTGCACTGATAAGGCTGCATGGAGGGGCACTGATAAGGCTTCATGGATGGGCACTGATCAGGCTGAGCTGGTAGGCACTGGTGATGTTCCATTGATGGTCACTAAGCAGGCTGCATTGATGGACACTGGTTAGGCTGCATTGATGGGGACTGGTGAGGCTGCATTTATGGGCACTGATGCATTATTTTTATTAAACCTCCTTTGTTGCTATTAACATTAAATTATGTTACCACATTATATCATATTTGTCTTGCTTCATAACATCAATATCCCTTAAAAAAAACAGGTGGGCATGGATGGTGAGATGATTTGGTGGTTTAATGGGCCACTTGACTGGACTTGCCCCCTAGGCCTAAGGCTGCCAACCCAGCCTCCATGCATCGGGGCTAAACACCCAGTGTGCCCGGGACCTAGGTCAGGGTTTTTACAGTCAAATCTGTATGTGTTTATCAGGCATAATTGGGCTGGAGAGTTTTCATTTTAGCCAACAGAAAGCTAATCACTAGGATGAAGTGATGGTTGTTTTGGCTTGAAAACCCCTAATTTTTGGGCATTCCCACTGGAGTCTACGGGAACAAAAATGCACCATTCTGCTTCAAAAGCAGCTAAAGTACTTTTTTAAAATTCAGACTACAGGTGCCTGAGCGCCGATATGTGAACAGGCCTAAATAATATAAACGCATGACATTTTGGCATTTGAGTGTTTCGGAGCTTCAAGCTACACAACTCTCAGGTGTGAATGAGGGCCAAGTTCCTCTGGAACTGATGTCTGATGCTTTCCATTATTTTCCCAACTTCTCAGAATAGCGTCTCTGCCTGTTGAACTCCACCACTATGCAGGAGATGCTTGTTACAGATTCAGATACACCTTACAGACACATACATAAATCTGTCATATACATTTTTCACACCACTGCTAGATGGATATCTAAGGACTATCTTCATGAATTCTAGGGATACAATAGCCAATAGGGCTGTCATGCAACACTGTACCCAAATTAAATGTTTTTTTATCATTTTTGATACAGAGCTTTTTCTTTTCTGTTTTTGTAAACCTAAAAATCTGTGTGTGATTGGACACAGTCAATCAGCAGGTTTCATCCAAAATCATTGGTTGAAATCTGCTGCCAAACTCGTGCTGTGTCCAATCACAGCATGGGTCACGTGCATGCATGCCCCCGAAACCCGGAAGAAGGCTGTCATGTACATGTATGTGATTGTGCATGCTGCCCGCTCACAGTATATATACCATACCTCCCAACTGTCCCTAATTTCGAGGGACTGTCCCTGATTTGGAACAATGTCCCTCTATCCCCCTCATTTTGGTTTGATCTATATAGTTTTATATAAAATGCACTATTTATCTTTCAAAAAGTATTTCCCGGTTCTAAACCTTTCATCCAATTTTTAATTGCTACATTTGTATATTTCAAAAGCCAATATAAAGGAATAGTAGTGGTAAAAAAAAAAGCACTTGTGGGTTTAACAATTTTTTGGGGGATATTTCACCTTTAATGGGGCGTAGCAGGGGGGCGTGTCCTATGCCTACATACTTTTGCGAAAAGGTGTCCCTCAATCCCAGCTCAAAATGTTGGGAGGTATGTATATACTGTAAGCGGTCGGCAGTAGGTTAAATCTGGAAATTTTTGGTATCTATTTACTAATCGCAGCATCTAATGTTATATTTTACTGAAAATTGGTAATACATTGCGTTTGTGCGCACATAAATTGAGTTAGGCCTCTTTCACACAGGGCTGTCTGTTTTCACTACTCCACTTGCTCACTGGGGATCGCTCCGTTGATCCTCGCTGAGCCGGCGGATGACAAGTCCATCTCTGCACTGCTTATACAGGGACGGGCCTGTCAGACAATCCGCTCTCCCCTATGGGGGGATCGGATGATTACGGACCCCCTGTCCGTTTTTATCCGATAGACGGATGGAAAATAGGACATCCATCCGTCTGGATTTTGCAGAGCAGATCGGATGTCAGCGGACATGTCACCACTGACATTCGACGCTCCATAGAGCTGCATGGAGTGGTGACCGTTCAGATCTGCCTGTAAAAACTGAGGCGGATCTGAATGGCCCGCATGTGTGTAAGAGGCCTTAGGGCTCTTTCACACGGGGCGGATCAGTGCAGATCCGCCCCCTTGCTCAGTGGCGATCTCCGCTGAGCAGGAAGATGACAGGTCCATCTCTGCACACAGCGCAGGGACGGACCTGTCAGAGCGCCGCTCTCCCCTATGGGGGATCAGGTGACGGCGGACCGTAGAGTCCGTCGTCATCCGATCCGCTCTGCAGACGGATGGAAAAATAGGGTTTTCCTCCGTCTGCAGAAACGGACCATAGCGGGCACGGACGAGATCGGGTGTCAGCGGATGTTCATCTGCTGACACCCGCTATCCCATAGGGATACATGTATGTTTGTTTTTCATCGGAAAACGGATGGATGAAAAACGGACATACGGACTGTCCGTGTGAAAGAGTCCTTAAGCTTATTTTTTCTTAAAATTTGCAATTAATAAACAGCTGTGCATATATTGTGCAACATAAAAAAACTGCAACAGCCACCATTTTATTTTTCTGGGTTTCTGCTTTGAGAAAATATATATTATGTGGGGGTTCCCAGGTAATTTTTTTGCAAAAAAAAAAAAAAGAAATGCAGATTTTAATATGTGAACATTTTTAAATTTGCCTTGGTAGGCAGGCAGTTAATATCTACTGAGGCCCATGGATTGCAATAGGCTGTGGAAAAGGTGAATTGATCCTTTAAATGCAAACCAAGAAGCAGTATTAGTGATTGACTAGCACCATTCTCCAGGGGAGACACACAGAGCTGGGGCCATGTGCTCAGTCCAGGTCCCTGCCTCAGAGTATACAGGCGTGAGAGAGCCAGAGACCATCAGCAATGTCAGTTTTCACATAGCTCTCTGTGTACAGGTTTCTTCTTCAGTCCCATAGTTTTACCACAGTTCCTTAAGCCGTCCCAACGGTCGGTAGTGTGTTGTTTTCTCCGCCTGCCTCCGCTGTCGTCAAATTGCACACCTCCCCTAAAGCTCTTCTGCTTCTCCTTCCTATTGTTCCCCGCCGCGCGCGCACCGCAGAGCTCGCGCGGGCTCCTCTCCAGGCGCGTACCCTGCAACGCACTCCCTCGCTCTCCCCGGGTGCACGTGAGCGCGCGCGAGGCTCTGTGCAAGGCCCGGCGTGCAGTACCTGCGGCCGACGCTAAGAGGTCGCTGTTCTGCGCTTTCTGCCCCCCTCACCAAGCACCACCAGCAGCAGGAGCAGCAGTGGCCGCCGCGGCCTGAGATCTTTTTGTCTGAGGCAGAGTGAGGAGCCGCTCGATTCCGCGGCCCGCTTAGCCGCCCGTACGCCGGGTACATGTGAGAAGAGAGCGCCGGGGAGAGAGCGGACGGAGGCGGCGGAGAGCAGCTCACACATACACGGGGGCCAACGGCCGGTATAAGGCGCTCACACAAAGGGGGGGAGGGAGAGCGGTGGGAGCCCGCAGCGGCCCGGCAATACAAGCACAACATGCTCCGTGTGAGGCGACCATCCGCCGGGCGCCTGTGCTGAAGCGGGAGGAGTGAGGAGAGGGGGGGCGGACGGCGAGGAGGAGGCCGCCGCTCGGTAGCGTTACTACTGGTGGCCGCGGTGTCTCCTCGGCCTGAACTTTTGCCGTGTGTGGCCCCCTCCTTAGCCCGGCTCCCCCCCGCTCTCCTGTACGGTCCATGAGCGGGCTCGGGCCGGCCGCTGGCTCCGTCCTCTCCTGAGAGGAGGAGGAAGAAGGAGCGGGGGGCCACCACCCCCGGGCCCCCTATTAACGGTCACTGTGTGAGAGTCTATCGCCCTGCCTGCTCCATCCGCATCCCTAGAGCCGGTTATCTGAGGACACCCGGGGCCACCCCTACCATGTCCACATCGAAATCCCAACCCGTGCACCGGAGGAAGGGGCTGGCTTTCCTGGATGAGCTGCGGCAGTTCCATGAGAGCAGAGGGTGAGAGCCGGGACATACACCGGGGGGAGGAGGGCAGATATTATTATTGTTATGGGGGGGGGGGGTCCTACACACCCCCCAATCCGCCAGGCCTATTTCCCTCCACATTCTCCTGGGATCTGAGATGTCAGTGCTGGCTCCTGATGGCACATCCATCCTATACTCAGGGGCCACCACTTCCCTCCAATCTTTATTTACTGTTGGCCTAGATGCATTGTGGGAACACTGTGCACATGCTGTACCAGGACTCTCAGCAGTCCTGAACTTCTACAGGTGTCTAGTCCATCAATACATGAAAGTTGGAGCTTCTCTTCCCATGGCGGGGTCGTCTGAGTTTTATATGCGACTCGGAGGGAAAGATTTAGACCCCGTACAACTTTTGTTGTCTGATTGCCTTTAGATTTACCAAGACCATGTAGTACAGGGGCCTGCCTGATTGCATACAAATTGAAACTTAGACCCCCTTTTACACTGGGGCGGCGGGTCCATTAGCGGTAAAGCGCTGCTAGTTTCAGCAGTGCTTTTTGTCTGCTAGCGGGGCGCTTTTAACCTCCGCTAGCGGCCGTAAGAAAGGGTTAAAAGTGCCTGTGTGGCAGCACTTTTCAGACAATTCGTAAGCGCTGCCCATTCATTTCAATGGGCAGGGGTGGTATGGGGGTGCTTCTCCTTACTATTGTTTTGCGCCGCAGAGCTCGTGAGCAAGCCTCACGCCGCAGAGCTCGTGCGCAAGCCCTGACATGCAGTACCTCTGGTACCTGCGGTGTGGGAGCGCTATCTACAGCACATCCCACCCCCCCCCCCCCCCCAAAGATGTTGCTTGCAGGACTTTTTTTCCCGTCCCGCAAGTGCACTGCCCTAGCACGAGAGGTGATATTTTTAGCGTTAAAACGCCTGAAAAGCGCCTCATTGTGAAAGCGGTTGTATAGCCCTTTAGCACATTTTTACCTACAAGTAAGCCTATAATAAGGCTTATCTGTCGGTAAAATTAATATCTCCTAAACCTGTACGGTTAAGGAGGTATTCACCTTGCATGCATCGGCTGACATCAGCGGCGCATACGCAATGAAGATCCGGCAAAGATCCAGCGCATCTTGCTGGACCGGAGGGCTCCAGCTACTTGCAGCGCTGTAGCCGCGAACCCGAAAGGCTCGCTGAGGCAAAGTGTCGTCTCCCTCAGCGGTGACCGGTAGACGGTGCGGGGGCTTCGTTCTAAGGTAAGTATTTCATAATGAGCTAGTATGCGAGTATACTAGCTCATTTTGCCTTTTATAGGTTTTTTTTTTTTTTTGTTCTGGGTATACAACTGCTTCAAGGTTTGACCTCATATTATATGGTTTTGGTAAATCTGAAGTAATCTACAGAAAATCGTATAGTGTGTATCCAGCTTTAATCTGGATATAACTTTCTTTTAGTTTTACCAAAACTATATAATATGAGGTCGAACCTAAACACTTTAAATTTGTATGCAATCAGGCAGGCCCTTCCACTACATAGTTTGAAGGTAAATCTAAAGGAAATCAAACAACAAAAGTTGTATAGTGTGTATCCAGCGTTATTATAGAACCAAAGGCAAAACTTTTCAATAGAGTACGGGAGAGTTACAACCCCCCCTTTTTTTTTTTTGCCATCTGTGTCCCATTGGGGAGACGTTACTTATGGTCACAGACAGGATGTCAGAGTGAATCCCTCCAAAAGTGGTCATCAACAGAACTAATGTCCCCTTTGGGAGATTTTCTCTATTACTGTTTTATTGACTACCCAAAATACAGGGTTTTCTTTTTCCTTTTGAGGGCCATTTCATACTAGGAATCGCATAGGCCGTAATGACCCTAGGCTGGAAACTGTGGACGATCAAAGTGAAGAAATATCATTAGCACACCAAGGATTCCTTGAAAGGGTCCTAAGGCTTTATTTTCGTGGTCACATTTTAATAATAGGGCAACGTTTGAGTCACGCAGGACCCCTTAGGCTTCGTAACATACTTGCTTAAGGGGCCCTGCGTGGCTCCAAAACGTTGCTATATGTTTACCCCGTGACAATAAAAATAAAGCTTTGGATACTTACGAGGAATCTTTGGTGTGCTGATGACATTTCTTCACTTTGATCGTTTTACAGGCAGATTCACCACACTATTTGGAAACGTACTGCAACCAGATTGCATGGTACTTTTGTACCATGCGGGCAAATGCAATGCATTTATGACCTGCATTTGGGGTGTCATTAACTTAATATTGACAACCCACTGCAGTGCATTTTGAACACCGTGCGGATAACAAGCAAGGAACGTGGGTTTCCCACACCACATTCTGCTGTAAACTGGCCCTCGGGGTGTCATTAACATTGCACTGACACCCGCTGCAGATCGCAAAGGGCAGTGCACTTTGAATGTGGTGCGGGTAACGCACATGGTATGTGGGTTTCCCACACCGCGTTCTGTTGTGAACTGGCCCTCGGTATTATATTTATAAACATACTGCGTTTGGGGTGTCGTTAATATTGCACTGGCACTCGCAGATCTCAAGGGCAGTGCACTTTGAATGCCGGGCATGGAACACAGGTTTTCAGCACCACATTCTAGTGTGAACAGGCCCTTACTCTCTGTGACAAGTGACCAGGAAAATAGAAAGCATAAATATCCCAAATGGGCACAGACAGCAATAAAAACCTGGCGGGGTTCTAATCCTTCTTCACTCTATTCAAACTAAACAAAAAAGTTTTGTCTTTTTAGTTATGTTTTAACACAGATGATTGCCATCTATAATGCTGATGTAACGTGTCCTTGCTGTATAAATATTTTTAAGGTCTTGGATAGACTGATGTTTCATTTATGTCTGGGTTTATAATAGTTAGATTTGACCATAGAATGTTTTATTACATTGCAGATTGGAGTACTGCTTATCTGTCTTTTTTTCATTTTGGGATTGGGCACAGATCCTCAGTCACACTGTTCCGTGGATAGTAGGAAAATGTTTGGCTGACAGTTCACTGGTTTGATTGAAGTGTTTATATTTGAGACCCTCATGGCTGGTTCACACTGTATGTGTACATTCGTGTGCGATTCACATACGGTGTGGTGCTATTTCAGTCCGTTCAATATGAATAGGCCCGAAATTGCACTAAAAGTAGTGCATTCACTACTTTCGGAAATTCACTGCAACAGCATCACATGGTACTTCTGTACCATGAAATCCAATGCAGGCAAACACACTGCATTTATGACCAGCATTTGGGGTGGCATTAACTTTAATATTGACACCCACTGGAGATTGCAACTGCAGGGCGTTTTGAACGCAGTGTGGAATACGCACATGGAACACAGGTTTCCCTACACTGTGTTCTGGTGTGAACTAGGCCTCCAGTATTTTTTTTTTCATAAACATTATGCTTTTGTATGTAGCCATTCTCAAGCTTTTGTGTACTAGTTCAGCAGTCCATGCTTATCTTGTGATTTCCATGAATTTGCTAAATATATGGCCTCATGTTTTAAGGCTTTGTAATAAAATGCACTACGAAGTCAAGGGGCCCCAGTACATATCCAAATGCTTTGTGTTTTTAAAATTTGGAGTTTAACGTGCCTCACCTTTTAGGCCCATCATCGCTTACTCACAGCCTGACTGAAAAACTACTAATAGGAGAGATCAGTGCCGTCCGGCCTGTGATCTGGCATGCCTCACATGTTGGGCATGCTCCTGACCAGTGGCGGTATGTCCATAAGATGCCAATAGATAGTCATGCATTGCATGACTATCTATGGCGGCTGCTGCCACCCCCTATTCAGGCGCCTGGCCCCTTTTTGGGTGCCTGAATTAGTGCCGGGGTAATTTTTTGAAGCACCTGATTAGAGCCATAGGCTCTAATAGGCGTCAAAAAGGGTAAATAGCAAACGCCATGCTTGGCGCTCGCAGTTCAATCAGCTGTGTTAGAAAAGCGAAGGAACATTTGCTTTCCTAACACTGAACCGCCTCTCCGCCAATCAGGTGCTCAGGTCTGTTACCCGTCACCTGATTGGCTGAAATGACAGGCGATGTGATTGGACGCTTATTAGGCATCCAATCGTAGGAGAGGATGGGAGGAGCTGACGGGCGAGGACATGGAGGAAACCGCTCCCCGACGTCACCTGCTGCCCCACCAAGACAGGGTAAGTGCCGGACAGACGGTGGGGGGAGGGGGGGGCACAGTGAGGGTGTTTGATAAAAATTGAAATAGTTAAGTCGGCAGCTACAAATACTCAGCTGCTGACTTTTCTTTTCCAATAATTTTATTGAAAGTTGTACATATCTAATTCCAAGGCAAAATATTGTTTACATGAGATGAGCATTTCTGTATACAAAATAATGTCTTGTGGTACTAGAGGTATAAGCAAAATGTTATACCATAACAAGGGGGCTTGTTGTATCTCTTTATACTGTAACAAATAAAATGTAAAACAAAACCAAAAAAGGAGGAAAGGATTAGCACGTTCTTGGATCCCTATCATTCCTTTAGGCTTCATGAAGATGAAGAGAAGGAATCCATACCATGTGGCCAATGTCTGCTTACTGGTCACTCAAACAAGATGTAGGGGAAGAAAACAAAAGCCTGCAAGAGGAAGGAAGAAATGGGAGAGAAGGGAGGGGAAGGTAAAAGGGGGGAATTTGCACCCCTGTCATTCCCGGCTTAACTGTATTGGTGTCTCATAAGCCTTCAGTCAGGTATTTTATCCATGGTTCCCAGACTCTATCAAAGGACTGGCTGTTTATCGAGTAATATCACTGAAAGGCGTTCATTAATCATGATCCACGACAACTTAGTTCTCACCAAGTCGAAAGGGATCATGGGTGCCCTCCAAGATCTAGCTACTGCTATCCTGGATCCAGTAAAGAGGAATGATACCCGGGTTAGTGAAAAGATAAAATTATAGCTGCGAATCCAAAATTGCCTGACTTTAGGGCATGTCCACCATATATGGTATAAGCTGCTGACTTTTAATATAAGGACACTTACCTGTCCAAGGATCCTGCAATGTCGGCCCTCCCGAAGCCGATTCGTTTATCGGCTCAGGTGCAGGCGCCGCCATTGCAACAAAGGGAAACTGGCAGTGAAACCTTTCCTACTGCACATGCGCGAATCTCGACGCGCTTTCTGAATGGTCCCGTCATCTTCTGGGACACGCACAGGTCCCAGAAGGCGGTTGGGGGGGGGGGGGGAGAGGAGGAGGGTGCTGATTCGGATATGACGTACCTTCCGGCTGGCGTTGGCACGGAAGTACACATTTGTACACTTCAAAAGGTACAAAAAAAAATTAGAAAACAAAAAAAAAAAAATCCAAAAACGAGGGGGTGGGGGTGGTCTTTTAAGACCTAGTTGTTTATTTGGCTGGAACTCTGCTTTTAAAACTGCACAGAGTTTGTAAGGGTCCAGTCACACTGCTTAAAAAAGCTTGTATATTCATATTCTGGATTTATATTGCGCCAACAGTTTGCGTATTGCTTTACGTGAGAGCAGACAGTACAGTTAGGCCCCTTTCACACTGGGGCAGGAGCCGCGGTGACGGTAAAGCAGCGCTATATTTAGCGCTGCTTTACCGTCGTTTTTGCCCGCGTGATTCGGCCGCTCGCGGTGCGGTTTTACCCCCCGCGAGCGGCTGAAAAAGGGTTAAAATCCCCCGCAGAGCGCCGCCGTGGCGGCTTTGCGGCGGTATTACCGCGGTGTCCCATTCAAATCAATGGGAAGGAGCGGTATAGGAGCGGTGAATACACACCGCTCCTATACCGCTCTAAAGATGCTGCTAGCAGGACTTTTTTTGCCGTCCTAGCGCACCGCTCCAGTGTGAAAGCTCGCCGGCTTTCACACTGGAGTGAATGGGGCCGGTTTTTTCAGGCGGTGTACAGGCGCTATTTTTAGCGCTGTACCGCCTGAAAACCGCCCCAGTGTGAAAGGGGCCTTACAATATAATTCAATATCTGAGGACCCTGCTCCTAGAATTTTTGTATGGGCATTTAGTGCCGGTTCACACTTGTGCGATGCGGGAACCCTGTGAATCCACTGCGGGTTCCCACATTGCACCCGACTCCCAAGGCAGTTCACACTGCCATATGCGAACTACGCAGAGTGTAAATACAATGTTAATGATGCCCCCAGCTTGCATATCGCAGTGCGAACTGACAGTTCAGACATGAATCGGATGGCATGGGTGTGAACATTCATGCCATCCGATTCTGGTGCGGACCAAAAAAAGGGTCCTGTGCGAGTTTGGTCCAAATGCAATGTGAATTTGCCCATACTATCTGTCTGAAATCACATTGCACGGACAGCGCATGTGCAGTGCGAATCACAGGCGATTGGTGTTCTTTTTCTACCAGAAAAAGAAAAGGGGGGGGGGGGGGGGACTTTTGTAGAAGCTGCATTTTTTTTTTTTTTTTAAGCCCAGTGTGCATGGATCCCAAAAGTACTGCATCCCCTGACTGAATAGTGCATTTTATTACAAAGGTGAACTTGGAGTCTTTACTGCAATATTGTTCATTAGAAACACAAAAGGCAAAGTGTGGCCAATAGGTTTCTCATCATGAAGTGCTTTTCAGCTTGCCACATGGTTATGTAAACAATCAGTTGTGTCCGCCATACATGTCAGTTGTGATGAAAGATCTATAGTTGCTGAGGCTGCAAGTTCAGGCTCTCTTCAAGGATCCTTCCTGTTTTGTGCAGAGTGTGATCTTTTCAATTAGCACTAGGACTTTAATCCCAGACTTTGTGCTATTTTTTTTTTTTAATAAGTCCTAAACATTGGGGTGTATTTGAAATGTAGAGGCTTTTTTCAAAGCGAACCTCAATAAATAAGGTCACCCTGTGCTCATTTTAGACTAGGTCCTGATGGATTCATTTACTAAGACCAGTGAACATTCACTTTGTGAAATCGGCTCTCACTTTTCCACTTCAGAGAGAGTGGCATAAAACGAATTAGCTGCCTTATCGGCAAATATCTATAATAACCACTGCATAGCGGGCACCTTCCGTTATTTACCAGTAGCACTCCTATTTGCCGCCATGATCTGAACTGCAACCTCATTGCTGAACCTGGTACGTGTGGGTATGGAGTGCAGGCCTCCTGCTTGTTGCCTGATTGGCACTATGGCCATGGCGCAGTGGCTGTCTATTTCATGGGTTCTTTGCTTGAAGCTACAGTGCAGATTGCGGTGGCAGACAGCAATGGTAAGGTATGGTAGATGCTGTGCAGGAATGGATGGGTTACTTATGTTTGATTTGCTGACAATCTTTGAGAGTTTTTCTAAAGACTTGGCATGTACATAAGGTGTGGCATTTACATATGCTAGGTGTGCAGCTTAGTGGGTTCCCATCTGTGGACCTACTGTTTGTTTATGGGTCTGATTTCTGGGAATTTGCCTAGTAAGGGGGTAGTTCATCTTTACCAGAAATCTATACAGATAAGGGGTGTCTGTAGATGAAAACAAACTTTGCAGCCTTGGCAAAAGTTGAATAATGCCCTTGCTATTGGTTTAGGCCATTTACATACCTCATAAAGCCTGACTGGAAAACTCCCAGGGTGTTGCTAAGAGAGGCCTAGCTGTTACTGTTAAACATCACCATCACAGGGGCAAGCACTTATGTTGATTAAAATATCTCTCCTGATGCTGAGCTCATTGTTTGAGAGCTACCTCCTGTGATGGTGAACAGCAACAACTAGGAGACCCCTAGCAACCTCCTAGGAGTTGTCCAGTCAGGCTTCATGGGGTACAGAAATGGCCTACACCAATAGCAAGGTCATGATTCTACTTTGGTCAAAGCTGCAGTGTTTTTTTCAGATGCCCCTTTCCTGAATAAGCAGGTTTTTGGTAAAGGTGAGGGGGAGACTATAGAGCAGACGGGCCCATTCCCTGACACAAACACAGATCAGCTGAGCAGACCCCCCCCCCCCCCCCATAGTGTGTGTCCAGGGTGATGCCTATACAGCTGGTGTATATATAAGGTCCCTGTGCACACCAGTAGGGGGGATATATGTTCTATGAAGGATTATGAGGGGGGGGGGGGGTATATGTGCCATGAAGGATTGAGGGGGGATATATGTTCTATGAAGGATTATGAGGGGGGGATATATGCCATGAAGGATTATGAGGGGGATATATGTGCTATGGAGGATTACCAGGTGGGGGGGGGGGGGTATATGTGCTATGGAGGAGATTACCAGGTGGGGGGGGATATATGTTATATGAAGGATTATGAGGGGGGGGGGTATATGTGCTATGAAGGATTGAGGGGGATATATATTCTGTGAAGGATTGAGGGGGGGGGGTATATGCCATGAAGGATTGAGGGGGGTATATGTGCTATGGAGGATTACCAGGTGGGGGGGGGGTATATGTGCTATGGAGGAGATTACCAGGTGGGGGTGATATATGTTCTATGAAGGATTATGAGGGGGGGTATATGTGCTATGAAGGATTGAGGGGGGATATATATTCTGTGAAGGATTATGAGGGGGGGGGGGGGGGGGGGGGTATATGCCATGAAGGATTATGAGGGGGTATATGTGCTATGGAGGATTACCAGGTGGGGGGGGGGGGTATATGTGCTATGGAGGAGATTACCAGGTGGGGGGATATATGTTCTATGAAGGATTATGAGGGGGGGGGGTATATGTGCTATGAAGGATTGAGGGGGGATATATATTCTGTGAAGGATTATGAGGGGGGGGGGGTATATGCCATGAAGGATTATAAGGGGGGTATATGTGCTATGGAGGATTACCTCGTGGGGGGGGGGGTATATATATGTTCTATGGAGGATAATGGGGGGTTTGTTTGATCTCGAGGTGAGTGTATTGTGATTGCTGTCTCCGCAGGTCCCGGTTCAGGAAGATCCCGGCGGTGGGGGGCAGGGAGCTGGACCTGCACACCCTCTACACCCGAGTAACCACTCTGGGAGGCTTCGCCAAGGTGAGCGCCGTATGTCTGGAGTGTCCTTCATGCATGTCGCCCCCCCCCCCCCGTAGTATTGGGGTGCCCGGAGTCTTGGCTCCCGCTGTGTGAATAGATCCCCGGTTCCATGTATAGGGGGGGGGGGGGTCCGGTATGACATTAGTAGGCCTGATCCGGGGGGTGGCAGTAGCAGTGTGAGGCCGCGCTATGACCCAGCTCTGTACAGCGGGTAGACCCGGCTGCGCTCACCACTTCCCCTACAAAGTCAAAATTAGCGGGCAAGGCTCAACATCGATAATCGTCCTCGGAGCACGGCGCCTGAGGGGGGGGGGGGGGGGCACAGGAGGCCTTACATCCCCTCTACACCGATCCGCCCGGGGAGCACAGCGTCTATGCTGTACCGGGACGGATCGCACACATACTATATATATTGCGGTTATTATCGATGGATCAAATTTTCCGGGGGCGTGTATTTATGTATGAGGCCTCCCTCCTCCTCCCCGGCCCTGCTACAGGGCTTCCCTCCCTAGCAGTGTGTGCTGTGCGGGGAGGGGAGGGGGAGAGGGGAGTGTCCGCACATCACACACTGTACACAACCTGACACTCTCACCTCCATTATCCTCCTCTACATCTCATCTGTACACAGGTCTCCGAGAAGAACCAGTGGGCAGAAATAGTAGAAGACTTCCACTTCCCAAGGGGCTGTGCAAATGCTGCCTTTGCTCTGAAACAGTATTATTTGCGGTAAGTTGGAAATGCATTTTTTTTTATAAAGGAAGATTTCTGCAGTGTTTGCCTGAAAATATGTTCAAAACATATTTGTCATATTGTACTCATGTTGTTGTTGGTGCCTATCAGGAAGTGATGGATGATACATTTATTTGTAGTGCTTATATCATTTCTATCTCCTGACTATTGAGAGGCATTTCTTTTTTGTGGGAGTTTGGGTGGTGGAGCTGGTACACTTCTGCAGATCAGCACTAGAGATCATCCCTTACAAAGGAATATTACTTGATGTTGCTTCAAGTTTATTTTCATATTTAATATTCCTGGAACTTTCTTATTACTATAGGCCAAAGTAGCAGAGATATTTTGTAGGATGCAGTAGTTGCATGCATTGAACAGTCTTTGATGTGGGGCAGACTCGTGTATGTAGAATTTTGTAACGCTGTCATGCATTCTCTGTATGTTGTGCGTCTGCATTTGGAAACTCTTTTTACAATGCATATTGATTAGCGTACATTGTTAGTGATAAGAGTATGTTGGTGGTCTTGGATATGCATTAAGGTAAAACATGTTTAGGCTTTATAACCACTTTAAAGGAGTTGTAAAAGCAGAAGTTATTTTTTTTTATCTTAAAGTGGATGTAAACCCAAACATTTTATTTTTTATGTCATAATGTAGAGAATAAGATTTCCTTTCATTTGAGCCCAGTCTTTCCACACAGATTTACTCGAGGCCTGAGCAATCCTCTTTTATTGTTCAGTTAGAGAAATCTTGACAAAGTCTTGAAAACTTTGTAAAAAAGCACCCCCTTTTCTGTGAGTGACAGGTGATTTACATATCATGCACTAGCCTGAGACAGGCACATCCCCCTCCCCTCCAGCTCTCCCAGCTTTACTGTGTTTTGACTGGATGTTTCTCATCATGGGATGCAGTGAACAGTCTGCAGACTATAGACAGACAAGTGATTTAGGGGACATGTATGTAGTCAGAGCTGGGCAGAGTAGAACATCCAGTGATCTGATGATAACCTGTCTCAGGCTAGTGCATGATATGTAAATCATCATCACTGCCATTACTAGTAAAAAAAAAAAAAAATGCCATAAATCTTTCTCATAGTTTTGTAGACGCTATAACTTTTGCGCAAACCAATCAATTTATACTTATTGCGATTTTTATTTTTGGTTTAAAAAAAATTTCATAAATAAAATGTAGAAAAATATATGTTGGCCTAAACTGATGAAGAAATTTTGTTTTTTAAAAACATTTTTGGGGATATTTATTATAGCATTTTTTTCAAAATTGTCACACTTTTTTTTTTTTTTTTGTTTATAGTGCAAAAAATAAAAACCACAAAGGTGATGAAATAGCACCAAAAGAAAGCTCTATTTGTGGGGGAAAAAAGGACGCAAATTTAATTTGGGTACAGCATTGCATGACCGCGCATTTACCAGTTAAACCAACGCAGTGCCAAATTGTAAAAAGTGCTCTGGTCAGGAAGGGGGTAAAATCCTTCTGGGCTGAAGTGGTTAAATCACTTTAAGGTCAAAATTTTGGGGGGAAAATAGTTTCCCACTTTTTAGCCTATTATGGGCAGTGTAGCTGTTCATAGATCTAAGGCATTGTTTTGACTATTTTCTGTCAATAGCACGTCTAATATCTGTTGGTATCTTAGGCATTCTTTTGAAGAAAATTGCTTGGAACTGTAGCAAATTAACTACACATGCCATTTAGACCCCTTTCACACTGGGGGCGTTTTGCAGGCGCTATAGCGTTAAAAACAACGCCTGCAAAATGCCCTAAAACAGCTGCTCCATGCACTTCAGTGCCCGAGGGCTTTCACACTGGAGCGGTGCGCTGGCAGGGCGTCAGAAAAAGTCCTGCCAGCAGCTTCTTTGGAGCGGTGAACTCACCGCTGCTCCCCATTGAAATCAATGAGGCAGCGCTGCAATACCGCTGGCAAAACGCTGCTCCGGCTGCGTTTTGTGGGCAGATTTAACCCCCTTTTGTGGGCGGTCTTAACCCCCCGCTAGCGGCCGAATAGCACCGCTAAAACGACGGTAAAGCGGCACGAAATATAGCGCCGCTTTACCGCTGAAGCCCTAGGCGGCGTGGTGTGAAAGGGCTCTTGTAAGGCTGCTTTCACACTGGGGCGGTTTGCAGGCGTTATTGCGCTAAGAATATCGCCTGCAAACCGACCCGAAACAGCTGTTGCTGTTCCTTCAGTGTGAAAGCCCGAGGGGCTTTCACACTGAAGCGGTGCGCTTGCAGGACGCTCAAAAATGTCCTGCAAGCCGCATCTTTTGGCTCGCTATAGGAGCGGTATATTTACCGCTCCTATAGCGCCCGGTCCCATTGAAAACAATGGGGGAGCGCGCCGAACCCGCCCGCAAAACGCCGCTGCAGCGGCGGTTTGCGGGCGGTATTGACCCTTTTTCGGCCGCTCGTGGGGGGTAAAACCTCCCCGCTAGCGGCCGAAATGCGCCGCTAAAACGCCGGTAAAGCGGCGCTACATATAGCGCCGCTTTACCGCCAGCGCCCCCACCGCTCCAGTGTGAAAGCAGCCTAAGGGTTAATGCAGTTTTTAACCGTGCCTGAAAATAGAGCTTGTTGTATTGTTTTTTTTTAGGTTATTTTCAATTCAGTGTATTAAAAGGATGCAAACCAATATCTTCATTTGCTGTTCACTGACTAAATTTCTTTTTGGGTTCTTGTTGGTACTGTTTGCATTGGAACCTGGGGTTGTTGAAGTTATCGGTCCCTCTCTGGTATATGTTAATATTTGGTGGTCTCACCATCTAGCCTTTTTTGGGGTGGAGCACAGCCTGTTTGGTTCCTTGGTGAACTGAGAATGTTTTTTTTGTATTGTACTGTACTTTTTACTTTTACAATTGTATGCTAAAAAATGAACACTTCAGAAATAAAATATCAATTCATATGCAAAGTGCTCAGTGCCTAATAAGTGTCCAGTGCTTCAGGTAAGTCATTCAGCAACCAAAGTGTCCAGTGCATCCAATAAAAATGTTGTGCAGTTCATTCAATAATCAAAGTGTTCGGTGCTCTCCAGCTTCATCAAACCCACTGTCAACTTTATACATAAAGTGTTTCACAACAGTGCTCCTTGTCACCATCAGTGCTTCTTTCCCCGTGTCACCACTTCCACACTAGCGAGAACCAGATTGTTCGAACTCCTTCAGCATAAAGTGGGTCAAACAGCGCCCCCCCCCCCCCCCCCCCAAGAGGGATTCCTGTTCCTTTTTAAGATCTTTTATCACTATTGCTCAGCATGTTCCCCAGTGTTTACATACATTTAGACCGGCCACAGGAAAAGTCAAAAAGACAATGCCTAACATAGCATAAAATTCTTAATTTAAAACTTGTAATGCATAAAAACAGTTCACAATAATCTGTGCTGTATCCCAGCACTTGGATATCTATCCTCCCATGGGAGCGCAGTCCCATTGTGTGGGTTGAAGTTGGTCCCTGTAGCTCAGCCCCTATGCGTTTTCATCAAATGCCGTCACGGCAAAAATGGATTTGGTGGAGGATAACCACAATAGATGGTACTAATTTGAATTAAGAATACAAGAATAGATTTACATTTTTTTTTTTTTTTTTAAACCAGAGTTTAGTGTCACTTTTTAATGTATTTGAACGCTTTTGTTTTTAAATGTGACAATAGGTTATTGCTCACTTCTTATGTGTTTTCTGTTTTGAAGCACTTGAGTGCTCATTATTTATTTTTCTTTTGTAGTTAATCACCAAAATTAAGTATAGCCCATAGCTAAACATTTTGTTTTGGTGTTTTTAGGGTTTAAAATACTCTATCAAAAAAAAAAAAAACTCACCAGCCTGTAAACAACCAAATTATACCGTCTAACAATTTTGTGTAAAGCTGGCCATACACCTATAGATTATCTGCAGATTTTCTATGGTTAGATGGAAAAAGTGCAACAGATTTCTCCATGTATGCTAAACTGTGTGGATGGAGGAATCTCCCACTTTTTCCATCTAACCATAGAAAATCTGCAGATAATCTATAGGTGTATGGCCAGCTTTTAATACAGGGGTTTAGTTTGCACACTATTTCATATACTGCAGGGCCACATAACGGTCACAGCATCCCAGTACATTTTTGAGAGCCTCCATAGTAGAGGCAAATGCATAATAATAGATAAATGGAGGGCAGGTAAGCCTGGAGGGAGTCCACCCTCCTTTTAAAAACTGCACAGTTGTCCTCATCCTGTTTGTGTGATCAGCTATGTCTGTGCCTTTATACTAGAATATTCACTGGTGAAAGGATACCCTGTCCATTTAATGTTGTCAAAAGTGTAACTTTTTTTATTTTACATTTATTTTTTCCTTTTTTTTTTTTAATGCAAGTAATAGTTGCGTACTTCTGCCTTTTGAGAGATTTTTATTCACTTTCTGTCTTTGACACCTGTACTAGAAATGAGGGGAGCTGTTAACATAGCAGAAGGACACAGACTGCAATAAAAACATTGTCAGAAATTTTAAACTTGACCCACTTTTCATTGTGTATTTACTGGAGATTTTTTTCCCCCGCTTTTTTCCCAGACAGGATGTGAGAGCGAATCTCCAAGTTAAGGTCAGAGATGGCAGTGAGAGGCTCTGAACCTTTTCTTATTTATCCAAAATAGATAAACATTTTGACTGAAGTTGGGCTTTAAAATGTAAAGGCTAATGCTGGCCATACACTATATGAAAAATCGGCCAAATTTTTCAGCCAGTTAATGGGCACAAAATCGATAATCGTTGGGGCGGTTTTATGCCGAGAAAATGAAGGACAAGTTTGAAAATTTTCTGCCAAAAGAATGATAAATTGAAAGGTTAATGTGTTTCCCACCCGAACTGTTTGCACTAGGTATTAGAGCTGCACGATTAATCGTTAAAAAATTGCGATCTCGATTCACCTCCCTGATGATCTCTCCTGCTGAGTAGGCGATTCTTTCATATATTAAAAAAATTATTTCTTTCATATAAACAAGTGGAGAGATTATCTGCTTAGAGTCCAGAGGGGGCAACTTTGAATCCGACTTGAAGTCGCCCCAAGTCGAGCAACAAAATCAATCAATGTAAGTGAAAGAGAGCCATCCCTGTCTGCACACTACTAAAGTCACTCTTACTTCAGAAAAGGTTCCTGTACTACTTCAATCCGACTTCTAGACGACTTGTATCCATTGATTTCAATGGAAGTTGCCTCCAAGTCCGATCTCCTGTCTTAACTGAAGCAACTTTCCAACTTGAAACATTGTAACACTTTTTTCTTAGATCAAAGGGATAGAACTTCTTGTGTAAACAAATAATCTGGGCAGTCTGCCAAGCTTTCAACCACATGTAAATGCAGGAAGTTTAACAACTTAAAGTCTAAATCTTTTTCTGACACTTCTTTCTAAAGTTAAAATCAATATGTTTTGCTAGAAAATTACTTGAACCCCCAAATACACACACACGCACGCACGCGCGCGCACGCATATATATTAGCAGATACCCTAGGGAATAAAATGGCAATTGCTGCAAAATTTTATGTCAAACTATATTTGCCCAGCGGTCTTTCAAATGCAATTTTTTGGGAAAAAATACACTTCAATAAATAAAAAGAAACAAAACCGTAAAGTTAGCACAATTTTTTTTTTTTTTGTTTTAATGTGAAAGATGTTACGCCGCGAGAATCGTGAGTGAATCGTGATCTTCTAAGCAAAAAAATCGTGATTCTCATTTTAGCCAGAATCGTGTAGCTCTACTAGGTATATGTAAAAAAACTAACAAAAAATTGATTCAATTATGTCCACTGAACTATTTATAAGTCATTACATGATGGCACTATCGTTTGCTCTCACGGCTGAATGTTCATTTTTTGGATAGTGTACGGCCAGCATATTTTCAATAAACAAAAAGGCACCTGTAGGTTCTTCCTTCAGCTCCATGCTCTAAGCTACATGTTACACCTTAAATACAGATGTACAGTGGGGGCGGAAAGTATTCAGACCCCCTTAAATTTTTTGTTGCAGCCATTTGCTAAAATCCATTTAAGTTCATTTTTTTTCCTCAATGTACACACAGCACCCCATATTGACAGAAAAAACACAGAATTTTTGACATTTTTGCAGATTTATTAAAAAAGAAAAACTGAAATATCACATGGTCATGAGTATTCAGACCCTTTGCTCAGTATTTAGTAGAAGCACCCTTTTGATCTAATACAGCCATGAGTCTTTTTGGGAAAGATTCAACAAGTTTTTCACACCTGGATTTGGGGATCCTCTGCCATTCCTCCTTGCAGATCCTCTCCAGTTCTGTCAGCTTGGATAGTAAACGTTGGTGGACAGCCCTTTTTAGGTCTCTCCAGAGATGCTCAATTGGGTTTAAGTCAGAGTTGTTGTAAAGCCACTCCTTTGTTATTTTAGCTGTGTGCTTGGGGTCATTGTCTTGTTGGAAGGTAAACCTTTGGCCCAGTCTCAGGTCCTGAGCACTCTGGAGAAGGTTTTTGTCCAGGATATCCCTGTACTTGGCCACATTCATCTTTCCCTCGATTACAACCAGTCGTCCTGTCCCTGCAGCTGAAAAACACCCCCACAGCATGATGCTGCCACCACCATGCTTCACTGTTGGGACTGTATTGGACAGGTGATGAGCAGTGCCTGGTTTTCTCCACACATACCGCTTAGAATTAAGGCCAAAAAGTTCTCTCTTGGTCTCATCAGACCAGAGAATCTTATTTCTCACCATCTTGGACTCCTTCAGGTGTTTTTTTTTTTTTTAGCAAACTCCATGTGGACTTTCATGCCTCTTGCACTGAGGAGAGGCTTCCGTCGGCCAACTCTGTCATAAAGCCTTGACTGGTGGAGGGTTGCAGTGATGAGAGGTTGACTTTCCACAACTTTCTCCCGACTGCCTCTCTGGAGCTCAGCCACAGTGATCATTTGGGTTCTTTACCTCACTCACCAAGGCTCTTCTCCCCCTTTAGCTCAGTTTGGCCGGACGGCCAGCTCTAGGAAGGGTTCTGGTCGTCCCAAACGTCTTCCATTTAAGGATTGTGGAGGCCACTGGGCTCTTAGGAACCTTAAGTGCAGCAGAATTTTTTTTGTAACCTTGGCCAGATCTGTGCCTTGTTGTGACAAGACATTCTGTCTCTGAGCTCTTCAGGCAGTTCCTTTTGACCTCATGATTCTCATTTGCTCTGACATGCACTGAGAGCTGTAAGGTCTTGTATAGACAGGTGTGTGGCTTTCCTAATCAAGTCCAATCAGTATAATCAAACACAGCTGGTCTCAAGGATGATCAGAAGAAATGGACAGCACCTGAGTTAAATATGAGTGTCACAGCAAAGGGTCTGAATACTTAGGACCATGGGATATTTCAGTTTTTCTTTTTTAATACCGTATATACTCAAATATAAGCCGAGATTTTCAGCCCATTTTTTGTCCCCCCCCCTCGGCTTATATTCGAGTCACCGCCGTCTGCCTACATGAACAGCTTGTCATGCAGACAGACGGCAGTTTTAAAAAGCCGCGCCGCCTCCTCCCGCCCGTCCGTGATAGGCGGACACTAATTTTCCCAGCAGTACAGTGTTCCGCCTATCACGGATGTCCTGTCATTCTCATCTCATGGACGAGGATGAGAGAATATCCGTGATAGGCGGAACACTGTACACTGACTGCTGGGAAAACAGCGTTCCTCCTATCACGGACGAGGACGAGGAGGAGGCGCGGCTTTTTAATTTTACAATGGCGCCGTACACGCTGACAGAGCGGGGACAGACCGAAGGCGGAGGGCACAGGAGGGATGGCACTGGACCCGCAGATCGGCACAGGTAGGCTGCAATGGGGACACGGGGGGGGGGGGGGGGTCTGTACAGGGGACAGGCAGCTGCAGATGGGCATTGCTGGCCCTCTTTTCCACTTACAGTAGCTGCTGCATTTTGTACCCTCGGCTTATACACGGGTCAATGCAGTTTTCCCATTTTTTGTGGTGAATTAGGGGCCTCGGCTTATACTCGGGACGGCCTATAGTCGAGTAAATACGGTAAATCTGCAAAAATGTCAACAATTCTGTGTTTTTCTGTCAATATGGGGTGCTGTGTGTACATTAATGAGGAAAAAAACTTAAATGATTTTAGCAAATGGCTGCAATAACAGAGTGAAAAATTTAAGGGGGTCTGAATAGTTTCCGTCCCCACTGTAATATGTTGAAAAAGGTGGAGTCAGCTTTTAAAGCTAAAGTTAATTTATTTTTTATTTTTTTAAATGGCATGAGGGATGATGGTACTTACCATGACTGAAGTGTGCCTTATGTCTGCTATGTCAGGTTGAAATCTTTGCCAACTTTGCCCATCCTTTCCGTCCCTGTACTCCACGGAGGTGGTGTGTCCGCAAGTAACAGAGAAACAGCAGTACATTGATCTTCCCAATGATTAGTTGTATGGGGGGGGGGGGGTGCGTCGGCACAAGTATAACTTTAAGAGGACAGGCAGGTTATGCTCCCAGCACAGCCAGAAAACTGGTCCCTACGCTGGGACTGATGTGCTCTCATGCCTAGTGTGATCAGTTGGCAATAGGAAAGCAGGGGGACTGGCAGAGAAAACGGGATTCATGGTACTACAGACACATCAGGAATGTGAAATACTGGGGTAGCAATCACTTAAACCCGTTGCAGACTGCATTACAAAGGCATACTGCTGCAGGGTGGCCAGTCTGCACTGAATCACATATCGGATACGTGATCCAGCTCTTCCACTACCACAGCTGTGCTGAGATTCCTTACAGTGCAAGCTGATCAGGCAGGTCCCAGCCAATGATTCACTCGCCGATCGGCAGAGTGGTTGACAGGAGAGAGCTCTGTGATTGTAAACAACACATAGCTCTGTCCTGACAGCGAAGATGTGCCTGATTTTTGTTCCTCTGCAAAGCAAGGAATACAAACCAGCACATCCCTTAGTAACACACAGCCAGCGCTGAGGACTTCTAACTGTCCAGATCCATGTGCCAAAGGCACCCAATGACGCCCTGATGTCTCTAGTCCCCCGAAACACGCTGGCCTCTTTTTTTTTTTTTTTTTTTTTATTTTTTTTTTTTTATTGCTGAAACTTCAAATAAAATACAAATGAATTAGGGCTGCAACTAACGATTATTTTCATAATCGATTAGTTGGCCGATTTATTGTTTCGATTAATCGGTTAAAACCTTAAAAAAAAGTGTTGTGTATAATTTAGTTAATATGTAAAGTTTTAAAAAAAAAGGCAATCTATTCTTTAATACTGTATCTCTATGCAGTGGTAAATATAAGCAACCAACCATGGTTGGGGAGCAAAATATCGAATCCACTCTGAGAATAACAGACAGAAGCGATACTGTATATACGCTATTAGAGGAGATATACTGTATATACTATTAGAAGAGACATACTGTTTTTTGGCCAATTTTGTTGTTGGGCAAATTAAAAAACAAATTGCTGCAAAAAACGTATTACATGCTTTTCTGTAGCTTCTCCATTTAAGTATATTGAACCAAAAAAGCACAGTTTTGCATTAAAAAAAAAAAAAAAAAGTCCCTGACCCTTTTCAAATACGCAGTGGCTAAAAAAAGCGTAGATGTGAATGTGTCCCATAGGAAACCATGTTAAATGAACTGTAGTGCGTTTCTGCAAAAAGCACCAAAAAAACAGATGTGAACCAGGTCTAAGACGTTTAGTAACATCATGGGGTTAAAAAAACTAAAATGAGCCCTTTATAGTACAAAAAAGCAGATAGTCTCTACTGTAAGGGGTTCATTTTTTTACTGTAGAACTGTGACTGTAATATTTACAGTAGTGATTTTTCTCTTTTTGTACTATAAAGGGCTCATTTAATTTTTTTTTTTTTAAACCCCATTATGTTACTGGGCGATTAATCGATTATGAAATTAATCGACAACTAATTGATTATGAAAATAGTCGATTAATCGATTAGTTTCAGCCCTAAAATGAATTACCTCTTTGATCACCAGGCGCTCCTTTATCCTCATTTCTTCTACATTACACGTGGAGTCGACCGTAAGGTAGCAGCCTAAGCCCATAACAGGGCTCATCGCCACCTTTTTCCTAACTGGAGTGGGCACAGACTTCTGGAAACTAATTCCTTCCCTCCTACCCACACCCTAACAATCTACAACATTGATAGTCCAGCGCGTTCTACACCCATTCTTCTCAACCAGTGTATATTATTAGCACTGATCACTGTATTAGCGTCAGTGGCAGTTAGCTAGTTCCCACTCGGTGTCAGATTGCACACCGCACTATCGCTGTCCCGCTATAAGTTGCTAATCGCCGCCATAACTAGTATAAAATAAAGATTAAAAAAAATCCAGACACTATAGACACCAACTTAACTTATTAGGATTTTTTTTTTATCAAAAATATGTAGCAGAATACATCTTGGCCTAAATTTATAATGAAATTTAGATTTTTTTTTATTTGATATGTTTTTATAGCAGTAAGAAAATATATTTATTTAAAACCCAGTGGTGATCAGATACCACCAAAAGAAAGCTCTATTTGTGTGGAAAAAAAATTATTAAAATTTAGTTTGGTTACAGCGTTGCATGACTGTGCAATTGGCAGTTAAAGTAGCGCAGTACCGAACGAGCAAAAAAATGGCTTGATCATGAAGAGGGTAACCTCTTCTGGAGGTCAAGTAGTTGAGGCCCATTTCAGACATGCGTTCCGATCAGGTTCGCCTGTCAGTTTTTCAGGAGGACCCAATTAGAAGGTTCATTCATCCCCATGGATAGGGAGGTGTAAACAGACTTGTATCCCTTTACACCCACTTACCTCTGGGTCTGATCAGACCCACTAAAATAACAAATATTAGACAACTCCATTTAGGCAGGGCGCATTGGAGGTAGCCGATGTAAACTGACAGCCGAGTCTGTTTACACTGGGCTGCCCATAGAGCAAAGTGGGCCCTGCCCATGTCCGCTCCGCAGATAGTGACAAAGACAAGGATGTGTCATCCACCTGCTCACAGATCCCCTGCTGATCACAATGACATTTTCCCCCTGTAAAAGGGGCCTAAAGTAAAAGCTCTTTAATATTTGTGTGTATATATGTGTGTGTGTGTATATATATATATGTATATATATATATATATATATATATATATATATATATATATATATATATATATATATATATATATATATATATAATTATGATTCCTTATTTAGATTTTTTTTTTGATGCAACCTTTTATTTTCTGATTGTGCTTCTTTATAATTTTTTCTTCTATGTTTTTTGGCTTTTTATTTGGCAATGAGGTAATGAATTGCTGTCTCATTGTAACCGCCAGAAAGAGAAATCTGTCAGTGTGTACATTCCTCAGTTGTCATCTACCGTGCTTACATTACTGGCTGAGAAGCTTTGTAAAAGCTCAGACATTCCCACTATTGGTTGTCCTGAGTTGACTACCCACGTGATGATGTATTCTACAAGGGGTTCAGAAATAACCTGACTGATTCAACAAATTATCTGTGACTAAGTTTGAGGGAAATAGTGTTGTATTCTCAGTATGCTTTCTGTCTGATCGCTTGTTGACTTGGTAGTAATTGCTGATTTCTTGTTGAAAGTGGGAAATAAAGAGTGGATGTTGATTACTTTACTTGATGGAGGATCATTAGCTGATATAAAACAGTAGTAGATTTAAAACTGGTGGTAAACAATTTTGTGGAAATTCTCAAACCGCAAATGCATTGGTAGATTTTTTTTTTTGATGCACCTTATTCAATGAAGCTGTATGTTGAAATAATATAGTATATTTGAGGAACATATAAATTGGGGGGTTACTACTGTCGCAGCACTGAAAGTGGGGGGGGGGGGGGGGGTGGAATCAAAGTGAGTTGTCGGAGAAAAAGAAAAAGAAATGATCACGATATCTGTTCATTGACAGATATGTTTTTTACATTTTAGAATGGGGTGCATCGAGAATGTGTGTGTGCCGAATTTAAAAGGCTGTCTTGACTGTAAAAAGGTTGAGAAATGCTGGTACAAGACAAATGAAATCAACAGGACGAAAGGAATAAAAATTATTATTCATGAAGGAAAAGCTGAGCAACCACCAACAAAAGAGGCTTCAGAAATGTAAAATTTCTTCTTGCAGTATTTTGACACTGTAGGTCACTGCTCTAGTAATTTTTACCGAACTATTTACCACTTAGGCCTCATGTAAACTGCTGCTGGTAAACGGAAGTTTAGGAGCAGTTGGCCATTTTTTTTCCAACTGCTCCTGAACCCTCTGTTATCTTATCAGTACATACACAGGGTCATTTATAGTAGTTTCTAGGCAGTTGGGTTTAGAGGCTTTTTTTGGAACCCTAAAAAAATGCATTCAGAAGCTGTGTTTTAGAGGCATTTTAACCACTTCAGCCCCGGACCAATTGGCAGCCAAAGGACCAGGCCCCTTTTTGCAATTCGGCACTGCGTCGCTTTAACTAACAATTGCGCGGTCATGCGACGTGGCTCCAAAACAAAATTGGCGTCCTTTTTTTCCCACAAATAGAGCTTTCTTTTGGTGGTATTTGATCGCCCCTGCGGTTTTTATTTTTTGCGCTATAAACAAAAATAGAGCGACAATTTTGAAAAAAATGCAATATTTTTTACTTTTTGCTATAATAAATATCCCCAAAAAATATATATAAAAAAACATTTTTTTTCCTCAGTTTAGGCCGATACGTATTCTTCTACATATTTTTGGTAAAAAAAATCGCAATTAGCGATTATTGATTAGTTTGCGCAAAAGTTATAGCGTTTACAAAATAGGGGATAGTTTTATAGCATTTTTATTAATATTTTTTTTTTATTAGTAATGGCGGCGATCAGCGATTTTTATTGTGACTGCGACATTTTGGTGGACACATCGGACATTTTTGACACATTTTTGGGATATTTGTCATTTATACAGCAATCACTGCTATTTAAATAGCACTGATTCCTATGTAAATGACAGTTGTAGTTAGGGGGTTAACCACTAGGGGGCGGGGAGCAGTCAGTGTGACGTGTTGTGTTTTTTTTTTACAGTAGGGGGGCGTGGCTGTACGTCTGACGTCATTGATCGGCGTTCCCGATGACAGGGAACCGCCGATCACTGACAGTCAGTGTAGGAAGCGCGGGGAGAGGTTTGTTTACATAGACCTCTCCCCGTTCTTCCGCTCCGTAACCGATCGCGGGATACCAGCGGCGATCGGGTCCGCTGGTCCCGCGGCCGGGGTCACGGAGCTCCCGACGGGTCGCGAGCGCGCCGCTAGCGGCGTGCGCGCGACCCACGGGCAGGCACATGCACGATCACGTACAGGTACGTGATTCTGCCTGCCCGTGCCATTCTGCTGACGTATATATGCAGTGGCCGGTCGGGAAGCGGTTAAACACAGTAACGCTCGTTTAGCTGCATTTCGTTTACAGGCGTTTTTCAAAAGTTAAATCGTTCAGGAGAGGTTGAGCAACGTCCCGTGTACATGAAGACTTAGGGCTCTTTCACACGGGGTGGATCAGTGCAGATCCGCCCCGTGGATAGCCGCTTGCTCAGCGGGGATCGCAGGAGCGATCTCCGCTGAGCAGAAGATGACAGGTCCGTCTCTGCACTCCGTGCAGGGACGGACCTGTCAGAGCGCCGCTCTCCCCTATGGGAGATCGGGTGACGACGGACCGTAGAGTCCGTCGTCACCCGATCCGCTCTGCAGACGGATGAAGAAATAGGGTTTTCCTCCGTCTGCAGAAACGGAGCAGAGCGGGCATGGACGAGAGCGGGTGTCAGCGGATGCTCATCCGCTGACACCCGCTATCCCATAGGGATACATGTATGTCCGTTTTTCATCCGAAAACGGAAGGATGAAAAACGGACATACGGTCCGTCCGTGTGAAAGAGCCCTTAGAGTCACTTTTATCACTGGTGAGGTATACATAGCCATTGGGAGATTTAAAGGACAAGTTCACGTAAAAAAAATGCCTGTTTTTTGGGAGGTAAAAAAATGCATTTTTTTTATTTTCTGGAAAGCATTGCACCAGCGATCAGCAGATTGCTGGTGCCATGCAGGAGTGAGTTGCTATCTCCATGGCAAACAAAATAAGTTCCATTATTGCCCTGCATTGCTCATATATTCCCTCAAATTTTTGTTTTGAAGATGACCACATGTGTACCATTAGTCTTCAGTCAACTACATTTTTCAAATATATTTACTTGCCATTTTAATAGCCTGCTTTAAAAAAAATTATAGGTGATATTTTGAATATTTTAAAAGGTAAGCTGGCCATTTTCTGTAAAAAAAAAAAAAAAAAAAATTGCCAGCCTGGGTTTTATCTGCTATAAATTGGACTCCCACAACTCTTCTCAATTCAATTTATTAGGGAATCATAAGACACCTAAAGTGGAGGTTCATTCATTCAAACACTTTAGGCCCTTTCCAGTTGCACCAGGAATGCTGCCTCCACAATTGGCCCAGATACCAACCTACAGGGTGGTCACTTCTGCCCTTGCAGCACTGGTTCCACACAGGAGCCTGGTCTGATTTAAAAGCTGTATCTGTTGTGTGCAAAACCCAACTGTCTCCAACCAGCCTGCTTCCTTGGGATGCCTGTTCTGATTGTTCATGCACATTTTTGCTGTCCAAACGTGCTCTCTACTCATTACCTACTGCATTTTCTCAGTGAAGGACAATGCTTCTGTTTCAGCGTTCGTCATACCAGTTTTGTATCCAGTGTTTCAGCAAAACCTTTTTTAAATTATTCCATATATTTAGATAAATAACAAGTGCGAATGTCGTGGTGTGTGTTTTTTTTTTTTTTGTTAAGGATTATGCTTCACTTAATTTAGTTTCCTCTAACCAAGTGTGTTTGTGTAGTAATAGAAAAGCAAAAAAATATTGAAATGCACTCTCCCAGAAAAGCTGGTGATAAATAATTACAACTTTATAGTTATTGCTTTTATTGAAAGTTGTGTGCATGTAACTGCAAAGAGATGTCTCTGCACACCCTCTGCTGGAATAGGTTGTTGGGGAGAGAGACGAGCATACGTGTGAATTGTTGTATGGAGTATTAAAGTGATGGTAAACCTGCACTTTTTTTTTTTTATTTAAAAAAAACATGCCTATATTACTTGCTGTGTGCAATGGTTTTGCACAGAGCAGCTCCGATCCTCTTCTGGGGTACCCTGGTGGTGCTCCTAGCCCCTCCATCGGGTACCCCCACAGAAAACTGCTTTCCATGGGGCACCCGTGTGGGCTTGCTCCCAAGTCCCGCTGCTGCATTCATTGACACAGTCCTGCTCCCGTGTCACAGCTTTTGATTGAGGGCAGCAAGAGCCGATGGCTCCCGCTGCTATCAATCTGCCCAGTAATGTGAGCACCAGCAGCTTCCTTAGAAACAATGCCATATTACTCTCATGAACCTGTAGTTTCCACACCCAGTTGAGACGTTTGTGCATCTGCATCCCCCCCCCCCCCACCCGAATGGTAGGAAAAGAGCCCGGTGTTCCCCTTTGATTGACAGCAAATAAGACACGGTGAGATGCTGCTGCAGGTACCCCCGGTTGGGGAAATATATTATGACGTAAGGCCTTTATGGGAGCTGATCACCTTGAGATGGGTCTGTCTCTTTTTTTGCCATGGCTAGTCTAAAGAATCTTGAGAATGTTTCCAAATCAAGAAATGTTATTCTTGACAGTTTGGCTGAGGTTATATGGCCCCTTGCTCTACGACTGAGGATCATGCATCAGGTGGGTCAGATGACTTCTAGAGCAATGTACTAAACTTAAAGTGAAAGTAAAGTCTGCTGTATTTTTATTTATTTTTTTTCAAGCCCCCCAGGTGGGTTATGCCATAATGTACTAGTAAGCACAGCATATTAGTACATTATGGCAGACTTGCCTGTCATGTGGTGTCCACCCAGCACATCGATGGGATCGATCCGGCGGGCCCCCAACGTTTCTAGCATCGCCGGTCTTTCTTTCGGGTCCCGGGCCTTCGGTCACTTGATAGGTTGCGATGACGCCGCGGCTGCACGCGGCAGTCACATCACCGCGTGCATGGATCGGGGCGATCGAGGGCTGCGCATGTGCAGCTGTAGGGTACATTTTGTGCACCCTACTGCTCTTCTTCAGTCAGGCTGATCCTTGGATTTGTAGCTATCCTTAGCCTCTCCATTTTAATAGATATCTTGTTGCAAGATTGTTGGTCTAGCCAGCCAGGCAACCTCATTCTTATAATTAAACCTTCATTCCCTGAATCCCAAGGGTTGGGCGTGACTTGGGTCCTTTCACTTGTAGTTCTGTGGTCATGTAAGAGGCCTGAATCTTCTGGCTTCCTCCCTTCTTCGGGTGTCCACATCACTGCCTGGGTGACGTGGACAATTTTCAAATGGCAGTCCAGTGGCAGGCTCCTCTTAGAATACAGAAGACTACAGTGAAGTTAAGAGCAATAACAGTAAAACGAAACAAAAAAAGGGGCTACACAAATAATTTTATTACTGAATGGGGGTAGGAAATCTTTTCAATTTAATAAAATATGCCTAACAGGAAAGGACACTACAGTCCCTCCCCCTTGTAAGTATATGTGTGGGCATAGGGATTGTAATGAATAACTTGGGTGCTTGAACCCGTCTGGCAGTTTTACAATCTCATGCATTTTATTACAGCCATTTTCAAATTCTTTACTTATTGCCAAAAAGTGATGACAGTTTGAGGAGCTTGGGAAAGGTCATGGAAAGGAAACCATTCAAAGCTGACTTAAAATGTAAATTGTCTTTAACAGGGATTGGTTAGCACAATTTAAAGTGGATGTAGTCACTAAAATCTTATATAATCTTTAACATGTTAATATAATTGCAAAAGTTGCGTTTTTCTTTTTATGCAGCTTTCTTAAAAATAACACCTACCTTCATGGATCCTTGTTCAGACCGTGTTATGTTGTGCTACTTTCTGCAGTGTTATTTCTGCATTTTCACCACACACGGCCTTGATAGACTACATATTTCAGGCCCAAAGCTGTGATTGGTGATGTGCAGCTAGAGTGAGAGCATGTGGAAAGGATATGGTTGAGAAAGATGATCAGAACTGAGGTGCTGAAAGGATAAAAAGAGTGAGCTGTATTTTTTATTTTCTTTGGGGGGAGGGGGCTAAAATAAGACAATTTGATAAACAGTGTGTTAAACTAAGAGGGTACAAAAACCCTAGCAATTATCTGCTACCTTTCTTTGTTTTTTTTTTTTATTATAATATCAAGGTGCAGGGTGGATTTGATTTAAATCATAATTTTTAAAGAGCAACTGTCATCTGTCCCGCAGCGGCTCCTCTGACCCGCTGTTGATTTACCGACCGTCCCATTCACTTATATGGGATGGCTGGTGTTGCGGCAGTGACACAACAAGGTGAGGGACGTGGCGGCTGCAGGTGAGTGAATGCCCGCTAACAGGCGCTGCTGTGATGGATCTGAAATGATAGGTGCCCTTTAAATGTAAGGACTTGTTCTTGCTGGTAGTTAGAATCTTTAATATTTGCAAACAAAATGAAGGTTTCCTATTTAGATTAATAAGCTGTTAGGTTAGTAAAACGGCAATATTAGTACCAATTTTAGGTTAATCACATATAGTTGAACTACTCAAATCATTTTATTTAAAACGATAACATTCTATTACCTGCCTCGCCCATAGGTAGAGGAACTGCATTAAAATATTCCCAAGCTGGGTCTCTCTTACATCTTGCTGCCATTTTGCTCCTCAAGGGAGGAATAAAGCACTTCAAGCTATGTGCAGAAAGATCACAAAGTTTATAAGCTGCTTAGGTTTCACTTTCATTTTTACTGCTTGTCCTTGCTCCTCACACTGAGAGCCTGGTACATGTGCATTTCTCTTCAAACAATCATAGTTTGCAGTGGACATAGATTTGCAAAACAATGGGATAAAGGAATATTCCTGAAATTTGTTTTATCTCATGGTTACTGTGAAATTGTGTGAATGCATCAATGCAGTGCATGTTCTCGGCTTGCAGAGCTTGGATTCATTGAATGAGTTTACCAAAAAATTGATCAATTGCAGATTATACAGTCTCATGCTACATAACTAAGCTTTCATGCTGAATAAACTAAATTATTAATGTATCTTAAATAGAAAATTATCTTTTAGATAGATTTTACTCCAAAAGCATTTTATTAAAATAAATTTGATAAATATAAGATGTAGTATAATATAAGAAAAATCTGATTTTAAATAACAAACAATTTAACCCCTTCAGCCCTGGAAGGTTTTACCCCCTTAATGACCAGAGCACTTTTTACAATTTGGCACTGAGCTGCTTTAACTGGTAATTGCGTGGTCATGCAATGCTTGTTATAAAAAAAAAAAAACTCAATTTTAGTCATACATTTAGGCCAAAATGTATTCAGCCACATGTCTTTGTTAAAAAAAATTTCATTAAGCGTATGTTATTGGTTTGCGCAAAAGTTATATCGTCTACAAACTATGGTGTATTTTCTGGAATTTACGCAGCTTTTAGTGTGACTGCCTATCTAATTTCTTGAGGTGCTAAAATAGCAGGGCAGTATAAAACCCCTCCAAATGACCCCTTTTTGGAAAGTAGACACCCCAAGGAATTTGCTGAGAGGCATGTTGAGCCCATTGAATATTTACATTTTTTTTTTTTTTTTGTCACTAGTGATTGAAAAAATATATGCCGACGCATAGGGGCCCCTTATGTCCACCCCTGCCCCCATGCTTTAAAAAAATAAAATAAAATAAAAAACTGATGGTGAAATCACCTCCTACAGCACTGGAGTCACGGATTTATGTATCATGAGAGCAAACCCTGTTGCTTTCAAAATTAATAAATCTGTACTGCAGCTGAATGGCATATCTGCAAAGCAAACTATGGTTAACAATAAAACACAGTAACAGTACAGTAGAATAACATACCTGCAAAGCAAACCTGATAAAACACCATAACAGTAAAACATTACAGTTAAGCATAAAATACAGTAAATCAGAATAGAGAGAAGAAAAAACAACTATTTTTGGCTTTAAAAAATAAAATAAAATTTGTATAACACTTTTATGTGTAACTTTAAAGGTTCCAGGTTCGGGTCGCTCAAAATGTGATGGCCATCATCTTTCGAGACCCTGTTTGAAAGTTTCCCCCAGGGCTGTGCTGTACCCTATACTAATACTCAACTAGTGTGTGGTAGCGACAAAAACAGTCCCCAATGCAGAGACCAGGTTGGTCAGGACAGGAGGGACAATAATAGCGAATGTCACGCCTATGTCCGGGTTTTCTACAGACACAACATCTTCTTTGGGGTGATCTTTTGGCAGGGCCCAGGGGTACCAGGGAGGACATCCAGAAAATGCCTCTAATGCAGCTGGCTCACTGCATTTGGATTGAGAATTTTCTACAGCACCGTCTGGAAACTGAAAGGCTGTGATGATCTCTTACTGGAATTTTTAGGAAGGATCCAGTTCGTCCAGACACTTTTTGTGTAGTACCCAAGCGTTGAACAGAGACAATTGGAATAGGCATACAGACGCTTTTATGTGCCAGCGTCTGGCCTTATAGGCAATTGAGTACGGCGCTATCATCTGGTCTTTTAAGTTTGTATGTGTGGTCACAGAGTGGCTTCTCAACACCAGTTGCCATAGTAATTTGGACTGCCATGTTTACGTGAATGGAAGGCAGAATGAAAACATTCAGTTTGTCCTTCCATCTCATGGCAAGCAATTCGTTGTACCTCAAGCAGACTCTCTTCTCCCATCTAAGTCGGGTATCTACAAGCCGTTGGGGGAAGCCCCGGCGATTAGATCATAGGGTGCCACATGCACCGATTCCTAATTGAAAGAGGTGTCTTAAAACTGGCATGCTTGTATAAATGGTACCCCTTTCGCAATAAGGGTGACACCAAGTCCCAAACAATCTTGCCGCTGCTACCTATGTAGTCTGGGCTTTCACGGGGCTCCACGCTTCTACCTTTTACCTTGTAAACCATAAAATTATATGTATAGCCTGTGGCCCTGTCACAGAGCTTATACATCTTGACCCCATATCTGGCACGCTTGCTGGGGAGAAACTGAACATAAAACTTAATCTGGGACTCGTCAATCCGGGCATCTTGATCGGGAATAAACAAGGCAGCAAATTGTTAGTTGAAGTGGTTTACAAGGGGCCAAATTTTATGGAGCTGATCATATCCAGGGTCACCCCGAGAACAACAGAGTTCATTGTCATTGAAATGCATGAACCGCAAGATTTGCTCATATCGATTCCTGGTCATGAAAGCAAAGAACAGGGACGTATGGTGAATTGGGTCAGTGGACCAATATGACTGCAACTTACTCTTTTTAATTATGCCCATGAGGAGGGATAGGCCCAGAAAGGGTTTTAAATTCGGGACCAGTTATAGGTTACCAGGCAAATTCTCTGGCAAAGGTTAAATGGGGATTTGCGGCGATAAATTGCCCAGCATATAAATTGCTTTGGTCCACAACAGATCTCTACAGATCTTCCAGTGAAAAAACAGCTTGTAAAAGTCAAAGGAAGTAAAATCTGCTGTTTCCACCTGAATTCCGGGTTGGCCAGTGAATTGGGGGAAGTACGGGCGCTGCCAATCAGGATCTGCATACATATCAGGAAGGGCACTATTGGCTCTATGGGCCTGTCTTTGAATTCTTGATGGCTGTGGGGCACGACTTGTGCTAGCCACCACACCAGCTTGAACTGTGCTTATGGGACTCGTCACATCACTGAGTTATACTGCAGTGCTGGTTTGGCTATGACCAGGACTTACTAGGCCACTGGTGCTTGCAAGTTCACCAGGAGGTTGAGCAGCACTAGTACTGGCTCTCTGCCCCATTCAAGAACCATGCGGTTATTGCACCTCAGCAACAGAAGAACGTGGTCGGGTACGCCTGACCTTAGCAGGGACCCACTACCCTGTCGTCAGAGCTGTTAAGGTGCCACTGCTCTCTACAGGTTCGTATAGTGAGCCTGAATCAGATTGTGATTCTGACAGTGAGGCTTCCCTTGCGCTCTCATCTGTCATGCTCAGTATCCTGTAGGCCTCTTCACTAGTATACCTTTTGTTTGACATTTTGGCCACTAAATTTGAAGGTACAGCTAGTGTGACTCACAGGTAAAAAAAAAAAAGACCCTGGTTGTCAGACTGCTTGAATTGCTAGGAAAATAAATTAACTGTTAGCAGGAATCAGGCCTGCACTTTTGTGTGCTGTTAGTGCTACTGCAAATCAAAGCGTTAAAATCTGATGCTGTCTGGGATTAACACTACCACTAACTGATGCTAACACCTAAACTAATGTCACCTCTGACACTAATACGGTGATCAGAAAATAGATCTGTAAACCTATACTAGTGACACCAAGAAATGGTTAACTGGGGAGCGATCAGGGGGGGTTTAACCTTTATTGGGAAATGTATGGCGGGTACCCTAATGCTATACAAGACGGACGGTGACGCTAACTAGTGTTACCTGTGACTCTAAATACAGTGATCAGAAAAAAGATGCTCAGGGTGTGTTTAAGGGGTTAAGTGTGCCTACATGTACTGGTGTCAGCGTAGTGTTGGTGTACTCACAGTAGATGTCTTCTCGCTCGCTGGAACCGAAAAGGGCTCCATGAGGGGATATGACTTGTTCACAATACACAGGCAGAAGACAGTCTGTCATAAACCAGAACCGATCAGCAGGTCCAGGCCAGAAATCATTGGCCTGGGCCTGTAGACTGGTTCTGAAACTAATCTGATCGCAGCGTTTAACGGTGTACCAGCATGGCGACTTGCGAAATTGGAGCCACCTTGCCACAGTATATATGCGGCGGGTGGTCGTGAAGTGATAAAACTTATTTTTTATTTTATTTATTTTTTTAATCAATTTATCCACCCTGTCAAGGTGAAGGCCCGTACACATGATTAAAAAAACGTATGAAAAATACTGCTTTTGAAGCAGTCGTACGATAATTTGATCCTTGGTATACAGACGATCATGACAGGTGTTGTGAAAAAGTTCCGATGGGACAAGCATGATCATTTTTCTCGTACGTTAATCAGATCGTACGATTTTTGTTTAATCAGTACCGTTTTTGTTCTAAAATACAATACATCACGTCCGAATTTTTATTCTGTTGTGCGAGAATTTTCTAACTTTAGTAACCTTCATTTTCGATATGAAGACCAGCATGCAAAAAAACACACTCCTCTTGTCCGATAAACTCCTCCTGTGTACCAGGCTTAACCACTTGCCACCCGCCATATAGCAAAATGACGGCGGGAAAGTGATTTCAATATCCTGACTGGACGTCATATGACGTCGCCAGGATATCAAGGCGTTGCGCTCCCCCAGGGGTTATTGCGGTGTGTCAGTCTGACACACTGCAACACCGATCTAGGTAAACACTCTGACGGAGACTCTTTACCACGTGATCAGCTGTCTGATCACAGTGTAAACAGGAAGAGCCGTTGATCAGCTTTTCCTCACTCACATCTGTCAGAGCCGATCGGCTGCTCCTCTGATGGGGGGGGGGGGGGGTGTCTGTGCTGATTGATCAGGGACGCCACTAGGACTACCAGGTATGCCACCCTAGACCACAATGGATGCCAATCAGTGCCCACAATGGGCATCACTGATTGGCAGGCATTATTGTTTGGCACTGGCATCCATCCGTGCCTTCAATTAGTGTACATGCGTGCCGCCTATCGGTGGCCCATCCGTGCCGGCGAAAACTTGGTTATTTACAACGTTTTGTAGCGTATTTGATTTGTTTAGCAGAAAATAAAAATCCCAGAGGTGATCAAATACCACCAAAAGAAAGCTCTATTAGTTTGGGTACAGTGTTGTATAACCGCGCAATTGTCATTCAAAATGCGACAGCGCTGAAAGTTGAAAATTGATCTGGACAGGAATGTGTACAAGTGCCCGGTATTGAAGTGGTTAAGTGGAAAAAAAAAAGATAACCGTTGATCATCTCAGAAATCTTGTTGGCGGATGGCTCCTTGTGCTCTTTGCCTGTCCTGCACTCTCTATCAGTTACATTCTCCGTTTCTGTGCAAAGATTCTGAAAAAAAGGAGTGGGAAAGGTTATTGTAGTCTTAGTCTAGGATGACAACACTGCTTCTTCATAGATACAGTACTGTGAGTTAGGATGTCACCCTAGGACAGGAAGTGTCCTAGGGTGAAAATAAAAGCCTGAAAAAGAAACCGAATGAAGCCACCACATTTAACCACTGGTAACCTACAACATATAGCATTTATATATACACTTAGAACTGTAAGCACATTTTGTTTTAATTTTGGATAGAGCAAGGTAGTAACCCCTTTCAGATTTATTTTTGCCATCTGTGTCCCATTGGGGAGATATCCCTTCACTTCCTGTTCCATAGCTAAACAGGAAGTGAGAGGAAATCCCTGCAAATTAAGGGAATTTCCTGGGGACCCTCAGGTCACCAGAACTAGTGTCTTCATTGGAATATTTCCCCTCTTTCTCTTCTGGGGAGAACACTCAATTTTGGGCTTTTCATTTTACTTTCAATGATAATAGTAAATAGAACAAATAGAGAGGTTGAATCACCTTAACCGCGGGCACAGGCAGCAATAAAAATTGACAGGTCTTCTAATCTCTCCTATCCACGACTAAAAATAAAGTTTTTGCCTTTTAGTTATACATTATATGCTGTCCAATTAGGATCTATATATAGTTAAGTATATCATTTCCAATTCAAATCTTTGTCAGTGCCTGTGTGCCCTCTATTCTTTTAGCCTCACAAGCACTTTATTAGGATTTCAACAATATGAGGCATAATCGCACTCATTCTCTCCTTTGTCAACACAACCACATGAATGTGCCCTTCTAATTGTCCACACATTTTAACATGTGCAATTCCACACCCCACAATAATGCATGTTACATGCATTGGTGTGTTGGGTTGTTCATTTTCAATGCCACCACATTGGCCAGTGCCGTCGCAGTGAATCAATCTTGTCCATCCTTGAAGTGCTACCAGAACAAGAGGGATTTCAAATCTCTGAAACACTGGATCGACTCTGGGGGTGCTTTTTTTGTTGGCAACACTTGACAAACCTGAAGCGCATATGCTGGGTGATGTCTTGATGTTCACGTGTAGTCAAATAGCTACTCCATTCCTTGTCAAATCTTTGCAGCGCAGCAAGCCAGGGTTGATGGGCAATATGCATACAGGTATATTCTGTAAGGTCCCTTTCATACAGGCGCTCCGTTTGTCCCATGTTCATCCATCTGATTTCTTGGTGAATGAGTAGGGGTACGATGTATCTACCGTTTTATATGTGTGGCCCCCCGGCAACCACCAGGCACGGGTTGTGGGAAAGGGCCCTTGCCATCATCAACATGGGTCAAGGTGTTTTGCCAAGGGGGGTACTCCCCCGTGTGCAGGGTACGTGGCCTGGCATAGTTGAAGGATGCACGCTTGTCCCTAAATCCAGGTCTGCCAGGCTGCATGTGTGTTAGAGCTGCACAATTAATCGTTAAAAAAAATTGTGATCTCGATTCACCCCCCTGACGATCCCTATTGCAGAGTTTGCTGATTTCTTTCATATAACAAGTGGAAAGACTTAGGCCCCTTTCACACTGGGGCGTTTTTCATGCGGTGCAGCGCTAAAAATAGCGCCTGTTCACCGCATGAAAAAATCTGGCCCCTTTAACTCCAGTGTGAAAGCCGGCGGGCTTTCACACTGGAGCGGTGCGCTAGCAGGATGACAAAAAAAGTCCTGCTAGCAGCATCTTTGGAGCGGGATAGGAGCGGTGTGTTCACCGCTCCTATACCGCTCCTTCCCATTGATTACAATGGGAGACCGCGGTAAAACCGCGGCAATACCGCGGTTACCGCGGCAATACGGCGGCGCTCTGCGGGGGGTGTTTAACCCTTTTTCGGCCGCTCGCGGGGGGTAAAACCGCACCGCGAGCGGCCGAAAACCGCTGTGAAAACGACGGTAAAGCAGCGCTAAATATAGCGCTGCTTTACCGTCACCGCGGCTCACCGCCCCAGTGTGAAAGGGGCCTTATCTGCTCACTCAGCTGTCAAAAGAAAACATCCAGGCCAAGTTTTTAAAATGAAACATTGTAACTAATGCTTCCTTCTTAGATCAAAGGGCTAAACTGTGTGGAAAAAAAAAATCCAGGCAGTCTGCCATGTTTTTTAAACAAAGTGTAAATGCAAGAAGTTTAACTACTTAAAGTCTTAATCTTTTTTTGACACTTGTTTCTTAAAGCGGTTCTGCACTCTGAAAAAAAAATTTTTTTTTAGGATGTAATATAAAGTGTGCTTACCTTTATTAGGGGACTCACCTGTTCCATCTTCCATCTCGATCGCCGCCGGTTTTCGTCCGATGAAGTTCCTCGTCTTCTTCTTTAGTGCTGGGGGCCATCTTGCCTGTGGGCATGTGAAACACCCACAGGAACTTTAGATGGCCCAGCATGCACTGCCGTTACTCGCGCGTGCGCAGTAACGGCGCATCTGCCGAGATCTCACGAGATTGCGGCCGAAATCTCGGGAGATTTCGGAAGATGTGGCCGAAATCTCGCGAGATTTCGGAAGATGCCCGCACTGACTCCTGGGATCAATGACACCAGATCCCAGGAGACAGTGCGGCGTGACGACGATCGACGCAAGACCCCGCCCGCCGCCGCAGAGGGAGAAGACCGGAAGTCTTCAATTACAAGGTAAGTAAAAAAAAAAAAAAAAAAAAACATTTCATTTAGTACTCTTTGCCTGATTTGGAAGGCAAAGAGATTTACTAAATGAAATGAGTGCAGAACCGCTTTAAGTTAAAATCAGTATTTTTTGCTAGAAAATGATGTGGAACCCCCAAACATTATATATATATATATATATATATATATATATATATATATATATATATATATATATATATATATATATATATATATATATATATATATATATTTTAGCAGAGACCCTAGGGGAAAAAAATGGCAATTGCTGCAATAGTTTGTCGCACTGTATTTGCCCAGCGGTCTTTCAAACGCAATTTTTTGGGAAAAAATACACTTCAATGAATGAAAAAAAAAAAAAACGAAACAGTACAGTTAGCCCAATTTTTTTTTGTTTTAACGTGAAAGATGATGTTACGCCGCGAGAATCGTGATCTATCTTCTAAGCAAAAAAATTGTGATTCTCATTTTAGCCAGAATCTCGTGTGTGTGTGTTTTTATTTTTTTATTATTAACCACTTCAGCCCCGGACCATTTGGCAGCCAAAGGACCAGAGGTCTTTTTTCAATTTTGCACTGCACTGCTTTAACTGGTAATTGCGCGGTCATGCAATGTTGTAACCAAACAAAATTTGCGTCCTTTTCTTCCCACAAATAGAGCTTTCTTTTGATGGTATTTGATTGCCTCTGTGATTTTTATTTTTTGCGCTATAAACGGAAAGACCGCAAATTTTGAAAAAAAAAGATATTTTCTACTTTTTGTTATAAGAAAAATCCAATAAACTCAATTTTAGTCAAACATTTGGGCCAAAATGTATTCAGCCCACATGTCTTTAGTAAAAAAAATGCCAATAAGCGTATATTTATTGGTTTGCGCAAAAGTTATAGCTTCTACAAACTAGAGTACATTTTCTGGCATTTACACCGCTTTTAATTTATGACTTTATGACTCATTTCTTGAGGTGCTAAAATGGCAGGGAAGTACAAAACCCCCCCAAATGACCCCATTTTGGAAAGTAGACACCCCAAGCTATTTGCTGAGAGGCATGTTGAGCCCATTGAATATATTTTTTTTTAGTCCCAAGTGATTGAATAAAGACAAAAAAAAAAAAAAAAAAAAAAAATGTATTCAAAAAGTTGTCACTAAATGATATATTGCTCACACATGCCATGGTTATATGTGGAATTGCACCCCAAAATACATTTTGCTGCTTCTCCTGAGTATGGGGATACCACATGTGTGGGACTTTTTGGGAGCCTAGCCGCGTACGGGGCCCCGAAACCCAAGCACCGCCTTCAGCATTTCTAAGGGTGAAAATTTTTGATTTCACTCCTCACTACCTATCACAGTTTCGAAGGCCATAAAATGCCAAAATAGCACAAAACCCCCCCAAATGACCCCATTTTGGAAAGTAGACACCCCAAGCTATTTGTTGAGAGGCATGGTGAGTATTTTACAGCTCTCATGTGTTTTTGAAAATGAAGAAAGTAAAGAAAAAAACATTTTTTTTTTCAATTTTCAAAACTTTGTGACAAAAAGCGAGATCTGCAAAATACTCACCATACCTCTCAGCAAATAGCTTGGGGTGTCTACTTTCCAAAATGGGGTCATTTGGGGGTGGTTTGTGCCATCTGGGCATTCCATGGCCTCCGAAACTGTGATTGGCAGTGAGGAGTGAAATAAAAAAATTACACCCTTAGAAAGCCTGAAGGCGGTGCTTGGATTTTGGGGTCCCGTACGCGGCTAGGCTCCCAAAAAGTCCCACACATGTGGTATCCCCGTACTCAGGAGAAGCAACAGAATGTATTTTGGGGTGTATTTCCACATATGCCCATGGCATGTTTGAGCAATATATCATTTAGTGACAACTTTTTGTAAAAAAAAAAAAAAATATTTTTTTTTTTTTTTCATTATTCAATCTCTTGGGACCAAAAAAAAAAATATTTAATGGGCTCAACATTGCTCTCAGCAAATAGCTTGGGGTGTCTACTTTCCAAAATGGGGTCATTTGGGGGGGGGTTTGAACTGTCCTGGCATTTTATGCACAACATTTAGAAGCCTATGTCACACGTCACCCACTCTTCTAACCACTTGAAGATAAAGCCCTTTCTGACACTTTTTGTTTACATGAAAACATTTTTTTTTTTTTGCAAGAAAATTACGTTGAACCCCCAAACACTATATATATTGTTAAAGCAAAGGCCCTACAGATTAAAATGGTGGGTGTTGCATTTTTTTTTTTCCACACAGTATTTGCGCAGCGATTTTTCAAACGCATTTTTTGTGGAAAAAATACACTTTTTTTTATTTTAATGCACTAAAACACACTATATTGCTCAAATTTTTGATGAAATAAAAAATATGATCTTAGGCCGAGTACATGGATACCAAACATGACATGCTTTAAAATTGCGCACAAACACGCAGTGGCGACAAACTACATACATTTTTAAAAGCCTTTAAAAGCCTTTACAGGTTACCACATTAGATTCACGGAGGAGGTCTACTGCTAAAATTACTGCCCTCGATCTGACCTTCGCGGTGATACCTCACATGCATGGTGCAATTGCTGTTTACATATGACGCCAGACCAACGCTTGTGTTCGCCTTTGCGCAAGAGAAGGGGGGGCAGGGGTGCTTTTTTTTTTATTTATTTTTTTAGTTTTTCTTTTTATTTAGCTTTTTTATTTTATTTTTAAACTGTTCCTTCCATTTTTTTTTTTCTTAGTTATCATTTTTATTGTTATCGCAGGGAATGTAAATATCCCCTATGATAGCAATAGGCAGTGACAGGTACTCTTTTTTTGAAAAAAAGGGTCTATTAGACCCTAGATCTTTCCTCTGCCCTCAAAGCATCTGACCACACCAAGATCGGTGTGATAAAATGCTTTCCCAATGGTGCGGTGGGTATGCCCACCATTAGAATACCTCCCTTCATCCACCCACTTCTAATGATGGGCATACATGCACCATTTATATATGCCGAAGCATGGGGGCATCCTCCCGCAAAAAAAGTTATGCCACGTACACATGGTCGGACTTTTTTCGACCATATGTACGTGGCATTAGGAGCAAAATCGCTCCTCCGCCCTCTGCTGCCCCCATGCTTCGGCATATATGCTCTCTTTTTTTTAACTGTGGTGGTGAAATCACCTCCTACAGCGTTGGAGTCACGGCTTTATGTATCGTGGGAGCAAACGCTGTTGCTGTCAAGATAAATAAATCCACGCTGCAACTGAATGGCGTACCTGCTAAGCAAATAATGGTTAACATTAAAACAAAGTAACATAACAGTATAACAGTAAGACCTTACCATACCATACCTGCAAAGCAAATACCAAAAAAAAAAACATAGTAAAAAATAAAACATTTTGTTAACGCAACCGGTGCCTAAAATATATATATGCCGAAGCATGGGGGCATCCTCCCGCAAAAAAGTTATGCCACGTACACATGGTCGGACTTTTTTCGACCGTATGTACGTGGCATTAGGAGCAAAATCGCTCCTCCGCCCTCTGCTGCCCCCATGCTTCGGCATATATGCTCTTTTTTTTTAACTGTGGTGGTGAAATCACCTCCTACAGCGTTGGAGTCGTGGCTTTATGTATCGTGGGAGCAAACGCTGTTGCTGTCAAGATAAATAAATCCGCGCTGCAACTGAATGGCGCACCTGAAAACAAAAAAATGGTTAACAATAAAACACAGTAAACAAAATTACATACCTGAAAAGCAAGCATGATAAAACATAATAAAACATTGCAGAATAGAGTAAAAAAGAGCAACAATAGAGAGAGAGAGAGAGAGAGAGAGAACAATAAAACGACAACTATTTTTGGTTTTTTTATTTTATATTTTTTTGGGGTTTTTATTTTTTGTACTTTTTTTTTTATTTTTTACACTTTTTTTTTTTAAACTATAACTATAATTTTAACTGTAACGGTCGGGTCTCAAAATGCGATGGCATTCTTGAGACCCTGTGAAAGTGTATCCTAGCCTGTGAAATGCTGTACCCTACGCTAAAACCTCACTAGTGAGTGGTAGCGTTCAAAACATTCACCAATGCAGAGACCAGGATTGTCAGGACAGCGTGGACAATAACGGGTGTCACGCCTACATCCGCGCTTGGTACAGACACGACATCTTTTTTGGGGGGCTCGTTGGGTAGGGGTACTCGGGAGGACATAAGGATAATGCCTCTCATACAGCCGGCTAACTGCATTTGGTTCGGAATGGTGAGGTGCAGAACCGTCTGGAAAAAGGAGGTCTGTGAGAACCTCTTCCAGGAATTCAAGGAAGGGTAACCTCCCGCCTGAAGCTCCGTATAGCACATGAGCATTCAGAAAAGCCAATTGGAACAAATAAATAGACACTTTTTTGTACCAGCGTCTATCCTTACGGACAACTAGGTACGGCGCCAACAACTGCTCGTTGAGGTCCACCCCTCCCATATTAAGGTTATACTCGTGGACACAGAGGGGTTTCGTCACAACACCAGCCGCCGTACGAATTTGGACTGTCGTGTCTGCATGAAGGGAGGTAAGAACGAAAACATTCCTATTATCCCTCCACTTCACAGCGAGCAAATTATTACACTTCAAGCAGGCTCTCTCCCCCAGCCTAAGAGGGGAATCTACAAGCCGCTGGGGAAAGCCCCGGCGATTAGGTCGCACGGTGCCACATGCTCCAATCTGATGATCAAACAAGTGACTAAACAGTGGCACGCTCGTGTAATAATTGTCCACGTACAAGTGGTACCCCTTTCCGAATAAGGGTGACACCAAGTTCCACACTATCTTGCTAGCGCTCCCTATGTAATCTGGACAGTTCTCCGGCTCTACGTGACTATCTTTTCCCTCATAAACCGAAAAGCTCCACGTATAGCCTGTTGCCCTGTCACAGAGCTTGTAGAGCTTGACCCCGTATCTGGCACGCTTGCTGGGAAGGAACTGTTTGAAAGACAAGCGGCCAGAAAACTTAATCAGGGACTCGTCAACGCAGACAACTTGATTGGGATTAAACAAGGCTGCAAAACGTTGGTTGAAGTGGTTTATGAGGGGCCGAATTTTGTAGAGCCGATCAAATTCAGGGTCTCCACGAGGACGACAGAGTTCATTGTCACTGAAGTGCATGAACCGCAAGATCTGTTCGTATCGTGCCCTGGACATGGAGCGAGAGAACACGGGCATATGGTGGAGCGCGAGGGTGGACCAATAAGACCTCAGCGTCGGGAATTTATGCATGCCCATGTTGATGGAAAGGCCCAGAAAGGACTTAAATTCGGAAACCGTAATTGGTTTCCAATCTCTGGCAAGGGAAGGCACTTGGGGATTAGCGGCGATGTATTGACCAGCGTATATATTACTTTGGTCCACAATAGATCTATAGAGATCTTCCGTGAAAAACAGCGATAAAAAATCGGATGGCTTAAAATCAGCTGTTTCCACCTGAATACCGGGTTGGCCAGTGAATGGGGGAAGTACGGGTCCTGCAGAAGTGGTGGGCACCCAATCAGGATTGGCGAATTCTGCAGGAAGGACACCATGTGATCGACGGGCCTGCCTTTGTCTTCTTCTTGGTGGCAGCGGGACACTACTTGTGCTTGCCACCTCGCCAGCTTGAACTGCACTTATGGGACTCGCCACGTCACCAAGTGTTACTGCAGTGCTGGTTTGACTACGTCCAGGGTGTACTAGGCCGCTGGTGCTTGCCAGTTCACCAGAAGGAATAGCGGCGCTAGTACTTCTCTGCTCCATACGAGAGACCTGCGGTTCCTGCACCTCAACAGCAGAAGATCGGGATCGGGTACGCCTGACCTTAGCAGGGACCTCACCTCCGTCGCCAGAGCTATCTGTCATGGAGCCGCTGTCGTCTACTGGGGCGTATTCTGAGCCTGATTCTGACAAATGAGTGACCTCCTCTTCACTATCTGACATACTCAGAAACAAGTAGGCCTGTTCACTAGTGTACTTGCGATTTGCCATTTTGGGCTCTAAATTTAGTAGTACACTAGTGAGATTCACAGGAAAAAAAGCTCCTAGGCTGCTGGCGACTGAATCAATACGCTACCAAAAAAACTGTTAGCGATCGCAGGGATCAGGCCTGACTCTGCGAACGCTGCAGTTATGTGTGCTTAGTGTTTTGTAAGTGACAGTGATCGATCGATACTGCACTTGGGTGGGCTGGGCTGGGCGGAGGGGGGAAAACGCAGGTGCTAGCAGGTATCTGGGCTGATCCCGCTAACAATGCGTTTTTTGGAACCCTAAACTGCTGGGACGCTAGTATAGATCTGATCAGATCAGATATTGATCTGTTCAGATACTATACCACTAAGGGAGGTGTATGCTTTGCGCGTGGGTGTTTGCGGTGCTGGCACTAACCTGGGGCGACGCAGACCTTATTTGTCCCTAAAACCTAATTGATATCACCCGCCGGGCGATCAGGGGGTTAAACCGTTATTGGGTAATAAATGGCGGGTGCCCTGACAGTATAAAAAACAAACTATCTAACCAGCGTCACCCGTAACAGTAATACGGTGATCACTGGTGAAAGGGTTAACTAGGGGCAATCAGGGGGTTAAAACCTTTATTAGGTAATATATGGGGGTACCTGACGATATATAAAAACCTGACGGGGAACCTAAATAACTAAACTAACTGGCTAACCAGCGTCACCAGTGACACTTATACTGTGATCACTGGTGAAAGAGTTAACTCTAGGGGCAATCAAGGGGTTAAAACCTTTATTTAGGTTGTAATATGGGGGTACCTGACCTATAAACCTATTTATAATCTTATATAAACCTGGCGGTTACCTAAAAAAAAAACTGCCTACCTAGCGGCACCAGTGACACTAATAGAGCGATCAGAAAAACGATCGCTTAGTGACACTGGCAAAAGGGGGTGAAAGGGTTACCTAGGGGGCAATCAAGGGGTTAAACCTTTATTGGGGGGGGGGGGTAGGGGGCTACCTTAGACCTAAAGGGGCCTAAAACTAACTGCCCTGATAGTTATTACAGTCACACTGACACTAAATGCAGTGATCAGTAAATAAATGATCAGTGACACTGTGACAGGGGGGGCAGGGGGTGATCTGGGGGGTGATCTGGGGGTGACAGGGGGGTGGATTGTGTGCCTAAGTGTCCTGGTGTCAGTGTACTGTTGTGCACTTACTTGCTGTGTCTTCACCGCTCGGCGTCCCGGTCAGAAAGACCGACACGAGGAGCGTGACGTCACTTCCCCTTGCCTGTGTTTACAATTACACAGGCAAGGGAGAATGTGATTCGCCAGGAGCGATCGGGAGGGGGTGGCCAGAAACCACTGGCCGTCCCCTCTTCCCGCATCGCTCCTGACACGATCCCGACCGTCCCCGCCGGCGGAGGGGGGTCCGATCGGACCCCCCAACCGCCTGAAGAATGGCACGTACAGGTACGTCCTTTTGCCTGTACGTGCCATTCTGTTGACGTATATGTACATGGGGCGGTCGGGAAGTGGTTAATGTGGATTTTTTTGGTTTACATTATGCTGTTAGTGGGGAACCCCCACTGACAGCAGGGATGATTCATGGTTGTTAAGGACGCTGGCATGGGCATGTAAAAACTTATGGGAACTGAAAGCTGATGTAAACTGAATCTCTTTACTTTTTAACTTTTTTATTTATTTATTTTTTTGAAAAAACTTGACTGGATGAAAGGGGCCTAATAATTCTTGGCTGGGCATATTTAGTCACAGATCAAGTTCCACAAACTCTTTAATTGTAGGCTACATGTTTGAAATATTAATATGGTAATTGGAATGACAGAGTGATGTGACCTTTTACGTCCATTCTCTTTACATTGAAAATGTTTTATAACCTTGCAAGGAAGAAATAAATTGTACATCCTGTGCTGGATCATGTATCTAGTACGTGATCCAGTACTTCCGGGTAGCGGCGTGCTGCTTGTGCTGTGATTAGTTGCAACACAAGCTGATCAGCCAGCGGTTGCCAGCCAATAGATGACCCCTGCCACCCACTGATTGGCGAGGAGAAAGCCAGGACAGAGCTCTGCCTATGTAAACAATACAGAGCTCTGTCCTGTCAGCAGGGAATGTGCTGGATTTTGTTTCCCTGCAAAGGGACATTCCTTAGTAAAAGCACCACATAGTAAACACAAAAAAATTTGGTTACGCGCACATGATGATTAACTTATTAAATACTCCCATCCGCTCTGTACCATTATAATAATTGTCACTAACTGTGTTCAGTAAAAAATCTGTCCGATTGTACTTATGAGCTCCGCTCCGGCGCTCAGCTGATTGTTGGCTCTCTCTCTCGCCTCTCCCCCCCCCCCCCCTCCTCCCCAGCTGATGTCAGTGGGAGGGCTCGGCCCCGCCCACTGCTGCCATGAGCCAGAGAGAGAAGAGGGAGCTGACAGTCAGCCGAGCGCTGGAGCTGAGCTCAATATACCAGGCAGATTTGTTTACAGAACACGGGCACGGGGACAATTATTATAATTGTACAGACTACAGAGCAGATGGGGAGTATTTAATAAGTGGTGGGTTAACAACCACTTTAATGTCCGTGGGAGTGTAGCCAACCTCCCTGCACATGTGCGGAAAGAGGAAAATTGACCCCGGATTGAACAGAAGGATGTTGCGAATGGTAGACAAAGAAAACACCCAAAGAGTTTCAAGCTGAAATCCAAGGTCAAGGTACATCATTGTTCTGATCACACCAACCATTGCTTTTTTTAACAGCAGTGGGCTCCAAGGCAGAATATCCAGCGGGGACTGCGCTGTTGAAAGAAAAATAAAATCAGACTGTAAGTTGCTGAAATGCATATTGACAAGTCACAATGTTTCAGAAAATGTCCTATGGACAAATCTGAAGATTTTTGGCAACTCACGTCTGCTCTGTGTTTACAGGCAAAACAAAATGAAGCTTTCAAAAAAAAAAAAAAAAACACCATACCTAATTTAAAGCATGGATTAGAAGCTCTGTTATGTTTTTGGGCTACTTTTCAGCATCTACCCCCTGGGGTGCCTTTTAGTCTGTGCAGGGCACAGCTGAAATCTCATGACTAGCAAGGAATTCTGAAGTAAAACGTACTGCCCAGTGTTAGAAATCTGTGTCTCCATTTCAGCAACAGGGTATCAGAACAAAGCATTGGCTATTCAGAAGCGAGGTTCTATTAATCCTGATTTTCTATCCTATCGAACATCTATAGAAAAAGCTGAAGCGTGCAGTCTGGAGAAGGTACCCTTCAAACTTGAGACAACTGGAACAGTTTGCTCAAGGAGAGTAGGCCAAACAACCTGTTGGCAAATGCCAAAATCTTATTGTTTGTAGTATTTGCCTCTAAAGGGTATGCAACAAAGGTTTATCATTTTGTCTGCAATTTTCATTTGGATTCATAGAATATTTTAAGTGGACCTTCAGTAATTTTTTCATCTTTTATTAAATCTTCTGCCCTTGTTGTTTTAACTTTTGGATAGTAAATTTTTTTTTTTGCCAGTAAATACCTTTATGCAGCCCACTTCCTGTTTCTTGTCTGGTTATTAGCCTAGGCTTATGACAGCATGTTTAGAGTTGCAGAGGTCTAGTGTTAGAATTATTGCTCTTGCTTTAACGTTTGCGGTGATGTGTGGTTTGAACGTTTGTTTATGTATGCGGGCGCGACCTAAGTCTGCTTCTGCATGTGAGCTCACCGGGGACATGGGGGCACTTTATTTTTATTTTTTTACTTTTTACACTTTCACCTTTTAAGACTTACCTGGGCTAAAGAAAAACAGACCCGGTCTGTTGCTCAGTGGTCCGAAGTCCTCTTTTCTGATGAAAGCAAATTTTGCATCTCATTTGGAAACCAAGGACCCAGAGTATGGCGGAAGAATGAAAAGGCACACACTGCAAGATTCCACAGAGAAAGGGAGAACATTGGTGGGGCAGATGTGCAGGCGGTTACAGTGGTGGGGCAGATGTGCAGGCGGTTACAGTGGTGGGGCAGATGTGCAGCAGGCGGTTACAGTGGTGGGGCAGATGTGCAGCAGGCGGTTACAGTGGTAGGGCTAATCTGAGGCGTAAGAGTGCAGAAGTAGTTTACAGCATTTATTTTATAAAAAAAAATCATTTTATACAAAAACATTTTTTGGCAAACTGCTCAAAAGGCACCCCTGGCTCAATTGGTTACTAATATATTGATTATGAACACTTTTTTTTTTTTTTTTTTTTTCTCTACATAATCTGCTATCCTATAAATCAAGGCAAGTTCTACTTTCCTACAATACTTATAAATTTGGTCCTGCTTTCAGTAGGGGTTTGTTGCTGCTTTTAGCTGAGATACTGTATTTTGTGTTTAAAGGATGTAAACGTCCTTTTTGTGTTTTTGGGGGAAAGAAATGTCATACATGCCTCCTCTGTGCAGATGGTTTTGCACAGAGTGACACAGATCCTCCTCTTCTGGGGTCCCTCAGCGGCGCTCCTGGCACCTCTTCTCAAGTACCCCGTTGCAGAAGTGCCCTCCCTCGGGGCACTCGTGCCGGGCGCGCTCCTGTGTCCGGCTGCTGCGTCTATTGAGGCAGAGAGCAGGACTCGGCTTCGGCGAGACACCAGCTGAAACAGATGTGCACCTCCCCCGGCGCAGGAACGATCAGGCTCAGGTAAGTAAAAGGGCGGGCTCTGGAGGGCTGGTGCACTACAAGAGGTTTTTCAGCTCGGTGCATACAATGCATTTTTTTTTCTGTGTCGCATAATAAAGAAAATGCACAAAGTTGAGAAAAATGTATTTTTAATCTTACATTAACCGCTTCCCGACCGCCTAACGACGATATACGTCGGCAAAATGGCACGGGCAGGCAGAATCACGTACCTGTACGTGATCGTGCATGTGCCTGGCTGTGAGTCGCGCGCGCGCCGCTAGCGGCGCGCTCGCGACCCGGTCGGGAGCTCCGTGACCCCGGCCGCGGGACCAGCGGACCCGATCGCCGCTGGTGTCCCGCGATCGGGTTACGGAGCTGAAGAACGGGGAGAGGTTTGTGTAAACAAACCTCTCCCCGCGCTTCCTACACTGACTGTCAGTGATCGGCGGTTCCCTGTCATCGGGAACGCCGATCAATGACGTCACACGTACAGCCACGCCCCCCTACAGTAAAATAAACACAACACGTCACACTGACTCATCCACGCCCCCTAGTGGTTAACCCCTTCACTACAACTGTCATTTACATAGGAATCAGTGCTATTTAAATAGCACTGAATTCTATATAAATGACAAATGTCCCAAAAATGTGTCAAAAATGTCCGATGTGTCCGCCATAATGTCGCAGTCACAATAAAAATCGCTGATCGCCGCCATTACTAGTAAAAAAAAAATATTAATAAAAATGCTATAAAACTATCCCCTATTTTGTAAACGCTATAACTTTTGCGCAAACCAATCAATAATCGCTAATTGCGATTTTTTTTTTTTTACCAAAAATATGTAGAAGAATACGTATCGGCCGAAACTGAGGAAAAAAAATGTTTTTTTTATATATTTTTTGGGGATCTTTATTATAGCAAAAAGTAAAAAATATTGCATTTTTTTCAAAATTGTCGCTCTATTTTTGTTTATAGCGCAAAAAATAAAAACCGCAGGGGCGATCAAATACCACCAAAAGAAAGCTCTATTTGTGGGAAAAAAAGGACGCCAATTTTGTTTGGGAGCCACGTCGCACGACCGCGCAATTGTCAGTTAAAACGACGCAGTGCCGAATCGCAAAAAGGGGCCTGGTCCTTTGGCTGCCAATTGGTCCGGGGCTGAAGTGGTTAAAGGGGTTGTAAAGTCCCAGTTTTTTTTTCTCTAAATGCCTTCTACTAAAAAGTCTTCTGTGTGCTACAGCCCCCCTAATAATTACTTCTTACATCTCTGTCCAGTGATGTCCACGAGTGTCTTTGCCATCCGAGACTCTCCCTCCTGATTGGCCGAGACACAGCAGTGGAGCCATTGGCTCCCCCTGCTGTCAGTCAGCTAGCCAATCGGGAGAAAGAGGGGGTGGGGCCGGTGCTCAGTGTCTGGTTACAAGGAGCTGTGGCTTGGGTGCACCCATAGCAAGCTGCTTGCTGTGGGGGCACTCGACGGAAGGGAAGGGCCAGGGGCACAGAGGAGGATTTGGGCTGCTTTGTGCAAATCCACTGCAACAGAGCAGGTAATTATAACATGTTTTTGGTTTTAAAAGATACTACAATCACTTTAAGGGACACTGGCATTCAGATATATAGGGTTTTTTTTTTCTTTTTTCTACTAGCAAGATTCTTCAAGTGCTGCAGAGCCACTGAGCGCATTTTGCAGCTTTCTGGATCAGCTAATTGGCATAGTCTTGGAGGCTATACCAAGACTCCACTGTAAAGAGAAAGCAAATGTGACCTTTGGCATTGGACTGTTAGCCACTCTCCTAAGCACCTTTGGGACAACATGTTGGCTGCAGAGTGCCTTACAGGTACAGGGTTATTCTGCCCTGCCCTTTCTAAAAGACCTGATACCCAAGTGCCCAGATTATTATCCCCTGCCTAATCCACATCACCCCTCGTTAACCACTTCAGGGGTTTTATATGTCTTAATATATAGGCAAACATTTGAGTCATGTTTGCCGACTCAAAACACAGAGGGGCCACAAGCCTGCAGTCATGCCCTCTCCTCCAGAATCCATCTCTGATTTCCCTCTATGGTTCCTTCTGCACAGTTAGATGAAGAGGAATGTAACTTATCTGTATTTGAGTCCTTAATCATGCAGTGCACACATACCTTGACCTGGAACAACCTGTATCGGCCACGCCTAAGGTTTCTAGCCTAGGTTCTCCTAAAAGCCCTGAGCCTGTTAAAACCTTTCCTGTTTGTATTTTAACTACCAGTTTTGTATAGTGACTGGCCTTACGCTGAAAATATCTACTTGGGGATCATTATTTACCTTGTCTATTATTCTGCATTGTAGTGGTGCTGGTGCTCTTGCTGCAGAGGGCCTGAAAGCGCAGCCCAAAAATACAATACCCAACATACAGACTCTTACACAAGATATGGGTAAAAGGTGAAACCATTGCAAAAAGTTACTGGGTTTAATAAATACAGCCCTATCTGGAACAATTTAACTTATCCAGAGCTAGCAAAGTTGCAGTATTCCGTGAAATGGCGAGAGTTTGAAGTTGCACATCTTAGACCTATTTTTGAGGGCTGGACTCTACTCCCATTTTCCCAATTACAGGCAATATATGGTCTTCCACTTACAATGCAATTCTTTTACCATCTACTGCAGAACGCGGTTAAAGCCCAACAACCCAGGGAGACTTTGGCTCTATCACCAACGCCTGTTTTTAACTTAATGCAACAGTCTAATTGCACGAAAGGCTCGACATGGTATGCTATGTTTGAGGAGTTTTTGGATAAATTACTTAACTTGGTGTTTGAGAAATGGGAGAGAGATGTGGGTGACATTCCCGAAGAACAATGGAAATCAGTACGCCTGTGTTCCTTGAACGTTACCTAACTGTCTCAACTATGTTATACTGAGAGTACATCATACTCCACCTAAATCAAATAATATGGGCCTGCAGCCAGATCCTATGTACTCGATGTGGCAGAAAAAAGGGGTGACCTGATACACTTACGTTAGCGGTGTCCGAAGTTGCATCGCTATTTGAAAACAATTATAACCACAGTTAATAATGCATTTTAGATCAGTCTCCCTACAGAATCGAAATATTGTATATATTGGGTATCCTATAGGAAGTAATGCCAGATGTGTACATTAAAGAAGCAGTGTCTCAGGCCTTATTTTTAGGCCCGTAGGCTATTATTACTCCAATGAACTTGTGTGTACGATGCTACTATATGAGGAATTAATATATCAACATAGGGGTAACCCACATAAATGAGAAACTATGGGGAGGCTGGTTGGCTACTCCAGGCATGGCTCCAGTGGATCTGGTAATGGAGATAATATTCATTTTATAGTGACTTGTTTAGAGGAGCAGGGAAGGGGGTTACCCCTGTATTTCCTGTGTATCTCATACTGTATTGTTCTGATGGAAATTTGAGTAAGATTCCAGGTTTATATTCTTTATTTTTGAATACATGTATATTCTTTGTACAAAAGTGTGCCTGAAATATGTGGCACCTGTTACTTGGCAGGTGTGAACTCTCTGTAATTGTATTATTGGATTGTATGATCTATTGTTTTCAATTTCAAAAGAATCGTTTTGATTTAAAAAGGAAAAAAAAGTAGAGAGAGTTTTAAAAAATGGAGGACAGAATTTAAATGTACATTGAAAGCAGTAACTAGTACAGAAATATATATATTTTCTCCTTGAAAGGTAACTTTTGGAACTTAATTTTTTTTTTATAATGCTCTTATTAACAAAGATTGAGTGGCATATTTTAATAATTTTAATGTTCTTTTGTTATAGGTATTTGGAAAAATATGAGAAGGTTCATCACTTTGGAGAAGATGATGACGAGGTCCAACCTGGAAATCCAAAACCGCAGCTCCCCATTGGTGCAATACCATGTACCTACAACTACCAGCAGCATATTGTACCAGGTAAAAATTTGATCTCGTAGGAGCAGTATGCTCAAAATAAGTTTTTTTAGAGTTTGCATATATAAATCTTCATGGTGGTTTTGCAAAAAACTCACTTCATGATTAGTGATCCATTTCACTGCTATTGTGATGGCAAATTAGAAATCTTTCCTATTGGAATATCTCTCCCCTCTTCCTTTTTTGGTGACCGCTCTAAAAGTTGTTTTTGTTTTTAGAGTATACTATTAAGTTGCATTACTTTATAATTTTTACCCATCATGAAATCCATTTATTTTTTTTTTTCCATTACAGATTATTTACGACAAAGTTATGGGCTTACCATGGACTTCAACACACCAAATGATTACAACAAACTGGTGCTTTCACTTTTATCTGGACTCCCTAATGAAGTGGACTTTGCAATTAATGTTTGCACACTTCTATCTAATGAAAGCAAACATGTAATGCAGCTTGAAAAAGACCCCAAAATTATCACCTTGTTGCTTGCAAATGCTGGTGTATTTGATGACAGTGAGTATAAGTGCCTGTTTTCGATTACTGGATTTTATTTTGACTTCCTTTAACCTCTTGTTGAGCGCATATATGCAGCGACTAGAATGGTGGGCTTTAACACCTAGCTGTTGCACATACTGTATGCATCCACAGCCGTATGAGATTGTGTGCTGAAAGCGTGATCACTGTGCACTCCCAGCCCACTGACCGCAATGTCACTGACAGTTGTCGGCCAAGGCCTTTGATTGGGAGCCAACGGGATGGGCTGACGAGCATGTGACCGCTCTAAGAGCCAATCAAAGCAGTCACAATACAGTAGCCACTCTGCCTCCCAGGCATTAAAGCCCACTTAGCGCTGCCTCCTGGTGGCCCTTTTATAGAGGTCAAGGTGCATCTGCCAGCAAGCTGCCTGAAATGATTAACTGGAATGGTGCCTGGTGAGTAACAGTTGCCCCTTTTTCGTTCAGCACAGGAATATGTTTAATCTGTGAAGCAAAGCTTATGCATTTGAAATTAAGTGGTTAATGAGTTCTCCCATGCACTTGGCGGTAATTAACCACTTTCAGACCCGACCATTTTGCTGGCTTAAGACCAGACCACTTTTTGCGATTCGGCACTGCGTTGCTTTAACTGACAATTGCGCAGTCATGCAACGTGGCTCCCAAACAAAATTGATGTCCTTGTATAAAAAAAATATATTTTTTCCTCAGTTTAGGCTGATACATATTCTTCTACATGTTTTTGGTAAAAAAAAATCGCAATTAGAGATTGGTTTGCGCAAAAGTTAAAGCGTTTACAAAATAGGGGATAGATTTATGGTATTTTTATTTAATAATTTTTTTTTACTAGTAATGGCGGTGATCAGAGATTTTTATTGTGACTGCGACATTATGGCGGACACAGCGGACATTTTTGACACATTTTTGGGACCATTGTCATTTATACAGCAATCGGTGCTATACAAATGCACTGATTCCTGTGTAAATGACACTGGCAGCGAAGGGGTTAACCACTAAATGGCAGTGTAGTGGTTAAGTGTCCTAGGGGCGTGTTGCTAACTGTGGGGGGCGTGGCTGTGTTGTGGACATCACTGATCTCTGCTCCAATCACAGGGAGCAGAGATCAGTGTCACTGTTGCTAGGCAGGACGGGGAGATGCTTGTTTTACTATAGCATCTTCCCGTTCTTCCTCCCCGTGAGGCGATCGCTAGTATCCCCGCAGTGATCGAGTACGTGGGACCCGCAATCGGACTCACGGAGGTCGCGACCGGCGGCGCGCACGCAATGGCACGGCGGCAAATTTAAAGGGACGTGCCCTTATGCCTGTCCGTGCCATTCTGCCGACGTACATTGTCATGTGCCGGTCGGGAAGCGGTTAAAGCGCAATGTAATAATCTTTTGGGAATATAGTAACGCCTCCCATCTACGCAGCACTCTTGATAGGGGTATAATTAAAGTGTTTGGCAAGAATAACAACTTTTGCTTAAGTTGAACTAAAATAAATTGCTTTTCTTTATTCCATTAAAAATATATAAATATTAGAGTATGGATACCTACATGTTTGCTGTAATGGTTGATCCTGTAGAGAAGGGGTAGGCAACCTGGGGCAGCTGTTGCAGAAATTACAATTACTCCCAGAGGCATGTTGGGACTTGTAACTGCCAGCCTTGCAATGCCTCATGGGAAATGTAGTTTCACAACAGCTGGAGGGCCCCAGGTTACCTACCCCTGCTGTAGAGCATCATGTAACTGGTGGCTCTGGAAATCTCATAGTGAATGCATTTGTAAGACTGGCACCTGCTTCTGGTCTGTTAGAGGCAGCTCATTCTAGCAGACAGGTATTTCGGGCATCTCCAGTTATTCTTTTATTGAAAAATAAAAAGGAACTAGGGTCAATTTCAGTGTCCTTTTCCGCCTCTGAGAAGCTGAAAGAAGCTTTTAGCATTACTGCTGTGTAGATAACTTTATTTCTTCCCTTCTGCAAGCATTTTTAAGTCGCCTACAAATAACTGTGGTTCTGCCTTTCCAATGTTACATGTTCCAAAAACCAGATTAGAGCATTTGCAGTTGCTCCTTCTGGCTCTAGTTTTTTCAGGGCTCCAGTACCTGCCAGCTTTTTATCTCCATAGATATTAGTGTTTTATGAATTTACCACAATTTACCCTCCAGCTTTTGTTCAGCTAATAACATGTGGACCGTTGGAGATCTGTAAATTTGGTATACTTGAGAGCAACAGTGTCTCCCAACTCCCTCTCCAGTTCTGCAGTGTTTTGCCTTTTGCTCCCAGCTACTTTTCGAAGTAGCTTTCAGCAGCCCTCTTTGGATACTTTTGTTTTTCCACACTTGGCAACTTTCCCCATATGTACGAAGCCTAAAAAAGGTTGCTTAGTTCATATTTCATAAAAATGACTTTAGACTAGTATTTCTATTGTTGCCCCTCCTTGTTATATTTGAATATGGATTACTTTCTGAAATATGCTGAAGATCATTGTTCTGTACTCACCCCAGAAAGATTAACTTTAATTTAACTTTAATATTTAATAAGTTTTAATGTTTTGTGGATTTAATTTGTTATACTTCATTCTTTTGTGGTTTTAATTTTGGCAATTAACAGCTCTGGGATCTTTTTCTGCGGTTTTTGGTGATGAATGGAAGGAAAAAACAGACAGGGATTTTGTACAGGTAATGTATTTATTCTTGAGTGATAAACATGCTATAAAAATGTTGAAACAATAGAACTGTTAAACTAGCACACGTCCTAATTTTACTTTTTAAGGGTGCTTTCACACTACCCCGCTGAGCTTTGGCTGCAGCGTACCTGCAGTTTTCATGTGTGTTTGTTACGCTTTCTCATAGACTTCTATTGGTGCGCTTTCTGAAAGCGCACCAAGGGCCCTGCATGCAGGACCTTTGGTGCAGTTTCAGGAAATGCACCAAAATTGTCGGGTGTAATAAAAGTCTATGGGAAAGTGCAGCTAACCCACATGAAAACCCCAGGTACACTGTGCTGTTGGCAAAGATCAGATCGGTGTGAAGCTGACCTAAATCCTCTAGAGTGTTCAGTTCAAAGCCTGAACTGCAGACCATGATCCCGTGAGGTTATGTGTATGTATAAATTGCAATAAGCCGATGGCCAATCCTGTCCTGTGACTTGAGAAGGTCACGAGGTTGAGTCAGGCTCTAATGCACAAAATAAAGAAATTACACCTTTCCAGAGGAGTTCACAAAGAGGTTTATACAATGGCAGAGTCGCAAGTCACAATTATGCAAAGAAATGACAGGCTGTGATTGGTCGGAGGGCATGGTGGCTGAACAAACTACCCAATACAGACATGCTGTGTTTTCTGCAGTGTCTTGCACCTCTGAATGGCAAGATAAAAGATGAAAACTGAATACGCTAATACAGATCAGCTTATGTGCTTTGTGTTCTTTCTTTCTTTCTCATAAATGGGGTTGTACACATGGGTACATGAGGCGATGCTATGTTTCATGGCCATGGCAAGAATTATACCACGTCACATGCATGTGGTTATGATGCTGGCATTTAGTGGATTAAAACAGTCACTAAGGAGGACCCATATCACCTCCTCACACCTGTTGAATGCATCTAAGCTTGAATCGCTTTTCAGGGAAGTGGTGGGCCTTGCCACTAGTGTGAAAGAGCCCTTAAAAAGCAGTCCTGCTACTTAAAAGTAGTAATGATCATACAGGGTGTAGGTGGGTCAGAATTAAAAGTAATGTTAGACTTGCATACACACACACACATTTAAACATTCACATACTATACACATACACACAGCCTTTTCAAAAACAGATATATATTTTTTTGTACCTGGCTGATCCAGATGCTTTCTCCGCTTAGCTGACTTGCAATTTTAAATTCACATTTGGCACCTGCACTACCAGGTGACATGCTTATTTACACATTGCTGCATGGTAGAGCTTCCCACTCTGTCGACTTACAGATAGGCACTTGTGGAGGCAGAGAAGCAAGTGGGAGCTCAATCAGGGCAATAGTATGCCTTTCTCAACATCACCCTGGTTGAGAGAGGCTGGTTTAGGAGAAAAAGTGACTTGCGGGATCAACCAGTTACTTTATATAGAAGAAATGATAGACTGATTTAGAGCTGCACGATTCTGGCTAAAATGAGAATCACGATTTTTTTGCTTAGAAGATCACGATTCTCTCGCGTTTCTCGCGGCGTAACATCTTTCACATTAAAACAAAAAAAATTGTGCTAACTTTACTGTTTTTTTTTTTTTTTTTATTTTTTTATTTATTGAAGTGTATTTTTTCCTAAAAAATTGCATTTGAAAGACCGCTGGGCAAATACAGTTTGACATAAAATATTGCAGTAATTGCCATTTTATTCCCTAGGGTCTCTGCTAAAATGTGTGTGTGTGTGTGTGTGTATGTGTATGTATGTATGTATGTATATATATATATATATATATATATATATAAATATGTATATATATATATATATATATATATATATATATATATATATATGTATGTATGTATATGTTTATACACACATTTTTTTGGGGGTTCCAAGAAATTTTCTAGCAAAACCTATTGATTTTAACTTTAGAAAGAAGTGTCAGAAAAAGATTTAGACTTTAAGTTGTTAAACTTCCTGCATTTACACATTTGTTTACACAAGAAGTTCTATCCCTTTGATCTAAGAAGAAAGTGTTACAATGTTTCAAGTTGGAAAGTTGCTTCAGTTAAGACAGGAGATCGGACTTGGAGGCAACTTCCATTGAAATCAATGGATACAAGTCGTCTAGAAGTCGGATTGAAGTAGTACAGGAACCTTTTCTGAAGTAAGAGTGACTTTAGTAGTGTGCAGACAGGGACGGCTCTCTTTCACTTACATTGATTTTGTTGCTCGACTTGGGGCGACTTCAAGTCTGATTCAAAGTTGCCCCTTTGTGAATGGACTCCAAGCAGATAATCTCTCCACTTGTTTATATGAAAGAATTATTTTTTTTATATATGAAAGAATTGCCTCTTCTCAGCAGGAGAGATTGTCAGGGGGGTGAATCGAGATCGCAATTTTTTAACGATTAATCGTGCAGCTCTACTATGATTTAGGCCCCTTTCACACTAGCGGACCGTATGTCTGTTTTTCATCCATCCGTTTTTGGATGAAAAACTGACATACATGTACCCCTATGGGATAGCGAGTGTCAGTGGATGAGCATCCGCTGACACCCACTATCGTCAGCCTCCGCTATTGTCTGATTCTGCAGACGGAGGAAAACCCTATTTTTTCCATCCGTCTGCAGAGCGGATCGGATGAACGCGGACAGATGGTCCGTGCTCATCCGATCCCCCATAGGGGAGAGCCGAGAACTGACAGGGCGGTCCCTGCAGTGTGCAGGGACCACCCTGTCATCAGCCGGCTCAGCGGGGATCAGCTGAGCAGCGGATCTTCACGGGGCGGATCAATACGGATCCGTCCCGTGTGAAAGTGGCCTTCTAAAAATATGTGAAAACACACATGGGGGGGGGGGGGGGTGGGGGGGATATTTAGGGCAATCTACACTTGAAGACTCGTACTTCTTGCTTAAGAGCTAACACAATGAGGTTCTTCCTCTTACTCATCAGATTGTGTGTAAAAAATAAAAAAAAAACCCCCCCCCCCCCCCCCTCAAATTATCCAGCTACCTTTTTTAATACCAGATTGGAGCACTTTACAGACTCGGCAGTATATTCCTGCCTACTTTTTAACAAGTCCTTTTTGGCATGCTTTGCAAAACAGATTTCCAATCTTCTGTACATTTACGCTGTATAAAAGCTGCTCAGTGAAAGGATCATTTCATCTGCTGGGCTGTCTACAGTTCTTGGCTTAAAGAAATACTTGTCTTTTTTAATCAGCTATTGCCCATACATGCAGCCATTGCGAGAGGTCAGATAGTTGCATTTAGATAAAATCTCTTTGCATGTTTCTGCAGACTTGAATATAATAAACTAACATTGTTAGCACTATATTTGTGTGACAGACACTTACTGCATTCACCTTCCTCGCATATTTTCCAGCATGGCTGCTCTCTCACTGTGGAAGTATAGAGATTTGTTTGGCTAAACTTCAGTTTTAAAGTACCTTTATTTTTCATTTCAGTTTTGGAAGGATATTGTTGATGACAATGAAGTTCGTGATCTCATATATGACAAAAGTAGATCTCAAGGTAGGCTGTCTGATACATCCAGGTGTATGTAATACTGTTTGGAAACACTGAGAAAGGTGCACCCTCTTATCTTAACCACTTCAATACCAGACCCTTAGACACCTTCCTGCCCAAGCTAATTTTCAGCTTTCAACGCTGTCGCAATTTGAATGACAATGACAACCACAAATAGAGCTTTATTTTGGTGGTATTTGATCACCTCTGCGATTTTTGTTTTTTGCGTAACAAATGAAAAAAGACTGAAAATTTGGGAAAAAAAAACTTTTTTCTTTCTGTTTAGTTTTTTTGTAATTAAGTAAGTTTTCACCTTCAATGATGGGCACTGTTATGGCGGCACGGGCGGGCACTGATATGGCGGCACGGGTGGGTACTTATTGGCGGGCACTAATGGCACCAGTAGGTAATAAAAGAAAACAGTGATGCCTATCAGTGCCCATTTGTGGGCACTGATTGCCACAGATTGGGCATTCATTTGAACATGTGGATGGCCAGGGGGTACATACCTGGCCATCCACATGTTGCCCCCTTCCCTGGTGGTTCTAGTGGAGTCCCTGGTGGTCCAGTGTGGTCATCCAAGGGGGGCTGCACTGATGGACAATCAGCGCAGACCCCCCCTGTCAGGAGAGCCGCCGATTGGCTCTCCTCACGTCTGCCAGACGCCAGTGAGGACAAGCCGGTCACGGCTTTTCCTGTTTACATTGTGATCAGACGTGATTGGACACGGCTGATCAGGTGGTAAAGAGCCTCCGCTGGAGGCTCTTTACCGAGATCGGTGGAGCGATGTGTTAGACTGACACACTGCTCCACCGATCGCCACCATGCGCATCCCCACGGACAAGCGGCTGGGCATGTTATCCTGAAGGACGTCATATGACGCCCAGTCAGGAAAACAACCATTACTTTCAGGACTCCTTGTTCTTTACGCTGAAGATGGTTCTTATTGACATTGGTACATGTTTGTGGCCAATCACATGCCTCCCTGATGGTATAGCATGATGGATAAGTATCTGCCTGTATTTCTCGGCATTGAGGACACCATTGATCCTGACCAAATCTCCAACTCCTGTTTGCAGAATTGCAGCCCCAAACTTGCAGGGAACCTCCACCATGCTTCACTGTTTCCTACAGACACTCATTATTGTACCACTCTCCAGCCCTTCTGCGAACAAACTACCTCCTGCTACATAAAAACATTTAATATTTTGACTCATCAGTTCAGAGCACCTGCTGCAATTTTCATTTTCATACATCATGGGACACAGAGTTAAGCTAATATTTATTACCTGCTAGTTATACTTCATCTCCAGGTGAATGGACACTGATAGACCAAAGGTCTTTAGACAGGAACTGACCCCCTGTATAACCCCTCCCATATAGGAAGTACTTCAGTTTTTTTTACCAGTGTCTGCAAGGTGGATGGCACGGTTGTTTTGAGTTTTCTGAGCTCCAGGTCTCTAGTCCCACAAACGGTTCTTAAATGAATCAAGGGATTGACCAATCGGATCCAGTTGACACAGGCTTTATATGCTTAGATAAATGGTACCCGAGCCTCGCAAAGAGGCCTCTGGACCCTGCGAAGTGGAATCCTGGACACCGCAGCGCTAAGGCATTCCTGCAGGGTGCTGTACAGATCCAAGGGAGTACACCCTAAACATGAAAATGGTACCCAGTCCTTCAAGGTACTCAAGTGACAGATACCCGCCGTGATGGATGAAGATTGGGCTCTTAGTTTCTAAGCTACCCTGCATCTGGATGGGTAAGTGAAACCCCTTTTATTTAATATTGTGGGGTGTCCCAGTGATTTACAATCAGTCTAGCTAGCTAGAGGCTGGACACCTGTGTGCAGTAACCATGCTGGGGAGTTTTGGGCTAGCTGTGGGTGTTTGCAAAGTGTACCTTTTTTTTTTTTTTTTTGCTTGTGTCTGGCTAATTTTTACCTGTAGGATGGCGCACGACGGTGCACCATTTCGCCTTGGTTTGCCATGGCGCACATGCGTTCACAAGAGCGCCGCTGGGCTCAGCAGTTTGGCGGGCATGGCGTATGCGGCTTCATAGCCTTTATCTGGGCACACAGAGATTTGCGTCATATGCAGATACAGCCATGCCCAGTCACCGGGACCAAGCACGTGCTTAGGCATGCACAGAACGTTCCGGCACACAGCCAGCTTATTTAAGTTGTGTATGCCAAGCATGCAGTGCTTCCAGAAGGCAACTGTGGGACACAGAGCAGGCTCGGAACCAGGCATTTGCAGCGGTTCATTTTCTCCTTACCCAGGTCACGTGAGTCACCAGGTGTTGCTTGGTGGGCTAAAAGTGCTTAGCAGGATTGTTGCATAGGGGCTTGGTGAGCCCTATTAAAGGGTCTCACTTCTGAGGTGTTTTAATAGTACACCCAGGTACTCCCTTTTTGTGACTAGTAAATGTCTTCAAAAAAGAGGAGCGGGACTAACACTACAAGGAAGGGCACACCTATGTCATCAGTAGTTCCTGATGAGCCTAGCCATATCCCTAGTGTATCCCGTGAAGGACCAGAGGCTTCCGGGCAATCTGGGACTGTGCCTATAGTCAATGCTGCTGCTTCACCCTTTATCACTAAGGATGAACTATCCTCAGCCCTAGCCGGCTTAGAGCACAGGATTGCTGCCATGATTGCCTCTATCCCGCAGGGTGGCAAGAAGCGTGACAGATCCTTTTCCCCCGGAGCCTCATAGTCTGGCGCAGGAATGGGTTGAGGATGGGGGGAATAGCTTAAAGCTCAGGATTCTGTGGATGCTTCCAAGCGATCTGGACAAGAAGATATCCAGTTGGTGTCTGCCTCTCAATCACAGAGGCTTTTGATCCTGACTCTTACCAAAGTGGTTTGTTCTGTCTTTAAGTTGCATCTTGCAGAGGTTACTGAGCCTCCCTGGTCCTCTTTGGGATCCCTGAGGACACACAGGCTTTCACCTTACACCCTCTGTTAGAACGGGTGGTGCATGCTGATTGGGAACATCCTGACAGGATTTTTGTTCCTCCTAAGAGGTTTTTCCCTTTTTATATCCCATGGATGAAAAGTTAGTTAAGAAGTGGAGCATGCCAGCCATAGATGCAGCAGTCTCTTCCTTAAACAAGAACTTAACATGTCTGGTAGATAATGCACAGGGCTTGAAGGACCCTGTTGACAAGAAATTGGAGTCATTTATTAAAGGCTTCCTTTTCTTTGGCCAATTCAGCTGTTCAGCCAGCTGTTGCAGAAATTGGTATCTGCCAGCCCGTAAAGGATCAGATCATACTGCCTGACAGGCCTAACTAGGAGGATGATCTGCCTGAAAATAAGGCAGATATTCCTCGAGCGCTGTGTTTTGCAGTTGACGTTTTAAAAAATTCAATACAGCAGGTTTCTCGTTTTTGGCTCTCTTGTCTGTGCATATGTGCAGACTTTGTGGCTTAAGAACCGGTCAGCTGAGCTAACTTGTAAAAAGTTATTGGCAGGTTTCCCTTTTCATGGGGAATGTTTATGTGGTGATCACTTGGACAAATATATCCAAAAGATTTCCAGAGGGAAGAGTTCTTTACTTCCTGTGAAGAAAAGCACCAGGCGTCCCACTTTTTAAAACCTCGGGGACTGCTTCCTCAAATGTCTCAGCGCCAAGGCAGTTCCACCGCCAACAGGGCGCTAGGGCCAGAAAAAGCCCTAGGTCCAAATTTTTTCTAAAGCCAACACCAAGCCCTCCTTTTCAGGGGACGCCCCCACTCCATCAGGTGGGGGGGAAGGCTGCTGCACTTTGCGGACATTTGGAGAACAATAGTTCATGGTTCTGCTCAGGTTTTTACGATCCAGTGTTTCCTCGAATCCTCCAAAAAGAGACCAATTGCTTCAGGCACTACATCATTTAGTGCATCAAGGAGTGATTGTAGACGGGGACACAAGGCCCGATTTGGACCGAAGATCCCTGAACCAGTATCTACTTGATCAAGTCCTTTCGGATGGAGTCTGTCCGCTCAGTAGTAGCCTCACTTCAGATGAGACTTTCTAGCCTCCATCGATACAAGGAACGTGTATTTACACATACCTATCTTTTAGCCTCATCAGAGCTTCCTGCCATTTGCAGTAGATGAACGTAATTTTCAGTTTGTGGCTCTACCCTTCGGGCTTGCTACAGCTCCCCGTGTGTTCACAAAGGTCCTAGCACCAGTACTTGGTCTTTTAAAGGCCCAAGGGATCCTGGTGCTTGGGTATCTGGATGACCTCCTGCTCAGATCACTCGCTACATGCTCTAAAACAAAGCATAACAGGCACAGTGCGGTATTTGGAAAGCTTAGGCTGGATCATAAATACCGAAAAGTCAACCTTGAGACCAGCTCATAGTCTAAAGTATTTAGGTCTGATCCTAGATACGGTCCAAGCAAGAGTGTTCTTTCCACCTGCAAGGACCTGAAGCGTCAGATAAGGGGCACCAGACAACCCTCCATTCGACTCTGTATGAGTCTTCTAAGGAGGATGGTATCTTCCTTCGAGGCGGTGCCCTATGCCCAGTTCCATTCCAGGCCTCTACAACAAGACCTCTTGTTGGCTTGGAACAGGAGAGGACAAGCCCTAGATTATCCAATGTTCTTATCTCCCCGGGTACGCTTAAGCCTAAACTGGTGGTTGCAGGAGCAGAACCTGCGAAAGGGAAGATCCTTCTTCCCGGTAACTTGGAGAGTACTAACTACAGATGCCACTCTCTCAGGCTGGGGAGCGACCCTAGAGGGGCTCACAGCTCATGGAAAAAATAATCAAGGACAGAACAGATCCTGCCCATCAACGTCCTGGAATTACGGGCAGTACGACTGGCCCTACGGTCATGGACTGAGCTTTAGGACTGCCCTATCAGGGTTCAGTCCAACAATGCCACTGCAGTGGCCTATATAAACCACCAAGGCGGTACCAGGAGTCGCTCAGCTCTGAAGGAGGTGAACCACATACTAGCCTGGGCAGAGGGACATGTGCCGATTCTATCGGCAGTCCCTTTCCCGGGAGTAGAGAACTGGAAGGCAGATTATCTCAGCCACCAGCAAATCTGCCTGGGGGAATGGTCCCTACACCCAGGAGGGTTTCAGGAAATTTGCCAATGTTGGGGACGGCCAGGGGTCGACCTACTGGCATCCAGGTTCAACAACAAACTACAGCCGTTTGTCCTGAACAAGAGATCCTCTGGCAATCGGAGCAGATGCTCTGGTAGTTCCATGGAGCCAGTACTCCCTGGTTTATGCTTTCCCTACGATCCCTCTCCTTCCACATTTGTTTCTCATGATTCGGAGAGAGGGAGTTCGCCATTCTGGTGGCACCAGCCTGGCCCAGAAGGCCCTGGTTCCTGGAGATTGTGAGACTAACAATAGACGGGCCATGGGCGCTTCCACGGTGCCCTGATCTACTGTTTCAAGGCCATCCTATATTCCACCACAATTTACAGTCTCTTAATTTGATGGAATGACTATTGAATCCAGGGTGTTAAAGGCCCGTGGCATCTCAGGACCAGTGGTGTCTACCCTAGTGAATGCTAGAAAAGCTGTCACTAGGAAGATTCATCATAAGGTCTAGAAGACTTGTATTGGTGTGAAGCCAAAAAATGTCATCCTCGGAAATGTGATTGGGAGAATTCTCTTTTCTACAGTCAGCTGTGGAAATCCAAATTTGGCTTTGAGTACAATCGGAGGTCAAGTTTCGGCCCTAATCCGTATTCTTCCAAAGGCCTTTATCCTCTAATTCACTGGACCAAACCTTTTTATGCAGGGAGCAACTCGCTTGCTTCCCCCAATTAGGTCACCTATGTGTCCTTGGGACTTGAACTTGGTGCCTTCTGTGTTACAGAAACAACCATTGGAACCTATCAAGGAAATTCCGTTAGACTTGCCGTCACCCAAGCTAGGCTTCCTGATGGCTATAACCTCGGCTAGAAGGGTGTCGGAGTTGGCCACCCTTTCATGCAGGGAACCGTACTTGATCCTCCACCACGACAGGGTCATGTTACGACCTGTTCCATCCTTTTTGCTAAAAGTGGTGTCTGTCTTTCATTTAAATCCGGACATTATTTTGCCGCATTTTTTAGACGTAAAACTCCTCCCTTTAGGGTGAGAGCTCATTCTACCAGGGGTGTAGGAACCTCCTGGGCTTTTCGCCATCGGGTATCTGTGGCTCGGATTTGTAAGGCTGCTACGGTGCATACGTTCACAAAATGTATCAAGCGGATATTCGAGCAGCCGAGGATTTGGCTTTTGGCCGCAGTGTAATGCGGGCTGCCGTATAAGGTCTGATGGCTTTTGTTTGGCAGGTTGTCTCCCTCCCCTCAAAACTATGTCTCTTGGATTTCCCAGCAGGTAATGAATATTAGCCTAACTCTGTGTCCCATGATGTATGAAAAAGAAAATAGGATTTTTTTCATCCTACTTACCTGTAAAATCCTTTTAAGTACACTATGGGACACAGAGGTCCCTCCCCTCTTTTTGAGGATTCAGTGCTTGCTACAAAACTGAAGTACTTCCTGTATAGGAGGGATTCTATAGGGGATCACTTCCTGTCTAAAGACAGGTCCTTTGGTCTACCAGTGTCCATTCACCTGGAGATGAAGTATAACCAGCAGGTAATGGATATTAGCCTAACTCTGTGTCCCATGATGTACTCCTAAGAAAAGGGATTTTTACAGGTAAGTATGACGAAAAAAAATCATTTTTTTCTCCACCCCAGTTCAAATGTTCTCCTGCATCACTTGGCCTTGCTTCCACGTCCGAGGTGTGGATTTTTGGCCACAATGTTTCCATGAAGACCACTTCTTCTGGCCAGACTTCTTGGGACAGTAGATAAGTGTACAGTTGTGCTCATAAGTTTACATACCCTGACAGAATTTGATTTCTTGGCCATTTTTCAGAGAATATGAATGATAACAAAAACTTTTCTTTCACTCATGTTTAGTGTTTGACTGAAGCCATTTATTCTTAACTGTTTACTCTTTTTAAATCCTAGTCACAACAGAAACTACCCAAATGACCCTGATCAAAAGTTTACATACCCCAGTTCTTAAAGTGGTTGTAAACCCTTACAAACCACTTTGGCCTACAGGTAAGCCTAGATTAAGGCTTACCTGTAGGTCCAATAAATATCTTCTAAACCTACATGGTTTAGGAGATATTTAGAAAAAGAGGCATCGCTGTCTACGGCGAATGCGCCGTAGACAGCAGCGCGCAGGCGCACTACGCATGCCAAGATCACGGCGATATGCTGCTTTCGTGCGCATGCGCGGGAGTGACGTCATTGCCGATCCAGCGAATGACAGCGCTGGAGCGGCGAGACCCGGAAGTCACTCCGGGCTTCATGGCGCCGGAGAAGGTCATGGATGAGAGTCGCTTCGGGGGCTTCGTTCTCAGGTAAGTTATTCATAATGAGCTAGTATGCTATGCATACTAGCTCATTATGCCTTTGCCTTGCAGGTTACGTTTTTTTTTTTTTGGGGAAGGCTTTACTTCCTCTTTAATACCGTGTATTGCCCCCTTTTAACATCAATGACAGCTTGAAGTCTTTTGTGGTATTTGTGGATGAGGCTCTTTATCTTAGATGGCAAAGCTGCCCATTCCTCTTGGCAAAAAGCTTCCAGTTCCTGTAAAATCCTGGGCTGTCTTGCATGAACTGCACATTTGAGATTTCCCCGGAGTGCCTCAATGATATTGCGGGCAGGAGACTGAGATGGTCACTCCAGAACCTTCACTTTATTCTGCTGTAGCCAATGACAGGTCGACTTGGCCTTATGTTTTGGATCATTGTCATGTTGGAATGTCCAAGTACGTCCCATGCGCAGCTTCCTGGCTGATGAATGCAAATGTTTTTCTAGTATTTTTTGATAACATACTGCATTCATCTTTCCATCAATTTTGACCAAATTTCCTGTGCCTTTGTAGCTCACACACCCCCAAACATCAGCGATCAAACTCCGTGTTTCACAGTAGGAATAGTGTACCTTTCATCATAGGTTTTGTTGTCTCCTGTTCAAATGTAGCATTTATGGTTGTGGCCAAAAAGCTCAATTTTGGTCTCATCACTCTAAATGACTTTGTGCCAGAAGGTTTGAGGCTTGTCTCTGTGCTGTTTGGCGTATATAAGCAGGATTCTTTGTGGCATTTGCATAGTAATGGCTTTCTTCTGGCAACTTGACCATGCTGCCCATCTTTCTTCAAGTGCCTCCTTATTGTGTATCTTGAAACAGTCACACCCGCTGTTTTCAGAGTCCTGTATTTCACCTGAAGTTATTTGTGGGTTTTTCTTTGCACTCAAACAATTTTCCTGGCAGTTGTGGCTGAAATTTTAGTTGGTCTACCTGACCGTGGTTTGGTTTCAACAGAATCCCTCATTTTCCACTTCGATTAGCATTTGAACCCTGCTTATTGGCATTCTCAATTCCTTGGATATCTTTTTATATCCCTTTCCTGTTTTATACAGTTCACCTACCTTTTCCTGCAGATCCTTTTGACAATTCTTTTGCTTTCCCCATGACTCAGAATCCAGAAATGTCAGTGCAGCACTGGATGAAAGATGCAAGGGTCTGTCAGGAGTCAAGAAACTCATTGACCTTTTATACACGCACACTAATTACAAGAAAACGGATCACAGGTGAGGATGGTTACCTTTAATAGCCATTCAAACCCCTTTGTGTTAACTTGTGCATGTTATCAGGCCAAAATCACCAGAGTATGTAAACTTTTGATCAGGGTCATTTGGGTAGTTTCTGTTCTCATTATGATTTAAAGAGTAAACAGTTGATTGATAATAAATGGCTTCAGCCAAACACTAACCATGAGTGAAAAATGTTTTTGTGGTGTTCATATTCTCTAAAAAATGGCCAAGAACTCAAATTCTGCCAGGGTATGCAAATTTATGAGCACAATTGTACCTGGTTCCCACTGGTTTTCACCAGTTCTGGGCTGATGTCACTGCTGGACATCCTTTTGATGTTGAAGGGAAGTAGGCATGATGGGCTTTTCATCTGCTGCATTAAGTTTACTTGGCAGACCATGGTATCTACAATCCTCAACTTTGCCCATTTTTTTTTTGTTGTTGTGCTTCTTCAAGAGTGTGAACAGCATATCTTGAAACCCCAGTCTGCTTTGAAATCTTTGCTTGGGAGATACCTTGCTGATTCAGTATAACTTTGTGTGTTCAGTCTTTCTAGTTTTTAACCCTTATACACAACTGTTTCTGTTTTTATTTGACTGTTTTAACCTCTATATAAAATTGATGATCATTAGCACCTGCTTGGTATATTTGATCATACAGCTTACTCTAATCCTACAAAATTCCAGAGGGATGGTCACCCAAATATTGATTTAATTTAGGTGGTTCATTATTTTGCGCGAGTCTTGGCCACTGCACAGAGCTCTGAAAGAATGGCAAAAGTGTGCTGTTTCCTTTTAAAGTGCATGTGCCAGTGACGTTGCTAGCTACCAAACAAGTGGATATCTCCTAACGGTTTGTTTAGGGTATATTCATTTTACCTACAGGTAAGCTTTATAGTGGTGCATTTACAATGGATTTATGTTCCTCAGTTGTGAAAAATTGTGAAAAAGTGAATCATCTTATGCTCAGAATATATTAAAGTTCAGGAGTAAAAATTCTGATAAAATTTACAAATCTACCTCAGTGATTAGCTTGGGTTCAGTGATCAGGCTACTGTCAGGTGCCTGCAAGGGGGGCAGGAAATCCTGAGGGGGTAGATGAGCTGTAATGAGTGCATTTCTTATGGTACTTCATACTCATAAATGGCATGTTGGGCAGTAACTGACTTATATTTATTTTTTTTATTAGAGATCAGGGACAATTTTGGAGGAATGTTACATAGTTGGGTTGAATAAAGACACCAGTCAATCCAGTTCAACCTGGGTGAGTGGGTGTGTGTCTACAATTGTCCCCATCCCTGAACATCACACACTCACATTGGTCCCTACCCTCAAGGAGCCCACAATCCAAGGTCCCCATTCATATACTAGGGCCAATTTTGAACAGAAGCCAATTAACCTACCAACATGTCTTTGGAGTGTGGGAGGAAACCGGAGTACCCGGAGGAAACCCATGCAGGCACAGGGAGAACATGCAAACTCCAGGCAGGTAGTGCCGTGGTTGGGATTCGAACCAGCGACCCTTTTTACTGCTAGGTGAGAGTTCTAACCACTACAACACTGTGCCACTGCCATTAACTGTGTTAATGTTGAAGAGGTTTTTACATCGAAGGATAAATCTCTCTAGTGCAGGAGTGGGAAAACTGCAGCCCTCCAGCTGTTGTGGAACTACATGTCCCATGATGCATTGACAGTTACAAGCCTGACTCGGAGGCATAATGGGACTTGTAGCTGGAGGAGCGCAGTTTGCCCACCCATGTTCTAGTGGGTGCAGCTATACATTTTATTTTTTTTCAGTGAAGAAAAGGTAATCGGGTACATATTTCTGCAGTCTGTGTCCCTGTAGATGTTTCCCCGCTTTTGGTTCACTAGTATCTATATGGAAACTATACCTAACAGACACATACAGCAGTTGGGCCCCTTTCACACTGGGGCGGGAGCGGCGGCGGTAAAGCAGCGCTATATTTAGCGCTGCTTTACCGTGGTATTCGGCCGATAGCGGTGCAGTTTTAACCCCCGCTAGCGGCCGAAAAAGGGTTAAAATCCCGGCGCTTTGCGGCGGTTTTGCCGCGGTATTACCGCAGTGTCCCATTGATTTCAATGGGTAGGAGCGGTATAGGAGTAATACACCGCTCCTTCACCGCTCCAAAGATGCTGCTAGCAGGACTTTTTTGACCGTCCTGCTTGCGCACCGCTCCAGTATGAAAGCCCTCCGGCTTTCACACTGGAGTGAATGGGGCCGGATTTTTTCAGGCGCTATTTTTAGCGCTGTACCGCCTGAAAAACGCCCCAGTGTGAAAGGGGCCTTAAGATCTGACGGAGGCTTTAACTTTCTTTCTATGTTTAAAAAAAAAAATAAAAAATGACTCGCATTGACTGTGTAAGGTGTATAGTATATTGTGCACATGTCAGATTTTTCTTCTATCCAGTGCATTATAAAGGGCATATTTTCTCTGGTACGAATATGACCGTAAAACAATGTGCATTGCCAATGAATGTGATTGCTTAATTTTTTTTAAATGTTTTTTTTTTTTTGTTTTTTTTTTAAACCCTCAGAAGGTACATCTCCTGAGTCTTCATGGGACTCGTTATTTCATCCTCCTCGGAAGCTGGGTATAAATGACATTGAAGGACAGCGTGTTCTACAGATCGCGGTCATTTTACGAAATCTTTCGTTTGAGGAAAGCAATGTAAAACTTTTGGCAGCTAATCGGACTTGTCTCCGTTTCTTATTACTATCTGCTCATAGTCACTTTATTTCTCTACGGCAACTGGGTCTTGATACATTGGGGAATATTGCAGCAGAGGTGAGAAATGTCAATGCTCAATTTTTTGTTATATTTTTGTAGCTAGCAATATGGCTCCCTTTCTTAAATATTCACCTGACTTTTTTTTTTTCTTCCTCAGTTACTTTAATATCTGCTTGTGTGTGATGCTAAAACCAATATCTCTCACTGATGAGGTTTTTTTTTTTTGCAGTGTTCTCAGAACTAAAATTTGAGTGCTTTCCTTGTCATAATGTAGGCAGCTTAATAAGTAGTAGTGGTTCAATTCTGTAAGCTCTGCAGGTTATACATAAGATGTACCAAAATTTAATTAGCTCCTGTAATAATTACCACCCCTTTAAAATTTTGGTGAAAGCAAACTAATCCCTGCTGGAGACCCGAATGACGATTTGAGAGTACCAATATTCTACAGCTAATTTTCTCACTGGACTAAAATAAAACATTAATACCTTTTTTTCACTTTTTATAAAATGAAGCAGCATACTTGGAAAGGTGGTTGTGTATGTGTTCAGTAATTTGCAAGTGCCATGTCGCAGTTAAAACTTTGAAGCAGCTACAAACTAGGGGTTGACCGATTTATTGGTGGGGCCGATATTCACTTTTTTTTTTTTTTGAAGCATTGGTGTCACAAAACTTACCGATTTTTTATTTTTTTATTGCTTCAAGGGGTTGTACGGGGGTGATGCCTGCAGCTGCACCGTTCTTTAGAGTGGGCGGTCAGCTTTCTTGTAATAACTGATGCGCTCGGCTATTATAAGCAGTGGGAGCAGACACCCCCCCCCCACGTGCCGCTTGCCCTGGCCCTCCCGCCCCACCAGTAGACCCGAGCCACCAGCCGGCACGTCCGCCAGCTGGTCGAAGACCTGAACAAAGCAGCTTTGTTCGGGTCTCTGATCTAGTAACCCAGAAGCGATGTCATGACATCACTTCTGGATTACTGCCATCCTAAATATGCCAGTTTAAAAAAAAATATATAAAGTATTCAAAAACGCTGATCTTCACGTTTTTGAATGCTTTCAAGTGCAGAGGAGGGGCTTGGAGTCTTGCAGATCCCGCCATGAAGAGTACCTGTCACTGCCTATTACTGTCACAAGGGTTGTTTACATTCCTTGTGACAGCAATAAAAGTGAATAAAAAAGTTAAAAGCACAGTAAAAAAAAAAAAAAGTTTAAATCTACAGAATATCTGCACCTGCTATCGGCCTGAAAGGCAGCCGAAGTATCGGCCCTGAAAAACTATCGGTCGATCCTTACTACAAACCTCTCTGCTTAAAGTGTTTATTTAAGTTGTTTAAAAAAAAAAAAAGTTACCTGCTCTGTGCAACAATATGCAGAGGGCAGTCTCTTACTACCTTTTCTGGAGTCCCCCAGTAGCATTTTCTGCTCCTCTCTGCTGGGTTCTGCTGGCAGAGTGTTAATGGAAGCACACAGTCCAGCTCGGGGGTGTGCACCCACATGGGTGCCCCCTCAGCACCATCTTGCTGAGGGGGCACCCATGTGGGTGCACACCCCCGAGCTGGACTGTGTGCTTCCATTAACACTCTGCACCAGTAAGCCCCACCCAATCTTACTCCTTTCAAGAATTTGACTGGCAGCTGCAGGAGCCTATGGCTTCCACTGCTGAGTCTCCTGTGAGATGAGGAGAAAGGCGAGCGGTGCAGCCAGCTCTGGATTGAGAGAGAAGTCAAGTAAGTGTTTAGGGACGAGTGCCACAAGTTGTGGTGTGTTTTTTCCTTAATGCAGGAAATGCATTAAGATAAAAAAAAAAAAGACTTTAGAACCACTTTAAGCTATGGATTTAAATGTTACCGATTCATCAGGGACTGGTCAAAATTTCAATCCATGTATGGCCATTTCCGCCAGACAGAAGTTGATCTAATGCTCAACTTCTGTCAAATGAGTACCACTGTCAGAATACGATGGCATAGTGGGGAAGATTCCACCATTCACTGTGCTTGTATGGAAGGGTGAATCTGCTCATTTTTATTTATTTTTTATCGATTTTAGCCCCCTGGCTGATCCTTCTCTGGCAATTGTAGATAGTCGCATATTTAATGCTGTAACGGTCTGCATTGCTAATCTAGGCAGTCTGAAATTGCTGGTGTGCATTGGTGGTCATCAGCTGCATTGTGTAATGAGTAGCTACTGAAACTGGTGATTCTGCATCTAGCTCCTAATGCTACAAAATATCAGTTGCTCTGAGCAACTGAGCTACAAATCCCTTGAAATTTCCGCAACATAGTCCCTTCATTGAGACCCCTTTCACACTGAGGCAGTTTTCAGGCATTTTAGCACTAGAAATAGCACCTGAAAACTGACTCTCAAGCCTCCCCAGTGTGGAAGCCTGAGTGCTTTCACACTGGGATGGTGCGCTTGTGGGATGGGAAAAAAGTCCTGCAAGCAGCATCTTTGGGGCGGTGTAAGAGTGCTGTATAGAACGCCCCTGCCCGTTAAAATGAATTGGCAGCGTTTCCGAAGCGCTCCAACACGGGCACTATTAACCCCCTTCCTCAGCCACATGCGGGGGTTAAAATCGCCTCTTAGCGGCCAAAAAGCAATGCTTAAACGGTGGTAAAATGCTGCTAAAACTAGTGGCGCTTTACCGCCAACTTACCCGCCGCCCCAGTGTGAAAGCAGCCTGACTGCAGATAATTTTTCTTGGCAAAAAAAAATACCAAAGGGAGAGATTTTTTTTTTTTTTTTTTTTAGCTGCTACAAATCATTGATGCAAAATTGCTACTGTGACATTGACCTTACGCTCCAAAGCCCTTAGCCCCCTATAATTGTTGGTTAATTCAAGTGGATGTAAACTCGATTCATGATATTTGAGCTGGGCACATATCTGCAGTGTTTTCTTATCACTCTTCAAAGCACTGTGTCCTGTAGCTGTCTCCTGCTCTGTTCTTCTGTTATCAGCCTGATAACTCCTGACAAGTGCACGTCAAGTGTGATAAAAGCAGCCAGAGTTTTGTGTTGGGGAGGGAGCTATATATTAGCAGAGCCCTGAACCATTCATAGATCAGAGCTGAAAGTCTCTACCTATGAGGAGAGGGGTTGTGTGCCTTTCCTCCAATTGGCTGTCTTGGCTTTATGCCCAGGCTTCTCTGCAGTCTTGAACAGGAAGAGAAAATCTAACACCACATGCACTTTCTAAAAAGTATATAAAGCTAAAGACAGCAGATATACATGTAAAACCTATGTACGGAGATTTATTTCCTCTGTGTATCATATGAGGTCTTTCACGTCACTGGGTATAATGTGAGGGTTTACATCCACTTTAATTGACTGTAGTACTATTATTGATCTTTTCTTTTTGTCTTTTTTTATTTTTTTTATTATAAATATTTTTTTTTTCTGCTTTAGCTTCAGCTAGATCCTGTTGACTTCAAAACCACTCACCTTATGTTTCACACTATCACAAAATGCCTAATGTCAAGGGACAGGTTCTTAAAAATGAGAGGTAAGTTTTGTTTTAGAAATTGTCAGTAAAAAAAACATTCATCGTGCTAGTTCTCGTTAACCTAAACTATGGTTTGCTGTGGTTTACTATCAGGCATGGAAATCTTAGGAAACTTGTGTAAGGCTGAAGATAATGGTGTTCTTATATGCGAGTATGTGGATCAAGATAGCTACAAGGAAATCATATGTCATCTTACTCTGCCGGATGTCCTGCTTGTAATCTCTACTCTTGAGGTGCTCTATATGCTTACAGAACTGGGAGAAGTGGCCTGTGTGAAGATAGCAAATGTAGAGCGAAGCATAGGTAAGACACTTCTGGGGTACTTAAAGGATTTGGTCAGGTTTGTTGTTTTCCTACGTACTGAATAATATATTAAAGCGGTTCTGCACTCATTTCATTTAGTAAATCTCTTTGCCTTCCAAATCAGGCAAAGAGTACTAAATGAAATGTTTTTTTTTTTTTTTTTTTTACTTACCTTGTAATTGAAGACTTCCGGTCTTCTCCCTCTGCGGCGGCGGGCGGGGTCTTGCGTCGATCGTCGTCACGCCGCACTGTCTCCTGGGATCTGGTGTCATTGATCCCAGGAGTCAGTGCGGGCATCTTCCGAAATCTCGCGAGATTTCGGCCACATCTTCCGAAATCTCCCGAGATTTCGGCCGCATCTGCCGAAATCTCGTGAGATCTCGGCAGATGAGCCGTTACTGCGCACGCGCGAGTAACGGCAGTGCATGCTGGGCCATCTAAAGTTCCTGTGGGTGTTTCACATGCCCACAGGCAAGATGGCCCCCAGCACTAAAGAAGAAGACGAGGAACTTCATCGGACGAAAACCGGCGGCGATCGAGATGGAAGATGGAACAGGTGAGTCCCCTAATAAAGGTAAGCACACTTTATATTACATCCTAAAAAAAAAAATTTTTTTTCAGAGTGCAGAACCGCTTTAAGTAAGCTTTCTGTTTTTTAAATCATGCATTGTCTTTTTTGGCAATTTTATGAAGGATTTTATTCTGTGGTAACATAGACCGTAATCCTACAATAGTTACTGTTTAAAAGTGTGTATCAGAAGTAGTTTTATAACAGTTTTATAACCTGTTTTAGTCATGGAACATGTAAAGTCATGGATACTTCTGATCTTCATACGCAGATACCTATTTTTAATCACCATATGTGTTGATTGTTGCAGATACTCTAGTATGTCTTATTTCTATGGACATACAAATGTTTGGGCCTGATGCACTTACAGCAGTAAAACTTATAGAGCATCAAAGCTCCAACCACCAGGTGGTGTCAGAGATCCGCCCTCAAACTGTTGAGCATGTGCCTCCTGCAGCCAATCCAACTCCTGCTCCAGGTAATTTTCAAAATCTTTGTGTTAACTGGTTTTATTTTGTTTTATACTTACAAGTAAGAAAAAGTGTGGTTGGGGCATTTAAACCTACCTTATGTGTTCCCTGACCTACAAACCACTTGTTGACAGCCAAATGTATTTTTATGGCCCGTCAGCAAGTAATTATTATACGTAATGTTCTAGCTAAAAATAAAATTTTTCCTACAGCTTACCGCTAAAATCCTTTTCTTGGAGTACATCACGGGACACAGAGCAGCTTTAGTAATTACTATCTGGGTTATACGCCACCTATAGGTGAATGGACACTGGCACACCAAAAAGACAGGCAGTCCCCCTCTATATAACCCCTCCCATACAGGAAGTACCTCAGTTTTGTAGCAAGCAATTCCCAAAAGAGGGGAGGGACCGCTGTGTCAAGTGATGTACTCCAAGAAAAGGATTTTACAGGTAAGCTGTAGGAACAATCCTATTTTCTTTATCGTACATCATGGGACACAGCAGCTATAGTAATCACTATCTGGGATGTCTCAAAGCAATGCCCCTGAGGGGAGGGAGACACCATCATAGAAACTGCCACCAAAGAAGGACCTACTCTATTTGTAATACGCTGAGGCCAAAGGCAAGTATCTTGTACGTGATTGACATCGACCTGGTAAAAACCCTGTAGATCTATAAACAAAAGACCAAATAGTGGATTTGTACACCTGGGCCACTGACACCCGATGAAACCCCAAGATACTCCCACACCTGGTAGAGACTTTCTCCCCAGAATTTTTTTTTTTGCCATTTAAGTCATAGGCATCATTGATAAACTGGCAGATCCACTGCTAAATATTCAACCTGGATGCCGCCTGCCCTTCCTGGGCTCTTCTGGCAGCACAAACCAGGATTCCTGTCTTGTGCTGACAACTCAAGTAGACCCTGAGCATCTGAACTACCTCTAGTGTAGGCAGCGATCTTTCTCCTGCCAACTGTGGATTAGGAGAAAAATAAAAGGCAAGACACTGTCCTGATTCAAGTGAAAACTAGAAACCACTCTAGGCAATAAAAATGGATGAGGACGCAGTATCACCTTATAACGCAAGACCAAGAATGTGTATATATTTTTCTAATTTTAATTCAACAATTTAGACTCTTGTGTTTTTGATCCATCACATATAATTCAGATTTAAAAAAAAAACATTGAAGTTAAGGCTGTAATATAACAAAATAGGTAAAAAGCCAAGGGAGGTGAATACTTTTGCAAGGCACTGTATAATCATGACTTGCCTGTCACACAGTTCTCCCATAGCAAGTACTCATACTTTGTTATTATCCATGGGCTGCTGCTATGTCTCCAGAGGCCTGCTGAACCTGTTGCCACATGGCATGGCTGCCCTTCCTGCATTTATAAAAAAAAGGCCATACTGAGCGAGCCTGCGCCCTCTAGTGGCTGGAGGAGAAACAGCAGCCCACATGAGTAAGTACATAGCATGATTAAACAGCACACTGCTCCCAGTGGCTACTGGGGGCACAGACAGTCAGATCTCTTTTCTCTGCAGTTTTTTTTTTTCAAAAACAAAACAAAAACAAATGCAGAACTCTGAACATAACAGGAGTCCAATCTTAACCCATCACAACGAGCTTTGTCATAAAAGACCTTCAGAGACTGTGTCCCCCCCTTAAACTCCACTCCCCTGGACCTGTATTGCACCTGCAGGAAATCACCTTGGTCAGAACAAACACTGTACAGGGTTCCATTACGCAGGGTCCAGCACCATAAGGCTGCATTACAGGCAGAACCTCAAGGAATCTTCTCTCCTTCCAATGAGGCACGGGTACCATCCATTCTGGCCGACAGCTTTTTCTAATGGATACGACTTAAAGTCCATGATTCTGAATAGAACCGTCCAGACCTCCAAGTATGCTCCAAGAGCACGTGTATCACATCAGTGACCACCACCTTGCAGACCCTGGCGAAAAAATGGAGGTACTTCCTGTATTGGAGGGGTTATATCGAGGGGGACTTCCTGTCTTTTTTTTATTTATTTTTTTGTGTGCCAGTGTCCATTCACCTATAGGTGGCGTATAACCCAGATAGTAATTACTATAGCTGCACTGTGTCCTGTGATGTATGCTAAAGAAATGCAGGATTTAACGTGTGAAAAATTGAAAAAGAAAATTGCCCCAGAGAGCAAGTGTATAAACAACTTTATCATAATGTTTAGAATTATTTTTGCACAGCCTTCAATATAATACTATAAGGTTTGTTTTGGTCATTTTATTTTCAGCAGTAAGGTATAACTGGAAAAGACAACCCTTTCATTAGGTAGCATCCTCATTAGTTTTGTCCATACTTTTTTAACGTTAATGATTATTGTCAGGATCGCTGAATAGTTTTATTACCTATGCTCCTTTGCAAAAGCTTTTGTTGGAATTCAGCTTTCTGTGTCAAATTTAAAACATTTGAATTTATTTTTTTATTTTTTAAAGCTTCAAGAGCAGCTTCGGCTCATGGTGTACCACCTGGAATTGTAGAAATAGACAGCGAGAAGTTCGGTTGCCAATGGTAAGTGCAGACAATTTCCGCAGCGCCCTAATCGTGCTTTGCAGTAGCATTTGTTTTTAATTTTAGTCTGAGGTTTTAGAACTGCCTCTTTATGCTTCGAACAGTATTAAAAGTTTTTCATGTTCTACATAGCAGCCTAAAGCTTTTTCCCTTAATGGATGATTTGTAATGTAAGGATTGACTAGCATGTTTACTGGAAGTGAATTTACTGTCTCTTTACAGTTTTTGGGATTTTAAGTAAAATAACATTGGTACCTATGGAAAACCATAATTAAAAAGCTTTTCTAAACCATATATGTGCATGGTAAAGACATGACGTTTTTTACATAATTCAGATTTATCTGTGTGTATGTGTGTATATATTTTATTTATTTTTTGCAGTTTGCTTGTTAAAAGTTTGCTTTTCTCTCCTAGATATGTGTGACTCCACTCATACGCACTATAAATGACTGCTATAGAAAATAATAAACAATAGCTGTATACATAGTTTGTTTCAAGAAGAAATTACATTTTGTTTTGCTGTTACAAAGTCTGATCCAGTGTTATAGTAGACCAAAGTGAATTGTAAAGTCTTGTGTTTTTTTTTTTTTTTCTATTAAATTAACAAACATGTTATACTTACCTGCCACTGTGCAGTGGTTTTGCACAGGGCAGCCCAGATCCCCCTCTCGGGTCCCAGACTGGAGCTCCTGGCCCCTCCCTCCTGTTGAGTGCCCCCACAGCAAGCAGCTTGCTATGGGGCACCCGAGCTAAGCTGAAGCTCAGTGTATCCATTCAGACATGGAGCTGTTTGGCCCCGCCCCCTCTCGTCTGGCTAACTGAGTTTGACAGCAGCGGGCGCCAATGGCTCCAATCAGGAGGGAAAGTCCCGGACGACCAAGGCACTCATGGTCATTGCTGGCTAGAGATGGGGCTTAGGTAAGTATTAGGGGGCTAAGGGGAGCTGCTGCATGCAGTAGGCTTTTTATATTCATGCATAGAATGCATGAAGATGAAAAGACTTCTGCCTTTGCAACCACTTTTAAGTTGAAGATGTGGACAACAGACCAACTGATATTTTTCAGCTGCAACAGAGGGTCTGATCTGGTCCCCCTGAAAAACTGACAGGAGCCTGCTTTTAAAATGACTGACATCTTTTAAAGTGGTTGTAAACTCACAAAAAAAAGAGCTCATTATGAATTACTTGCATTAGATCGCAGGCTCCGGCACTGTGATTGGCCAGAGCCGTGATGGTGTCACTCCTGCACATGCGCGCAGGAGCCGCTGATAACGGCACACTAGCTGAAGCAACGGCATGAACGCGCCTTTGCTTCAGTGCACATTTGCCTAGGACGTCGGCACGTGCTGATACAGGGGATAGCTCCTAAACCGTGCAGGTTTAGCAGATATCTAGGGTAGCTACAGGTAAGCCTTATTATAGGCTTACCTGTAGTAAAAAGTGGTTGTAAAGGGTTTACAACCACTTAAACTCTGAAAGATTTTACCCCCTTCATGACCAGGCCATTTATTGCTATTCGGCACCTCGCTACTTTAACTGGTTATTGCACGGCCATGCATCGCTGTTCCCAAACAATATTTATAGCATTTTTTTTCACGCAAAGCTTACTTTTGGTGGCATTTGATCACCACTGTATTTTTTGCAATATAAACAAATTAGAAATTTTGAAGAAGAAATATTTTTTTACTTTCTGCTGTAAAACCTATCCAAAAGGAGGAAGATAATAAACAAAATCCCAATAAGTGTTTGGTTTGCGTAAATATATACTTGAATTTTTTTTTATCATATTGGCGGTAATCTGCAACTTATAACGGGACTGCAATACGGCGGCGGTCAGTCTGAGACTGGCGCTGGTGGGAACTGACTAACTGCCACTGACATTAATACAGTAAGCAGTGATAATACTATACACTGTCACTGTACTAATGACACTGGCTGGGTAGTGGTTAACATCTAGGGCGATCAAGGGGTTAAAAGTGTGCCTAACTATGTGTAAAGTTTTTTTTTCACTAATGATCTTTCAGTTTCTCATTTTGCGATGAGCCTTTTTCCATCTCAGTGATTTGTTTTAAATTTTTTGTGACATATTGTGTTATCTTTTATTTAGATGTTATAAGTTGCACTAGTAAATACAGCTGGATAAAACAAAAACTGTTTGTCTTCATCTCAGGCTACAAAGCAACAAAATGTGATTATTTCAAGGGGGTGGGGGTAATTCTTTTCTATACCCACTGTACCCACTAGGAGTGGTATGCATTCCCTCCATTGAACCTTCTCCCTCGACTGCTCTTCAAGATAGAGGTGGTGCCCAGGAGAACTTGATATACAACACAATCTCCTGCACTTGAGGGCCCAGTCTATAAATAAGTGGTGCAGCCAACCCTCTGGATAACAGATGGAATGCCTGTGGTCTTGCTGCCCTCCTCAGAACAATTGGTGTCCTTGGAATTGAAACAAAGAAAGAGGAAAGGAGGGCGCACCGACCTTGTGCATTACCAAAGATAACATTTATTAAACTGTAACAGTAGTAGTCTTACTCGCAAACGCGTGTTTTAAAAAGTGCTTATTACATCAGACCAAATGGAACCGTGTTTCTAGACACCTGCAACCTGGACCGGGTGTTGAAAGGGACCCAATGGCATCGCAAACGTCTAACGCGTTTCGAGGGAGGACCCTCTTCCTCAGAGCCAAAGTGGGGAAAGAGATTACAGGAGCAAAACTGCTTGCAAATTTGCTTTTAGTGCTATTCTGTTTACTGCAACATAAAATGTGAGATTATGATTTCAGGCAAGCCCTTGCTTTTGCAGTGTTTTGTTACCAACATTTCCAATTTTGCCATTTTTTGTTTTGTGAATATTGAACAGTTTGTTGGAAAGTTGTTGTTTTTTTTTTTTTGTTTTTTTTTATTGGATTTCTAGTTTTAAAAACAAACTACATGAGTCCTTTCTTGTGCCCTGTCCACAGGTTAAATGCCCATTTCGAAGTAAGTCCTGATAGCTCTGTCTCCAGATCGGAAATGTACTCAGAGTATCTTTCAACATGCAGCAAATTGGCAAGAGGTGGAATTCTGACCTCCTCTGGGTTCTACAAATGTCTAAGGTACAAGAACTGCTCTTTTTTATTAAATGTGTTTTTACCATCTACCCGGATTTTAGTTATTTTGTTTTGCTTGTTAGTGGTAGAAAGACCTCGGGCGCTGATTAAAAATAGGGGTGGCGTGGTTTTTGGGAGCAGCAAGTATACAGTACATGGTTACCACTTCAAGAAACGCTAAAAATAAAAAAACAAAAAAATAAAACAAATACAAAATATAGTAGAACAAAAGTAAATCTAAGCATTGAGCCAATTTTTTTGAATTTCTTATATATGGTTTACTTAAATTGTTTTTTCATTTTGTATTTTGTAAAGCAACTAGTGTATGTACCTGAATGTGACTTGGTATCAGCCTCTTGCAATCCCCTGTACAGCGGAGCTTAGATTGGGGGGGAGGAGGAGAAGAGCCGAATAGTTGGGCCACAGTGCTCATGTGCCAAAGGAACATACTAATGGGAGACGCGAGCAGTGTGTCAGATGAGCGAGCCAGTCAGTCTGACACATTTTACCTTTTACTGTCCACTAACGGCTCGGGAGCAGGAACAAGACCTTTTTGTATTAACTACAGTAGCGAGCAGTCAGCTCTCCAGGCTGTACTGTGTGGGGAGGGCTTTGTCTGGACCCTTATTGAGAGCCAGATTGCTAGGTATGTGTGCCTCAAATACCTGGTACATTAATAACAGGGCTTAGTAGTGATGTAGGGCCAGTCGAAACTATTCTGTCAGGAGTACCAAGTTCCCATACACCTGGAAGTGTGCTGTATGCTGAATCTGTTCCTGCAGACAGCAGGTATTGGTGGTGCCGTCGTCGGGAGAAGCAAGTATTAACCCTTTAATTTGCAGGGAGGAGTCAATTAAAACATGAATTTTGTTTGTTTTTTTCCAAGCAATAACTTTTGCAATTTGGGTGATATGCTCTATTTTTGGTGATCCTTAATAGTTTGTGCATACTTTTACATTCATGCTAGTTATATTTTTGATAACGTGTACAGTTAATCTGCATGTTTTTTTGTAGGTCTGTACTCCCAAATCACAACATAAAGCGAGTAGAAGACCCGAACAATAATGGACAAGCTCATATTCACGTTACTGGTGTGAAGAGAAGGGCATTACCACTTCCAATTCAGATGTACTATCAACAGCAACAATCTCCTGCTGTCAGGGCAGACATGGTGCCTGATGCAAATACAGCAGGTTCACTTTTTTTTTTTTTTTTTCTTCCCTGAATTGTTATTGGAATATTTACCAAAGGCTCTCAAGCATTATGCAACTATATATATATATATATATATATATATATATATATATATATATATATATATATATATATATATATATATATATATATACACACAATTTATTATTTTTTGTTTTTGTTATACAAAATCCTCATTGGTTATTGTACACCTAGTGGCATTTCAAATCTTGTTAAATGAGGTTGTCATACATTTATGCACTCACATTAGGTTTGGGCAGCCTTAGAGTTCATGTTTGTTCTATAAAGTTAGAGTAAGTTCACTGCAACCCCTCGTCTTCTCGCCCAGGCTAGTATGGCAGGATTAAGAAAATTCAAATAGGAAAAATATTGACAGGACTGCAGGGAGAACACTGATTCCATGTCTCTTGCACAAGGGAGTAAAAAATGCCACACTTTTTACTGATTTGAAATGCAATGCATTGTTGCCTAATGAACAATGCACACAGCTGAATAAAGATCAGTAATACAGCATTGAGTACAGAGCCAAATGTAATTAAAACATTTTACATTTCAGTGCAGTAATTTACTTGCATACGTGTGTTTACTCATAAGCATGTTTACGCAAGTCTAAATGAGTATATTACAACACTGGCAATGAAGAAGAATTTTACTCATCTTTATGCTTACGCACCTATACATGCCTATATTCAACATTACTCAGCTCTTCAGTTTTTTTTTACTCAGGAACTTGACAAAGTCAGTAAATTATGATGCCTGTGATGGTTCGCTTTAAATTACTACAGAAATTACTAACCAGTCTATCACTTCAATGTTAAAGCAGCCCTATGGCATGGGAGACTTTAGCAGAATTGAGCCCCTTGCATACAGGCATCATTCCCCCAGCCGGGAAAAGTGACCGCCAAGTAATGAATGCCATTTGAGTCCTTACCCCATAGGTTTAGGAGATCAGTGTATGAATTTTCACTGGAAATGTGGAAGTGATCAGGTTGCTGAACAGCCCTCATTTAACTTTTTAGATTTACATGCGTTCCCGGTTGCTGCTGACAATCAGACTCGCTGAACTATATCTTATTAACCACTTCAGCCCCAGAAGAATTTACCCCCTTCCTGAAAAGGCAATTTTTTGCGATACGGCACTGCGTCGCTTTAACTGACAATTGCGTGATCGTGCAACGTTGTACTTAAACAAAATTTGTCCTTTTTTTCCCCCCATGAATAGAGCTTTCTTTTGGTGGTATTTGGTCACCTATGCAGTTTATGTTTTTTGCGCTATAAACAAAAAAATGAGCGACAATTTTGAAAACGCAAAATATTTTGTACCTTTTTTGCAATAATAAATATCCCCAATTTAAAAAAAACTAATTTTTTCCTCAGTTTAGGCCGATATGTATTCTTCTACATATTTTTGGTAAAACAGGTCGGACACTTTTTAGACCAGTGACATTTATACAGCGATCAGAGCTAAAAATAGCCATTGATTACTGTAAAAATGTCATTGGCAGGAAAGGGGTTAACACTGGGGGGCGATCAAGGAGTTAAACGTGTTCCCTAGGTGTGTTCTAAGGGGGGGGGGGGGGGGGTGAGACTGACTAAAGGAGGAGACCGATCGGGGGGCCTACTTAAAAGCACATGATCTGTCTTCTCCCCTGAAAGAACCAGGATTTGTGTGTTTACACACACTTATCCCGGTTCTCGCTCTGTCACGAGCGATCGCGTGTGCCTGGCAGTCATTACGCCTGCGGGGCATGCACAGCGCGCGCCTGCTAAAGCGTCTTGTAGAGCCGATGTTCAGCTACGATGGCTCGCGAAGGGGTGCCAACCTCCCTCAGTATAACTGTGGCGGCTGGTCCAGAAGCGGTTAAAGTGGATGTAAACCCGAATTCAATGAAATTTGAGCTGGTCACATATATCTGTTGTGTTTTGTTATCTCTCTTCAAAGCACTATTGAGGTGTCTCCTGCTCCATTCTTCTGTTATAAGCCTGATGACTCCTGACAAGTTCTCTGTCAGTTACATATGATAAAGTTTTTTGTGTTGAGGAGGGAGGATGCTATAAATAGATTAGCAGTGTGCTGAATGTCTCTACCTATGAGGAGAGGGGATGTGTGCCTCTCCTCCAATCAGCTGTCTTGTCTGTATGCCCAGGCTTCACTGCAGTGCTAGCCAGGAAGAGGAAAATCTAACGCAATGTGCACTTTCTAAACCGTATATAAGGATGAAGACAGCAGATATACATGCAAAACTTATGTAGGGAGTTTTGGTTCATCTCTTTTTATCATCTGAGGCTGTTTACATCCACTTTACAGTACAGTTTCTATATTTTTAACCATTTGTTAGGACAGGTGGTGTTCAGATCTAGTTTACAACTGAGCATAGTACAGACAGGGTTACTTATGTTAAACCTTGCTCCACAGCTCCCTCCTAAACATTACAAAGCAGGGAGAGCTTGTTTAGAATTCCAATCAAAAAGAAAAAGCTCTACTTTATTTGGGCATTATAAATGTGTTGTTTTTTTCCATATTAACAATTTTTCAGATTGCCGACTACCTGATTGGAAAAAACTGTCCAATTCAGACATTTAGCAATCCTCCTCTCTTCCACTGACGGACGCCATGTACAACCAAATGTTGCTGCTCGCAGGCAATTCCTCATACTGTTGTCAATGTTCCGTCGCCCTGCCCTTGCCTCATCTGTGATATCACATACATTATGAACGGGGACACACAAGCGTCCTCATTCAGGAGAAAGCTCCACAAGGGCAACAGCTCCTTCAGTCAACTTCTCAGTCCCATAAGCCGTGTGTGTATGTATATGTATGTATATGTGTGTGTATGTATATATATATATATATATATATATATATATATATATATATATATATATATATTCACATCACACACTGGTAAATGACTGCCCACACCCTTCCTCCTCCATGCCCTCTAACCAGCTAAACACAATGGGGTCGGGATATTACATGTAGATTAATGGAGTCTTCACCTCCCTTTTTATTCTAAGACACCGGCTGGAGGGGCGTGACACAGCCTGTGACTGGCAGAAATCCGCCCACACCGTGTTATCGCCAGAAAAAAAGATTTGATTTTAAATATATACTGTATATTTATATGATTTAAAACAGTTTATTGATATTTATTTTTTACTCTGTATCCCAAAGGCTATTTATTTTTTAGCATGTGACCAGCAGGAGAGGACTAGAAGCTTCTCCTGCTTAGGTTTCCCTGCAGACAGGCTACGGAAAGAGTTGGCTCATGTGACAGCTGTATATTGATTAGGAAAAGATACTTGGATGCTATTTTTTTTTTATTGAAATAATTAGGGCCATCACCCACATACAGAAATAGAAGGGACAATGTAAATTAAACAGTGTGTTTAGTATCACTTTTAAGTGTTTTTTTTTTTTTTTTTTTTTTTTTTTTTTTAAGCAAGTGAAAAGCATTTAAAGGTAATCAGCAATTTTGCTTTCAGTCTTTATTTTGAAGAAAATAAAGTAAAAATAATTAAAGTAGAAAACATTACAGTACTTTCCATGTATCAAAAGAACAGAAAAGGGAAAAAAAATATCACATCACATATAATACAAGCAGTCTAGGGGGCATAGTCTATCAGTAACAGAGAAACGGCAAGCTTGACTGCCCCCTAGTGTGTACATTAACCACTTTCAGACCGGACCAATTTGCAGCCAAAGGACCAGGCCCCTTTTTGCAATTCGGCACTGCGTCGCTTTAACTGACAATTGCGCGGTCGTGCGACGTGGCTCCCAAACAAAATTGACGTCCTTTTTTTCCCACAAATAGAGCTTTCTTTTGGTGGTATTTGATCGCCCCTGCGGTTTTTATTTTTTGCGCTATAAACAAAAATAGAGCGACAATTTTGAAAAAAATGCATTATTTTTTATTTTTTGCTATAATAAATATCCCCCAAAAATATATAAAAAAACATTTTTTTTCCTCAGTTTAGGCCGATACGTATTCTTCTACATATTTTTGGTAAAAAAAATCGCAATAAGCGATTATTGATCGGTTTGCGCAGAAGTTATAGCGTTTACAAGATAGGGGATAGTTTTATAGCATTTTTATTAATAATTTTTTTTTTTATTATTAATGGCGGAGATCTGCGATTTTTTTTTTTTGTGACTGCGACATTATGGCGGACACATCGGCCATTTTTGACACATTTTTGGGACCATTGTCATTTTTACAGCAATTAATGCATTTAAATGCATTGATTTCTGTATAAATGACACTGGCAGTTTAGGAGTTAACCACAAGGTGGCAGTGTAGGGGTTAAGTATGCCTAGGGGTTTTTTTTTACTGTGGGGGGGGCGTGGCTGTCAGCTAGTGAATGCTGATCTCTGCTCCAATCACAGGGAGCAGAGATCGGCGTCACTAGTTGCTAGGCAGAACGGGGAGATGCTGTTTATCTCGGCATCTCCCCGTTTAGCCGCTCCGTGAGACGATCGCGGGAGTCCCCGCGGCGATCGAGTCCGCGGGGACCGCGGCCGGACTCACGGGGGTCCCGACCGGCGCGGGAGCGCGCCGCTCCCGGCGCGCTCCCGATGGCACGGACAGGCTAAAGGAGGGACGTATATATACGCCCTCCTGCCTGTACGTGCCATTCTGTCGACGTATATCGTCGTGCGCCGGTCGGCAAGTGGTTAAGCAATACATTTTCAATACCACTACCATGTTATGTTAATGAAAAAACATGTAACAAATATAGAGTAGGTGTTATCCCAATTAGGCTGCATCAATGGAAATACACTTTTTAAGTGTGGGTCTCGTGTCTAGTATTAGGTGGGAATTTAAGAACATAAAATGTGGCATAAATTATTGGGCGAATCCTAGCATACAGTTGTTGAATATGAGTAATCAAGAAGGAAATAGTCTTTGAAATGTATTCAAACATAACACAATAGCAATAGTGAAATACTATTTTTACTAAAATGATTCTTATAGTTGAGAATCATCCCACAGCAGCTGATACATATTTGTGTGTGTATAGCCTGCATGCATTCAAACCCAGATGTGAATTTTGCCTGTTAGTCATGATTTAAGGGGGGCCTGTCATGCCTGCCTGCCAGACCATCTCTCTTTATGGTTTCAAACCCTGTGAAGCCATAATCTGAGAAGTATTCACAGCAGTACTTGCATTTTGCTTTCTGAATACTTTGTATTGTGTCGGTGACCTAAAGTGTTGAAGCTAGGTGATTATCATGACCGCAAGACACTTGACGTTTTTAGGAGATTAACCATAGCAGGTTTGATATGACAGGTTTCCTTTTTACATATTAAAAGATGTAGATACTCAGGACCATACATTTGACAGCACCTTTTAGCTTCTGTGGAGGTAAGATGCTGTAAAAACACATCTACCAGTAAGCAGGTAGCCCTACCAGGTCCCTTACTGAAGAACTGAGGAAACTAATGAATTTCTTCTCTACATATATTTTGGCAGCATTTAAAACTTGTTTATCATATTCTATAAAAAAGAAAAACAATTCAGTGTTGCAGATGTTTGTGACTGTAAAAGTGATGATATGCCTATAAGCAATCATGACAACACGTTTAGTTTTTTTGACCGATAGACTGATACTTGTATTTTTGTTTGCAGGAATGCCACAAGGAGCTGCAAATTCTTTCCAGAGAGGTCCAGCAGCAAACCAAGCTCCTAATCTGGCAGCAACACAAATGTCCTTTCCTATTCAAGGCATCCACAGTGTGGCACAGACAGTTTGCCGGATACCGCAGAACCCTCTAAGTCAAGCGCAGCATCAGCAGAATACTACTGTGACTGTAATACAGAATAAAACTCCAATTTCGTGTGAAGTAGTGAAAGCTACAGTAATACAGGGTTCTGTTCAACACTCAGCAGTTCCTGTCACCATCTCTTTGGGAGGATCAACACAAGCTTCAATCGTTCAAAATCACGCCGGACATCAGTCTTCTGTTGCTGTAGTAGGTTCTCAGGCATTGTTTCACCATTCATCTGTTATTCAGCAGCAGCCCCCATTACACACAATGGTACCTGGACAGATAGCATCAGGAACACCTGTAGCAGTTATTCAGCAAGCTGTTCCTCAAGGTCACATATTTGGCAGAGTTCAGAATATGCCAGCAGGCACAGCAGGAATTCAACAAGGGCAGCAGCTGATCACCACCTCTTCGCAAACTCTACAGGTTCCGTCACAGCAGTCTCCAGCTTCCAGCCAGCCAAAAGATACAGTTATCTTAACTCCTCAACAATATGTAACAACTTCATCATCCAACATAGCATCTGTAACAACAGTACAGAGTTTCCATGTTGCCACTGGTCAGGTGGTTACTATAGCTGGTGTTCAAAATCCACAAGCCTCTCGAATTGGGTTCCAGAGTATTGCTCCCAAACCCCTCTCTTCTCATCAGGTGTCATCTGCAGGTGTAGTTCAGCAGTCCCAACAGCAACAGCCTCAGCAGAGTGTTGTAATTGTTAGTCAGCCAGCTCAACATGGACAAGCATATGCACCAGCCATTCACCAAATTGTTCTCACTAATCAAGCTGGGCAGACTGTTCAGTTAACTGGACAACCAGGTATAGCACCGTCATCATCTCCTTTACCATCTCCAAATAACCAGCTCCCACCTATTATGACATCTCCCCCAACCACTCCAGTTTCACAAGGACCTCCACCAACTGTTAGCCAAATGCTTTCTGTCAAAAGGCAACAGTTATCACCAGCACCTCACCAACAGCCCCAAACTCAACAACAGGCTCAAGGGCAAACTCAGCAGACGCAGCCATCCCAGCCTGTGCAAGTACAAATTCAGCAACAGCAAGCTCAGAATGCAAATGTTGGTCTTTCTACTCCTGGCGAGTCCAGCTTAATCAAACAGTTGTTGCTTCCAAAACGGGGACCTTCCACTCCAGGAGGAAAACTCATACTCCCTGCTCCTCAAATACCGCCTCCCAACAATGCAAGAGCACCAAGTCCCCAGGTGGTGTATCAAGTAGCTAATAATCAAACGCCTTCATTTGGAGTACAAGGTCAGCCTGCTACTCAACAAATTCTTGTTGGGCAGCAAAATGTACAGTTAGTTCAGAGTACCATGCCGAACCAAACTGGTGTTCAGACTGTCCCAATTTCAAATCTGCAAATATTGCCAGGCCAGTTGATATCAAATTCCCCCGCAACAATTTTCCAAGGGACTACGGGCAATCAAGTGACAATAACAGTTGTGCCAAACACAAGTTTTGCTACTGCAACAGTAAGCCAGGGAAATACACCTCAGATCATTGCACCAATGAGTGGGGCACAAACAGGAGTTGGATTACAGGTACAAACTCTTTCTGCTGCTGTTACGCAAACCGGTGGGCCTTTAACAGGATCTACGAATTCTCCCCCTTTTAAGGGTGATAAGATAATTTGCCAAAAGGAGGAAGAAGCAAAGGAAGCTACAGGCTTGCATGTTCATGAACGTAAAATTGAAGTTATGGAAAATCCTTCCTGTCCAAAAGGTTCTGCAAACACCAGCAATGGGGAAACGAATGAAAATAATGTGCAAGTAGGAAGTCTCTTAAATGGTAAAAAGTGTGACTCCACTCTACCTCCTTCAAACTCAGGGAAAGCTCAGAATGAGGCCGGCCTCCTGGTCCCTAATGGGTCGTCTGTGGAACTGGGGGAAAATGGAGCTTCCACAAAGCTAAGCTCTGAGCAGGCAGACACACAGGAAAGTAAAATTGACTTTAAACGGCCACAAGTTAATGGGATTTGTGATTTTGAAAAGGAAGACTGTTCACATTTGAGCAAAAACATTCCAAATCACAAAACTTCCAACCATGTAGGAAATGGTGAAATATCTCCCGTCGAGCAACAAGAACTTCTTGATTCTTCTCAACAAGTTACTGCCAAAGGTGAACAAGTGGAAAGGCTATCCAATGGACCTGTAGCACCCAACAGTTTATCACATACTGCAAGCAGCAGTCGTGATGCTTCAAACCTTTCAAATCAAATGCATTGTGTTAACCCCATAGATTTACCCAATGGACCTGTAGTTTCCACTTTGAATTCAGATGTGCCTCAGCAGCGTCCGTCTGTAGTTATTCCTGCTCAGTCTACAACCCCCATTATACCAGGTCATCAACTTATAGCATTGCCTCATACAGGATCTAGAATTATTCAGCCTACTCTACCTGCCGATGTACGGTCAACTAATGGAACAGCTGAATGCAAATCTCTTAAGCGACCAGCAGAGGACAGTGAAAGGGAATCTGCCCCAGTCATTCCCAGTAAAGTGGGAGTACGGATTGTTACAATCAGTGACCCAAATAATGCTGGCTGTAGTGCAACAATGGTTGCTGTGCCAGCTGGCGTAGATCCAAGCACTGTAGCTAAAGTAGCAATAGAAAGTGCTGTTCACCAAAAACAGCAGCATCCACTCACGTTTGTACAAACAGTCGTTGCACAGGTAAGTCGCTCTGTTTTAACATATGTACATTTTATTTTTTTTTCTTCTGAGGTTGCAAACTTTTAAAACAATAAAAAAAAAAGACAAGCCAAGTGGCTGTTTAGCATTTAATCTACACACCTCTGTTTATATTTCATAGCTTTATTATGTTACAATGGACCACTGCCCTTTATTTGGCCATTTCCGGGCCTTTCATTAACCATTATGTGTCTGACTAATAGTAGAGGGAGGTAGAGGTGCATGCTTGTTTGACCCAGAATTGGCTTTTCATTAAAAAAAAAATTTTCTCAGAGGGTAAGCAAAGTAATTTTAGTAAATGTTAAAATCATTTTTTTCTATATTTTTTTTTGCCAGAAAGTACTTTAAACCCCCCAAAAAGTATATATGCTCTAAAAGCAGGGACCTTGGAAAATAAAATGTTGACTTTTTTTTTTTTTTATATTGTTGCAAAATATTTGCACAGCCGTTTATCAAACGCGTATTTTCAGGACAGTGCACACAAACACGATATAACATCCAATTTTTGGTAAAATATGAAAGATTGAGAGAATATGGGTATTTTTTTTTATTTTTTTTCCCCAGATTCATACTTGCCTAGGTGAATGCCACATTGGTCCCCCACCGTCTCTAAGACCGCCAATCGCTTGGTTCTCACGGCTTCCTGAACAGAGAGCTGGTGTCAATCTGTGGCTGTGAAGGGAGTGGGAGTGGACGGCTCAGGCTCTCAGTGGCTCGCTGAGTGCCTGAGCCGGTCCAGGCATGTGGGCATATCCCGACTTCATTGTTCGTATCTTACCTCAGCCTGCTGTTTTCTGAAACCGGGTCACAGGAATGCAGAATGGACTGGAGAAGTACAGCCAAACAAGCTTTAAAGTAAATGGACACCAAGCATGTGGAATGCAATTGCTGTTTACATACTTATGCGGGACCTACACATGCATTTGTGCCTATGTGTAAGCTTGCTTTAGCTCCTTGTTTACCGTGCCGTTAAAATACCTTTAAAAAACCTTAACCTTAGAAAAAAATCTACAATGTATGACTGCTATGATCCATTTATAAAAATGTTCTAGTATTTTTTTTCCCAGCATTTAACGCGTTCTTAAAACCCAATGATATTAGACTTTTTACAGTACAGGTGTTTTTTTAAAGCATTTGAGGGGGATTTATCAAAATTTGGGCAGCCAGAATTTGTTGCTGTTCATGGCAACCAATAAGTTTTTTAATTACTCCCCAATTAATGTGTGAATGGTGCAGACATTGTTCCCAAAAGCTGCACCAAGCAGTCCATTGACTTTTTTGCTGTCAACATAAAAGGTATGGTGGAACAGATCTGCTTGCTGCCAAACCAGATCCAGTATCGTTCACTACACTGCATTCCCTATTCACTTATAAGCTTCAGTAATATCTCCTCTGTGCCCTCCCTGATTCCCGCTGTCGCGGAGACAACAGGTCATGGATGGAAGTCGACTGCCAGTGACCAGCAAGGAGGATCAAGTTACAGGTGGGGTGGCAATTTGGCAAGATCATAAAAAGTCTGACATTCACCATTCTTGGTGCTCAGTGGAAAGCACTCCAGTGTTCATAAGCGAACTGATGGTAAACATGAATGGCATGTTTACTTTCTCTTTGTTTGTGAATGAATAGGAAGAACTCTGTACACATCACTTCCTGATCAGTGTTGCGACTGCAGAGGGGAGAGAACTTGATTACTCTGTTCTGAATTTTATTTCCTATATCAAAGAAAAATCAATGGTTCATTCATGTATGCAATGCAGGAATACGTGAAATATGCACATTGCCGCAGCATGTGATAACGCACATTGATTTTAAAACTTTATAAAAACCGAATTAACTCAATGCTGTGCGAAGCACTCCATTAAAATTGCATATGTGGATCATTTTAAAATTCAAAATTTTTACCGTGAATTTTATTATTTATAGTTTTACATAGCTTCAATTTTCATAGTTCATAAAAGGTCAATTCAAAAATTTTTTAAATATATATTTTGGTAACCAGTACAGCTTTTATCTTTTCAGTTTATCAGGCATTTTAATCTGGCCACCTGAGGGCAAAGGTGGGAAGCAGCCAGAAAAGGTTAAAGGAAAGCCCACTTTTTATGTTCACCACCCCTCCCCCTTGCAAAAAGTTACTAAAAAAGTGTATTCAAAGTTTAAAAGAAAAAAAAAATTGGGTATTATACTCTTACCCCCGACTCCACCAAAAGAGCTTAGACTAGGGTGACATCACCCCCTTCCCATTGATATTTGGGTAATGTAGACTACTCCCAACACTGTTGCAGCATTCCTCTTGCAAGATTTGGAGTACTCCGCATTCCCTGAGACCTCGTTGGAGGACGATGACAGCACCTCTTGCACTGGAAGAAAGATCTGGATCATATCTTTCATCTATATCCTACAAGACTTGTATTTGTAGACCTTGGGTTACATGCAGGCTTTCTTTAGGTTATTGGACGCTGACAAACATGGTAGGGATAATCGTAACCCCACATTTTTTGCTAGTGTCTTTAGGTACTAGATCTGTTCCCCTGTGGAACTGGCTCCAGCTTGTAGTGCAAGGTGTGTAGTTATCCGCAGGGTGCTATACAGGTCCAAGGCCATTGTCCAGTTCTATAGTTCCCAGACCATGAAGACCCCTTCTGGGCTTTGCCCACTGTGAGGGGTGAAACCTGAACATCCTAGTTAGTGTCTTGGATAAGGTAAGGCGGGTGTCTCTGGCTTTCATTAACACAATCTGCAGTATAAAGCACACCATGCCGTTTTATAGGTAGAGGATTGAGGATTCAGAGTCAGAACCTATATTATCTGATGCTATTATGGAGGAAGGCATTCAAGACCCTGATTTTGTGGCAGAGACTGCAGAGGCCTGCATTTTATGAGGTAAAAGTTATGGCTTGGCACCAAATGCCTCTCTACTATGGACACACTGTGCGACGTGATGCCTTTCTAGTCTTTGCCTAGCAGCACCTGACACTCTACAACTTAACCAAGTGCCTATGGACACTTCAAGGGGTTGTAAACCTTCGTGTTTTTCACCTTAATGCGGGGGAGAGGAAAGGTGGAACTTACTTTTTTTGGCTTAATTTCTGCCTAATTGAACAAGATAGTTGGAAGCTGATTGGCTATCATGCACATCTGCACCAGACTGCACTCTCCAGCTATCCAAAACGTTTTTTTTTTTTTTTTTTTTTATAACAGTACCTTTTTTTTTCTTCTGCTGACATGCTGGACTTCCTGTGTATGTGATCGCGGATATGGGCGGGGATATTGCGGCTATTTCGCAATATCCCCTATCCGCACTGTCTCCTGGGAGCTTGTGTCATAGTTCCCAGGAGTCAGTGCGGTGGTCTGGCCTGAGTTATCTCGAGATTTAGAACCCGCACGTGGCGTCATCACGTTCGGAGGGCGTTTCCAAAACCAGCCAGGTTGCCATCTCAACGGGGCGGGACTTCCGACGACACCGCCTGTTGCGATGGTAACCTGAGCTTTTGTCTGCGCTCCGAATTGAAGTCACTGCGTATGCGCTATTTCGGCGATACAGCGCGCAGTGCATGCTGGGACTCAAGTGACACTATCCTGGAAGAGGATGCCTGTGGGCTTCACATGCCCACAGGCAAGATGAATACCAACGAACAAACGCTATATAACTTTATATAGCTAAAATCGATATGGTAAAGACTTATAAAATGAGACAAGTGAGTACTAATTATGATTAATTTAATCAATGTCTTTGCATTTAAAAAAGAAAAAAAAAAAGATTTAGGCAGTGGAGCTCCGCTTTAAGATGGTCTTCTTTTTTTACCTCAATGCAAAAATTGTTCTTCCTTCCCTGTGTCATATCACAAAATGACAAGTAAATTGCCTGGATTTGTTCAGGGCTCTCATGGTCTGGCTGACAGTCACTACTTGCTGTAGTCCCTCTTTGTTCTGCTTGTTGGCCTTTGTAAAGAACATCCTGCATCACCATTGCCAGGTGAATCGGGCAACCTATCTCCAGGGCCTAGGCCCTTAGGGATAGAGTTCCTCTTTTCCATATCGGAGCCCTTTCCACCAGGGTTGTTGGTGTTCTAGGCACTTTAGCATCAACTTCCCAAATCTGCTAGGCTGCCACCTGGTCCTCTGTTCACACATTCCCTAAATTGTGCCAAGTGGATTTTCAGGCCTCGGGTTATGAAAGCTTCGCTGCAAGGAGCTTAAAGCTGTTGTCTTAGTGTTTGGTTTGGGTTATTTAGCCCTCGTAGGCCTGTTAGCAGTTCTGTTAGCTATGTTGTTGCCCACCCCTCATTTTATTGCTTGGCCCATTATGTATGACTACAAGTGCTTTGTCTTGTACTATACTCCAATATGTTGAAATTTATAGGTAAGTGAAAATCCATATCCCATTCCCTCACCCTACAGGTATTTTTTATGTTACGTTTCAGTGAGGTGGAGGAGCATCAAACGTAAACCTAATGAAGTGTAAACTCCAATTTTTAGGTACTTTTGCAAAATTGTGCAGTACAGGCTCTCATCCATTTTGGTGCACAGCATAAAGAAAAGGCATGTAATATAAAAAATGTTTAGGTGGAAAACAAATGGTTTAAAAAAAAAAAAAAAAAAGGAAAAATAGCCAAGAGTGCTTGAATGTTCACATCATTTATAATAGGGGTCCCCAGTATTTTTCTTGACAAAAAGTTGAAAGTTCTGTATGGGTTCATAGTTATTTACCACTTCCTGAAAGCGCTATAGCAAAATAAAGGCTACAACATGGTCTACCAGTTCTGGCAGGTGATCACCGATCAGGGTAAAGAAGAGAGAAGGACAAAAATTACCTTTTTGCTAAATTTTATAACCAAAACTTTTTTTCTCTCTCTCAATTTTCAGTTCTTTTTGCGTTTGTTTAGCAAAAAATAACCCACTGGTGATTAAAAAAAAAAAAAGCTCTATTTGAAAAAAATACAAATGCGTGTGTGTATATGTGTATATATATATATATATATATATATATATATATATATGTATGTATGTGTGTATTAGTGTGTGTGTGTATATAATCTCTCATATGGATACAGTGCTGTAATTGTCATTCAAAGTTCGACAGCACTGAAAGCTGAAAATTGGGCAGGAATGGGGGTAAAAGTGCCCAGTAGGCAAGTGGTTAAATAGCCTCTTTAAGTTACTCTATGTACATGAACTGTCTGATTTATTGTGGTTGTGAATGTTTTAAATATTGCTATTTAAAGGCAACATAGCAAATTGCTCTTTAAAATTCTTTAACATGCACTACTCTTTATGAGACCTCAAGCTGCAATTTTTTTTACACCTTATTTTCCATTCTGGTATTCGGTTTTGGAAAGTGGTGCTACCATGGCATGCTGTTAATGTTTTGGGGATATTTATTATAGAAAAAACAAAAAAATTATTTTTTCTTTTTCAAAATTGTGGCTCTTTTTTGTTTATAGCACAACAAATAAAAACCACAGAGGTGATCAAATACCACTAAAGGCTCTATTTTTGGGGGAAAAAATTACGTCAATTTTGTTTGGGTACAGCATCGCACAACCGCGCAATTGTCAGTTAAAGCAACGCAGTGCTGTATCACAAAAAATGCTCTGCTCATTAAGGGGGTAAAACCTCTAGGGGCTGAAGTGGTTAAAGTGGTTGTAAACCTCAGTCAAAGCCCATATCTGTAGTGTTTATGCCAAAGCACTAAGTGTGCTTTCTCTCTGCTTCCTTAGGCCCCTTTCACACCAGGGCGTTTTTCATGCGGTACAGCGCTAAAAATAGCGCCTGTTCACCGCATGAAAAAATCCGGCCACTTTAACTCCAGTGTGAAAGCCGGCGGGCTTTCACACTGGAGTGGTGCGCTAGCAGGATGACAAAAGAAGTCCTGCTAGCAGCATCTTTGGAGCGGTATAGGAGCGGTGTGTTCACCGCTCCTATACCGCTCCTGCCCATTGATTTGAATGGGAAACCGCGGCAATACCGCCGCAAAGCGTCGTCACGGCGGCGCTCTGCGGGGGTGTTTAACCCTTTTTCGGCCGCTCGCGGGGGTAATACCGCGGTTAAAACGACGGTAAAGCAGCGCTAAATATAGCGCTGCTTTACCGTCACAGCGGCTCCCCGCCCCAGTGTGAAAGGGGCCTTAGTCTGTTTATCAGCATGTGTCACTTCGAAGACGTTTTCTTGACACATGAGCTAGATTTGTGATGGGGAGGAGAGCTCAAGTATTCACAACAAAGCTCTGTATGCTTCCTTTGTTCCTGTGCTGTGTGTGTGAAGGGGGTGTGTCTTTCCTCCAATCGACTCTCATACACTAACTGCAGCTCTCTTCCCCCTCCTCTGTGCTACTGAAAGATGAAGGATTTTATCACAATTCTGCACTTTTGAAGGAATGTAAAGGAGACAAGACTGCAGCTAAGGAAGTATAACTTGTGTAGAAGCATATGTTTCATCTCTGTGCATCTTCTAAGGCTGTTAACGTCACTGAGTATATGAGCGGGTTTACAAGCACTTTAAGTTGGGTACGCATGTAATATTTTATTTTGTTCAACCCTGCGGGATGAATGAAAAAAAAAAATCTTAAACGGTCGCTGTACTAACTATTCGATGTTAGTGTGGCTATCTTCCCCGCTGTGCTATTGGTTCACAGCTGAAATGCCCCACAGGGTATCTAATATTTATTTATGGCAAAACCAATTTCACATTACCTCAGTTTAATGCCAACTCCCCAATTAGGTGCAGTCGCTGCAGCCAAAAAAACAGCGTATCTACCTTAGCTTTTATTGGCCCACATATATCCTAGTTTCCCTTAGTCAAAAAAATACCTAATTTTCAGATGTCTGGTCTAAATATCACTGTATGCAGCCCTGGATTTAAACCAAGCACCTCAGTGGTCAGTAGGAGTTCCTTCATTCCTGACCCACATTTTTTTGGAGGGGAGGGGGGCAGGTACCTATATTTCGACCCCTCTTTCTTTGCCCACAGGACTGACAGAGAACCAGCCCAGGTGAGGACAGCGCTGGATCCCTGGACAGCTATAGCCCCTTTCACGCTTGTGCGACTTGTCCTGCGACTTGGGACTGCAAGGTCGCATAAGTCGTTCCCCATGATAACCATATCTGTGCGACTTCAAGTCGTCCTTGTACTACTTTGGTCCGTCTTTCATGTGAGTTGAAAATCACGCAACTTTTAAGTCACAGCCGTGTGAAAGGGGCCTAAGTGTCCTTTTTATTAAGTGAGTTGCTGACTTAATTTTTGTTGGGGGGTGGGGAGGGCTGAAGATCCTCCTTAAAGCGGAGTTCCACCCAAAAGTGGAACTTCCGCTCATTTGTTTCATCTCCCCTCCAGTGCCACAATTGGCACCTTTCGGGTGGAGAGGACAGGATACCTGACTTTGACTGGTATCCTGTTCCCACTTCTGGGAGCCACAGCTGTGGATATTGACGTTAACGTTCGGCTGACCGCTGTCGCCAGGCCAGTTGGAGAGAGGAGCAGAGCCTCGCACATGTGCAGTAGGGTTTCCTGCGTGAAGCTGTAAGGCTACACTGCTGGGTTCCCTTAGCCGCAATGGTGGCGGCACGCACCCAACAGCTGATGGAAACATCAGCTGTGGTGCTGACATCGCTGGACTCCAGGACAGGTAAGTGTCCTATTAAAAGCCAGCAGCTGCAGTATGTGTAGCTGCTGGCTTTTGATTTTTGCAGTGGTGGGCGGACCTCCGGTTTAAGCTTGCCATACATGGTTCAGTTTCTTTTTTTCCTTCTGTTCAGCCAGCAGGTTGAATGAAAAAACTGAACCAATTCCTCCATCCACACTTTCGAGGTGGATGAGGGAATCCTCTCCACCGCTTTTGTATTCTGCTAGTGGGGAGACAAACCCGCTGTCAAAATACACAGATCCATGCTGCAGCCGCTGATCAAGCAGCTTTTATCCAAGAGGGCAGTTGAACAGAAGTTAGACTTCTATTCAGTTGCAGTGCCCACACGTGGATCGAAAATCAACCAGTCCCTGCTGAACCAGACAAATTTCAATCCATCTATGGCCACCTTTAGCTTCACATGGAAGCACTAAACCTCAGTCCTGGAAGAAAAGGCTTTGGGTAACAAGGCAGAACAAGAGTCACATACAGGATACATCTTGCTCATCCGGGGTAAAAGGCTTTTCCGCTCTCAGGGACTGTTTTATATTTTTTTTTTTTTATGGCCGTGCCGTTTATTCTGGATGGCACCCCACTACACCTAACGTGTATTGCAGTGAAATGCAATAAGTGAGCAATTCCGAAAAGAAGGCACCACATCACACCAGCACTCTAAAAAAATTTTTTAGATAGGCCCTCTAGGCAGAACCACAGATCACATGCAGGGTTTTTAGCCTGTGTGTGTCCAATCCAAATGTTTTTGTGCTCTCTGGGATGCACAAGCGCCGCATCCAGCCCCGCTGTTGCAGCCTGTCCATCTGACAGACTAAAATATATAGCAGATGAATGCTGTACTGAGTGGTACTCTCACATTTAGCAATTTATACCTGCATTTTTGGGCATATAACCCTAAAAATGAGTACCACTTGTGCACCTGTGCCCCCAAAGCGTAAGAAACTGCCAGGATTGGACACACAGGCTTAAACGTTGGGTGTGCATGTGGCCTTAAAGGGGTTGTAAAGGTAACATTTTTTTTTTCACCTTAATGCATCCTATGCATTAAGGTGAAAAAAAATAAATAAAAATGTCCTGCCTCTGAACGTCCCTGACAGAAAATGCCTGTAGTAGTCATAATGTGCAAAGACACATGGAACACAATAGACGAGCTTCTAGAGGCAGGAGAAAAAAAAAAAAACGCCAAATGCCTGTAGAATCAACGTTTTTTTTTTTTTTTTAAGTCCTGTGTCCATGGAGCCTTAAGGGAAAAGTGTTATTTGGCTTAAAGTGCTACTAAAGCTTAGTTTTTGTTTTAAAAAATAAATAAATAAAAAAGTCATACTTGCCTCCACTGTGCAGCTCATTTTGCACAGAGTGGCCCGAACACCCTCTTCTGGGGTCCCCCGGCGGCTCCTCCCCGCATTAGATAACCCCCTAGGAGAAGCGCTCACTCAAGGGGGTTACCTTGTGTGCGCGCTCCCAAGTCATTCATTCAGCGTCCATTTAAAGTCGAATGTATCACTCTGCCCCGGCACCCGTGTCATTGGATTTGATTGACAGCAGCGGGAGCCAATGGCTGCCAATCAAAGCCGGGGAGGACGACGGCACATCCCTGCCCAATAAGATGAAGGGAATCAGGTAAAACGGGGGGGGGGGGGGGGGGGTGGGTGGGCTTGGGGGCAGGTGACAGATGTTGTTTTTCACCTTAATGCATAGGATGCATTAGAGCTGCACGATTCTGGCTAAAATGAGAATCACTATTTTTTTGCTTAGAAGATGGATCACGATTCTCGCGGCGCAACATAATCTTTCACATTAAAACAAAAAAAATTGGGCTAACTTTACTTAACTTTTACTTTACATTTTTTTCATTGAAGTGTATTTTTTCTGCAAAAATTGCCCTTGAAAGACCGCTGTGCAAATAGTGTGCCATATATATACATAAATATTGCAGCAATTGACATTTTATTCCCTAGGGTCTCTGCTAAAATATATGTTTGGGGGGTTCCAAGTAATTTTCTAGCAAAAAATATTGATTTTAACTTAGTGGATGTAAACCCACGCTCATCCTTTCTAAAATACTGCAATATTGGTTATCTAGAAGGATATACATGCCTCCTGCAAATCTGCAGGAGGCATGCCATCTGTCAAATGTCTCCCTCTGTCTGCTATGAGACCTGAAATACTGCAGATTTTGTGGGTGGGTCTGTTTTCCAGGGCTCAGTGGGTGGAGTTGTGATGTCAGTAGACTCCCCGCCCACCTCTACACTCCCCTTATCAACATCAATTTTCTCCTGTGTATTTCTTACACTGAACTTCTGCTATGATCACCAACATGTAGTCAAAACCCAGAGAAGTCCCCACATGACTTCAGCATGCCAAATCATGCTGAGGTGTGGAACAGCCAATCCTTGCAGAGCTGCTAAAGAATGAATTAAAAAATAATGCATGTCTTAGGCTAGTGCATGAGATATGTAAATCACCTGTCAATCACAGCAAGGGGGAAAAACTGACAGTTTTCAGTTTGTCCATTTTATTTCACTGAAAAAAGATGAGGATTGCTCAGAGCTGGATTAACTCTTTGTGGCATAACTGGGCACAGCTGATCTGAAATCCCATACTCTATATTGTGGCAGACAAAAAAATGTAAAAAAATTCGGGTTTTTGAGCTGTGTGATTGAGAAAGTGATTGAGCTGCTGTTATCTCCACGTTTCCAAAGCTGGAGTAGGTTCGCAATGTGTGCCCATTGGTCAGATTCTAAAAAAAATGTGCAGCTTGCTTGAGTCCCTAATCAGACCATGTTTTGAAGACTCTGAGAACTCTGGGTGTCCTTTTTATGGGCATCTGAGAAGGCATTTTTCTGAAGGCTGAGAGAAGGTCTTCCTCCCTATTTACAGGGGGTCCCTGGGTTACGAACCAGTTAAGGACTCTCCTCCTGTTTGTAATTCGGAAATGTTCGTAAGTCGACCGCGCATGCGCAGAGCGTGAATTACGGACATTTCCGATGTTCCGTCGAATGCCGCTCTGCGCATGCGTGGCAAATTACGGACATTTACGAAATTTTAAGACATTTTCCGAGGCTCCGTCTGGCCACACATGCGCAGAACGGCAGATGGTCCATGCAGAATGGCAGAGGGTCCCCGCAGCGCCCTGTTCGTAAGTAGGAGTGGTTCGGAAGTCGTGGGACCCCCTGTAGTACACTTTTTCAAATGGTACACATTTCAACAGAGAACCATTAGATCCTTTTTACATTAGATCTGCCTACAGATGAAGGTGATTTTCTTGAATAGAAACACAAGGAAAATGTTCTTTTTCAATCATTTAACAAAAATCGATATTGGTGTACTGTGGAAAAAGTAGGTATACCATTGCCTTCCTAAGCTGTTTTGTATAACTGCCCTCCAAGATGGATTTTGTGAAATTTTTGATCACTCCTTCAGTTGCTTGAACTGCCCCTTTCAAATCAACCACAATGTCAGTTGAATTCAAATCAAGGTTTTGACTTGACCAGTCCATAAGTCCTTTCTCTGTACTTGTGATGTGTGTTAAAACATCCAATTCAGGTTTAACCTAAACTTTCGAACAGATGCTCTCATATTCTTATTAAGCACACTTTGATATGATGCAGGATTCATAGTTGGCTTGATGATTGCAGGCTTCTGCTGGAATGCTTTATTCAGTTTGCCCCAAACTTGTCTACTGTTACTATGACTTAACATCCCTATATTTTATTCTCTGCATGTTGTTCCAGAAGGTCTGGTCTTTGCCTAGAAAATCAATGGCAAACTGTAGTCTTGCTGTCTTCCCATGCAGGTTACAATAGTGCAGTCTCTTTATCATTGTAAATGCATGACATCAACTGTTGTAACAGTTGCTTGAAGATCCCACATTGAAAATTTGGGAATCTGGTAGAAGCTTAATATGAAATGACCTGCTCTTGGGCTGGATTTGTTGCATCAGCCAATCCTGGACAAATTAGCAGATTGTTTGAAATCTGCTGCGCTTGTAGATTATTTTTCCTACAGTGGAATGATCAGTTTCGTATATTTTGGTGACCTTTTTTAAATTCCTTACCATACTTGCAGGCATCTACAACCTTCTGATCTTTGCATGGTGACACCACACACATCAATTGCAAAGACCCTAGATATCTGAGCTTGAAGTCCAGTCCACCTGCTTTATTTCCATGAGTTGGAAATGGTGGTGATGTAGAGTTGTGTTTTTTTTTTTTTTTTTTTGTAACCACTCTGCTTTGTTATATTTAGATTATGAAATTGGCTAACCATGTCAGTTTCATGTGTCATTAAGTATATCGCCTTCATCTGTATGCACTGTTTTAATGAAGCTTTAATGTTGCTTCTAATATGTTGAAAAAGTCAATTTTAATGTTGTGTATTTTTGTCTACAACTCTATGTATATACAGTTGTGCTCATAAGTTTACTTACCCTGGCAGAATTGGCTTTCTTGGCCATTTTTCAGATATGAATAACAAACTTTTCTTTCACTCATGGTTAGTGTTTGGCTGAAGCCATTTATTATCAACTGTGTTTACTATTTTTAAATCATAATCGCAACAGAAACTACCCAAATGACCCTGATCAAAAGTTTACATACCCTGGTGATTTTGGCCTGATAACATGCACACAAGTTGACACTGTTTGCTTGTAATTAGTGTGTGTATAAAAGGTCAATGAGTTTCTGGACTCCTGACAGACCCTTGCATCTTTCATCCAGTGCTTCACTGATGTTTCTGGATTCTCTGAGTCATGGGGAAAGCAAAAAAATTGTCGATAGCTCTGCGGGAAAAAGGTAGTTGATTTGTATAAAACAGGAAAGGGATATAAAAGGATATCCAAGGAATTGAGAATGCCAATCGGTAGTGTTCAAACTCTAATCGAGAAGTGCAAATGCCACAAAGTATCCCGCTTACAATACGACAAACGGCACAGAGCCGAGCCTCAAATCTTCTGGCACAAAGTCATTTGGAGTAATGAGACCAAAATTGAGCCTTTTGGCCACAACCATAAATGCTTCATTTGCAGAGGAGTCAACAAGGCCTATTATGAAAGGTTCACCATTCCTAGGTGTATTACTGATGTTTTGGTGATGGGTGAGCTACAAAGGCACAGGAAATTTGGTCAAAATTGATTGATGAATGCAGTATGTTATCAAAGTACTGGAGCAACATTTGCATTCATCAGCCAGGAAGCTGCGCATGGGACGTACTTGGACATTCCAACATGACAATGATCCAAAACACAAGGTCCAGTCGACCTGTCATTGGCTACAGCAGAATAAAGTGAAGGTTCTGGAGTGGCCACCTCAGTCTCCTGACCTCAATATCATTGAGGGAGATCTCAAACGTGCAGTTCATGCAAGACAGCCCAAGAATTTACAGGAACTGGAGGCTTTTTGCCAAGAGGAATGGGCAGCTTTACCATCTGAGAAGATAAAGAGCCTCATCCACAAATGCCACAAGACTTCAAGCTGTCATTGATGTTAAAGGGGGCAATACACGGTATTAAGAACTAGGGTATGTAAACTTTTGATTAGGGTCATTTGAATAGTTTGTGGTTATGATTTAAAGAGTAAACACAGTTGATTGATAATGGCTTCAGCCAAACACTAAAAATGCGTGAAAAATGTCCAAGAAATAAATTCTGCCAGGGTATGTATACTTAGGAGCACAACTGTATGTATAATTAGGGCTGCAACTAACAATAATTTTCATAATCGATTTAGTTGGCCGATTTTTTGTTTTGATCGGTTAATAACCTTAAAGTGGGGTGTATAATTTAGTTAATATGTAAAGTTTAAAAAAGGCAATATATTCATAAATATCTCTTTGCGGTGGTAAATATAAATAACCAACTGTATTGTTAGAGAGCAAAATCTCTAATCCACTCTGAGAAGGACAGACAGAAGAGATATACTGTATATACTATTAGAGGTTGAATCTGGTAAATATCTTCAGACTCGGATCAATTTTTTTTTTTATTTAAAGAAAATAGACCGTTTTGCAGATTTTCAAACATAACTGTAATATATGCTGGCCAAACAAAAACAATGTCTTCCTTCAAAAAATATGTAATTTTAAGAACGTTCTTTCGATTTTCTAATCATTAGTAGGGTCAAATTGATGTTTTCAACCACAGTGACGGGAAAATTTAGAAATGGAAAACTTCTTGGTCAAAGGAATTTTCTGACAGTGTATGTGGTTTTCGTTCAGAAATTATTCATTTTAAAACTGTATGTTAAAGAGAAAGTAAACACTGATGGGTTTTACTTCCTCTTTTGCTCCCTGCAAAGCCTGCAAATTAAAAGCATAATGGGGCTAGTATGCATCGCATATTAGCCCATTATGTGACACTTACCTGCAAATGAATCCATCGCTGTCCCCTGTGCAGACTGCGTCCATCTTCGCCCCTATTCCTTCCGAGGGCCACGGACTCCAGCTCTGTGACTGGCCAGAGCCACCTGCCGTCACTCTTGCTCGCGTGCCGTCAGTAACGGCACACGCTGTGGGAAGAAATGTCACGGAGGTCCGTTTCTTTACAGCGCATGCGCCAATTACATCATCAGCGCACTACAAGTAAAATCTCCTAAATGGGACACGTTTAGCAGATATTTCCACTACCTATAGGTAAGTCTTATTCTAGGCTTGCCTATAGTTAGGTCACTAGGGATTGTTTACAACATTCTTTCATTCAGCAAATGTACAAAGATTTATTGTATGAATATTCTCATCTGAAAATTGATCCATGTGGCCAGCATAAGGCTTGGGTCACACCTGTGTAGTTTGCTTTTGATCTGTTTCTGCAGTGCTTTTTGCTGTGCGTTTTTTGCGTGTGCGATTTGCGTTTTTTGAGTTTTTTTGGCCAATTTGTTGTTGGGCATCTATAAAAACAAATTGCAGCAAAAACGCATTACATGCTTTCCTGTAGCTTTTCCATTGAAGTACAGGGGGTCCCCGGGTTACAAACAAGATAGGGACTGTAGGTTTGTTAAGTTGAATCTGTTTGTAAGTCGGAACAGGTAAATTTTTTAAGTGTAGCTCCAGCCAAAAAAATCTATTAAGTTTTTTTGATAACATAGAGAAGGGTTATCACCCCTGTAACATTTGTTTTACTGTCTGTGCCCCTGTTCAGACGATTTCACCTCACCTTCTGTCCCAATGACAATTGGATTTTGAAAATTTTGGGTTGTTAGGGAAGGATGGACTGGTGATAAAGCATCAGAGGAGAAACCTTTTTCCCATATTAACTCTTACAGGAGTGAATTTCCCTTCCTAGGGGTAGATTTCCTCTCACTTCCTGTTGTCTCCCTCCGTTTGTAAGTAGGAGTCGTTTGTAAGTCGGATGTTTGTAAGTAGGGGACCCCCTGTATATTGAACCAAAAAAACGTTTTGCATTGAAAAAAGTCTCTGACCCTTTCCAAATAAGCAGCAGCTGAAAAAGCATAGATATGAACGTGCCCCATAGGAAACCATCTAAATGAACTGTGTAGTGCGTTTCTGCAAAAAGCACCAAAAAACATGTAAGTGTGAACCAGGCCTAAGACGTTTAGTAACCTAATGGGGTTAAAAAAATGAAAATTAGCCCTTTATAGTACAAAAAGAGCAAATTGCTACTGTAAGGGGTTAATTTTTTTACTGTGGAACAGTGAAAGTAATATTTACAGTAGCGATTATTTGCTCTTTTTGTACTATAAAAAGCTCATGCCCTTTTGTAAAAAGAAAATTTTATTTGAAATTACTTTTTTTAGTTTAAAAATAACAAACATGTTATTTACGTGCTCTGTGCAGTGGTTTTGAACAGAACAGCCCAAATCCTCTCCTTGGGTCCCTCATCAGTGCTCCTGGCCCCCTCCCGTCGAGTGCCCCTACAGCAACCAGCTTGCCCCCCTCTCTCTCTCTCTCCTCATTGGCTCACTGACTTTGACAGCAGCAAGAGCCAATGGTGCCCGTTGCTGTGTCAGCCAATGAGGACGACAGTCCCCGGACAGCTGAGGTTCACGTGTACATCACTGGACTAAGATCGGGCTCAGGTAAGCATCAGGGGGCTCAGGACCGCTGCACATAGAAGGATCTTTATCTTGATGCATAGAACCACTTTAAAGTGGATGTAAACCCAAATTTATTTATTTTTTGTCTCTTTTATTCAGTTAGAGAAATCTTGACAAAGTCTTGAAAACTTTGTCAAAAACGCCCCCTTGCTGTGAGTGACAGATGATTTACATATCATGCACTAGCCTAAGACAGGTTATCATCAGATCACTGGATGTTCTACTCTGCCCAACTCTGACTACATACATGTCCCCTAAATCCTTGTCTGTCTATAGTCTGCTGACTGTTCACTGCATCCCATGATGAGAAACATACAGTCAACACAGTAAAGCTGGGAGAGCTGGAGGGGAGGGGGGTGAATTGTGAACTTTTTACACAGGATGTGCCTGTCTCAGGCTAGTGCATGATATGTAAATCACCTGTCACTCACAGCAAGGGGGCGTTTTTGACAGTTTTCAAGACTTTGTCAAGATTTCTCTAACTGAACAATAAGAGGATTGCTCAGGCCTCAAGTAAATCTGTGTGGCAAGACTGGGCTCAAATGAAAGGAAATTATGACATAAAAATAAAAAAAAAATTTGGGTTTACATCCACTTTTTAAAGCTAAACAAAAAGTAATTGGTATCCATCATGGTTCCATATTACAAAATAAATCAGACATTTCTTTTAACGTATTTTACATAAACTAAAGGAAAATAGCATGGGCAAAAATGAGACCTTTTACCTAATATTTTGTTGCATAACCTTTAAAAGCAATTACTGCAAAAAAGCAATGCAATGAGACTTCTGCACCAGTCAGCAGGTAGTTTGGCTTACTCTTCTTGAGCAAACTGCTCATGCGGTCTTAGGTTTGAATAGTACCTTCTCCAGGTTATATCTTTTAGACCTTTTTCCATAGAGGTATAATAGGATTCCGATCAGGAATGACACACAGAATAGTCCAATGTTTTAATCTTAACCAGTCTTTCGAAGTTTTAACAGTTTCGAGTCATTCTGTTGGAGAACCCATGATCTGCGACTGGGACCGCTTTTTGACACTGGGCAGTGTGATTCACTGTAAAAGCATTTGCTAGTGTTGAGATTTCATTGTGACCTGCATAGATTCAAGGCCCCTTGTGCCATAATCAGCAAAGAAGCCCTATAAGCTTCATTTTTATTTTTTATTTTTTTTGTGACCATAAAGCCTATGTGATTCCAATTATGTCTTTTTATCTGTCCGAAAGTCATTCTGCAAGAGGACTTGTGGATGTGCATTTTGGCACATTTTAGCCTGCCGTGGGTCATATTTCTTTAAGCCCACTGTTAAAAAAATAAAAAATAAAGTGGTGGCTGGTCTTTTTTTCATTTATAGCGCAAAAATTAAAAAAACCCAGAGGTGATCAAATACCACCAAAAGAAAGCTCTATGTGTATGAAAAAAAAGAACAAAAAATTTATTTGGGTACAGTATTACATGACTGAGTAATTGTCACTGAAAGCTGAAAATTGGTCTGGTCACAAGGGGGGTTTAAGTGCCAAGTGGTTAAAGCCATTATTGCATAGTGGGATGTGAGGTTTCCCAATGAACAGGAATCCTATAGAAGAAAACAACCATCAATGATCTGTCGTTTCCCTAGCATGGAAGCAGACTTGGAGCAAAAGACTGTATAGCAAAGTTTCATATGGAAGTACTTGGATGTTCCAGAAAATATTTGTGTAAAGTAAATTTTTGTTATGAGATACTGTGATCATAAACCATGAAATTATGTCTGATTGGGGAGGTTAATGCTAAAGGCTTGGGCTTACATTTTGAGTTTCAAAAACTGTAGGGCAGGGTTAGGCCCCTGATGACTTTTTTTATTTTTCCGCCTTTGTTCTGTTAGGTCGATTTTTCTATCCTTTCAGAGACAACTGGAAGTGACAAGAAAAATCTTCAAAGACAGATTTTAAGAGGGCTAGGTGTCCCCCTAACTACCTGTTCAGCTTTTTTGAATTTTGGATTTCTTATCACTTTATGTCCCTGTGACAATGGCAACCAGGACGAATACTATACTGCCCCCCCCCCCCCCCAGTTTGAGTACTAACCACAATTAAAACATGGCAGATTTTCGAACTCCATCTAAAACCTAAACCATGTTTGGCTAGAGATGCACTTTAAAGGAAATATGTTGGAGAAAAAGTAGGTTACCAATGGAGGATGTAGTGTTTTTCGGATTATTATTTTTTAAGCTATAGTGGTACAAGTTTTATATGTAGGATGAAGTGTTATAGTTAAGGCACTGTAAGCAACCGATAATAATGATGCATTTATTTTTCCTGAATAGACATATGAATGTATTCTTTTCATTTACAGAGTACACCTGTGACAACTATACCAGCATTACATGTACAAGGCCACATAGTTGGCACCCAGTCCTCTCCATACCCCACTACAACAGGTCACTTGGAGCCAGTAAAGAAGCCAGGACAAAACTTTATGTGCCTATGGCAGTCATGCAAAAGGTAAGCTTGCTTGTAGTCTGCCAGCTTGTCCTCCAAGCCAGCCTTATTCAACCAAAGTGCCTTGAGGTTTCTTCAGGGGTGCCTTGGCAAAATGCCTAAAAATGTATCAAAAATTGTATACAAGCCAGCAGGTGGATCAAGCTTGCCTTAGTTATTGGGTTTTCATTATGCACCTTTACGACTTTCTAGACACTGGCATCCCAACAACCAATGATGTTATCAGGTAAATAGAAGGATGTCTGTTGCCTCCACAGCATTCTTTTTTAACCCTCCTATGCCCCTCTCCCCCAGCACTGGGGTGACATTAGCTGACTGATGGAGAGAAATTGAGGGATTAGAGAAACATTGGAATACTAGTCAGTACCAGTGTGCAAAAGAGTATTTGCTTTGGAAGAATAAATTGCGTCTAGCGTTGAGTGTCCTATGTGTATTGATGTTGCTGCATTATGTAAAGCTATTAGAATAGTTTTTTTACATTTTATAATGGGGTGCCTCAAGACTGTCCATAATTTTAAAGGGTGCCTTGACTGAAAAAAGGCTGAGAAACACTGTTCTAAGCTAAGATCAAGAGCGCACATCCCACATGTGGTGACGTTTGATGGCGACTGTTTAATAAAACATTTTTATAAAAGGCAAAGCTAAATGGCTACTCACAAACGTAGAGTGAATACAGGCATGTAGAAAGTAATTCAAATGGCAGGTGCTTCATCGGTCCGAGTTGCTAACCATTGCTGCGAGACTGGTTAGATGCAATACACCAGATTCGCCTGTAGGTTGGCTGATAATGTGGCCGTGTAACCTTTGAGATAATCCGGAATGCCCAGTGGTACAAGCATTCAAGCGTCCGGCACATCAGACAGAAACCGGAAATGTGTTCCAGCCTGGGACGCAAACATCGAGGACTGGAAGTGACGTGATACGGGTAGCCAATCTTGTCCTCCAATCTTGACTACCCGTATCACGTGACCTCCGGTCCTCGATGTTTGCATCCCAGGCTGGAACGCACTTCCGGTTTTCGTCTGATGTGCAGGACGCTTGTATGCTTGTACCACTGGGCATTCCGGATTATATGAGGTTACACGGCCACATTATCAGCCAACCTACAGGCGAATCTGGTGTATTGCATCTAACCAATCTCTCGGCAATGGTTAGCAACTCGGACCGATGAAGCACCTGCCATTTTAATTACTTTCTACATGCCTGTATTAACTCTACGTTTGTGAGTAGCCATTTGGCTTTGCCTTTTATAAAAATGTTTCATTAAACAGTGATTTTAGTTACTGCACTTCGTTTGGCGCACCTGGTCTCTTTTTCCTTATGTTGCTTATATAGTCAACCATAAAATTGGCACTTGACACTTTTTTTGCTTTTTAGATGTGTATTATTGTAAGAATGCAACAGAAATAAGCAGAAGACATTTTTTTATTTTTTAATACTCAATATAAATTATAAACCTTCTAGAATTGACAGTGTTGCGGGTTTTCCTTTTTGTAATAAAACTTCGTATATTGAGAATTGAATAAAAATTGTAAAAATCTGTTTTCTGTGATAGGAATTTTGCAATCCATATCACCTAAACTAGCTTCTAAGTTCTACTCCTAACATACATACATTTTCCTTCCTATTTAAAATGGGGAATTTTATTGTGGACAATTGAAATAAAAATAAAATTTTCTGCTGCATTAATAATTTTTTTTTTTTTTTGTGAAAGGTGGTTTGCAACACCTTCACAGGTATATTACCATGCAGCTACAGAACATGGAGGTAAAGATGTGTACCCAGGGCAGTGTCTGTGGGAAGGCTGTGAACCCTTCCAGCGGCAGAGGTTCTCTTTTATCACGCACTTACAGGTGAGCTGCTCTGACAAATCTGTGTAGTACCAGTATTAAAACTCAGTCTTTTTTTGATTGCACCCTTGTTTTTATTTGTGTCTGTTTACAGGACAAACACTGCTCAAGGGAAGCCCTACTTGCTGGACTGAAACAAGAAGAACAGAACCAGGCAGGGCATCAGAAATCTTCCAAGTAAGGGTTCTTACATTTTTTTGAAACCGTTCACCTTTTTGCCTGCTTTCTCTACAGATGCATACTTCAATATGAAGGCCACGACTTTGCTATCTGCTGCACATTACACCCACAAAACCTTCTATAGGGGCGGTCTCCTCCTTGGGAATACAGCCCTATAGAAGTCCTTGGGAATACAGCCCTATAGAAGTCCTTAAGACACTAATGCGCAGACACGGGCAGGACAGCGGGAGAGTAGGTTAAGTGTATGCTGTGACCATTTACCTTTAACCACTTTCCGCCAGCAATACGTGTCTATACATTGCGTTTTGCAAGTGGTTTACCGGGGGTTATAGCTGATAGCTTGTATCTTTTTATTAATGTTTTTTTCTCATGAAAGCGGTCTGAGTGGCTCATTAGCCACAGGATCGCTTTCGAGAGTGGCAGGAGGGGACACCCCCTCTCGCTGGTCACCAGTGTTTCTCAGGGTTACTGTGTGGCTGGCTGGTCACAGAGGCAATGGTAGACTAGATCGTCTGGTTGCCTCTATGGCCTTGGAGGACCAGAGCGACGTCATGACATAACTTCCGGTCTAGGGCGTAAGTAAACCATTTTTTTTTTTATTAAACAAAAGATCACTTTTTTTTTTTTTTATAATGTTTACATTCCTTGTAATGGCAATTAAAAGTGATTAAAAAAGAAAGGGACAGTGTTAAAATAAAATAAATCAATAAGATTAAAACATTTTTTTTAAAGCGCCCTCATCACTCTGTGCTCGCGCACAGAAGCAAACGCATCACCTGTTTACTCGGCTCTGTCGGCAGTCACACACACAGTCCCGCCTCCTCCATCGGCATTGAACCAGCTCCTGTGATAGACGGAACACTGGTCCATTGCCTGAGGCGCGTCTGTGTGTGTGACATGAGCCGAGTAAACGGGAGATGGCGGCTCAGTGAATTCCGGCAATGCTCGTCCCCTTCCCCCTCCTCCGAGGTACACTATCTGTATATCACATGCACCCGTGATTTGCCCCCTTTTTCAGGGGAAAACGCGCGTGTTATGCGCCAATACATATACATATATAACATATCTAGCAAAAAAATACTTTAAACTTGGAAACAAAGTGCCAGAAAAGGCATGATCTTCAAGTGGTTGTATTACTTTTTACGTACTGTTTGATTCTGGATTGCTTTAAAAAAAAAAAAAAATAGCTATAGCTTGGTAATAAAACGAAACAAAAAAAAGCAATCCGTGCAGTCGATAAACTCCCTAATGTGAGTAGCAAGCATACACCAACCAGTGATACCATAACACCCTTGTACAATATCAATGCATAAAATAGTGCACCACTACCTAAAATATGATATACATGAATATACATCCATTGTGACACTGAATAGTCACATGTGATATAATGTGCATAAATTAATATAGACCCCCACTGGTGGTAGGAGACAGCAATTAAGTGTCCTCTCACACCATGCAATAACCAAAATTGAATGATAAAGTCCAAAAACAAAAATCTTCTGGAGTTTAATGTGCCAGAATCTTCTGTGATAATATAGGTGATAACCCTCCTTCGTAGATAATAACACACACTTAACCCAGCATTATGTAGGTCCGCTCACCTCCATATTAGACCTCAAAGCTTCTGAAGAGGTCAAACCAGCTTAATCCACAAGAAAAGAAGAAAAGGCTGCGCACAACCAGAAATGATCCAACGTAATTTATTGTTCCAAAAAAAAGTGATAGCCACCAAGTCTAAGACACAGGACCCAGGAGAGGTGACACGTTTCACACTGTCCATAGTGCTTCTTCAAACCACTAGGTTTGAAGAAGCACTATAGATAGTGTGAAATGCATATACTGTGAAATGCATATACTGTTTGCCCCGGTATCCCTTATGTGGTAAATCTCTGCGTAAACTGTTCGCTGTATATAAATCCTGTTCTAAAATACTAATAATGAGAGATAGCAGAGTTAGTAGGAATCAGATTTGTAAGAGATGCTGTACAAAAAGTTGGTTTGTTTGCAGTCTATAATCCAGAGCAGATCAAAGTTGTTGGTTGTATCTTCTTACTGCTTTTAGATGACTGCCTGTGACTTTGCCCTTTGAACGTCTCCCCCCCCCCCCCCCAACCTGTTCCTGGGGCAGGGAAGTATTCATAAGTAGATCAATTAGGAACTGATAAGACACTTGAATGGAAGGGTAAATTGTCAAAAAACAGAACAGCCACTGTCGCAAGTCAAAGTCCTAAAAGATCATTGTTTTCTTTTTTTATGACCGAAAAAAAAAAGTAGGTGAGAATCAAAAATATAGACCAGTTTGAAAAGATTTAAAATCATATACCATAATGAAGAATTATATAGGACGATTTGTACTCGGCATTAAAAAACTTGATGGACACAGGTTCTGCACCTCTGTATTTCTGATCATGCACTCTGTACTGTTTTGCTACAAAACTAAGGCATGCTGTTGGTAGGAGGGGTTATCCTGGCCTGGCCTACAGTTTATTTTCTGGGGTCCAATCCTCCTGTAGACCTCATTCTAACACAGATATTGACTTTGTATCCCTTAACCACTTCAATACTGGGCACTTAAACACCTTCCTGCCCAGACCAATTTTGAGCTTTCATTGCTGTCGCACTTTGAATGACAATTGCGCGGTCATTCTACACTGTACACAAATTACATTTTTATAATTTTTTTCTCACAAATGGAGCTTTCTTTGGGTGGTATTTGAGCACCTCTGCGGTTTTTATTTTTTGCTAAACAAATAAAAAAAAACAAATTTTGGAAAAAAATTTTTTTTTTGTTTAAAAACTTTGTAAATAAGTTTTCTCCTTCACTGATGGGCACTGATAAGGCAGCACTGATGGGCACTGATAAGGCAGCACTGATGGGCACCGATGAGGTGGCACCAATGAAGTGGCACTGAAGTGGCACTGATGGGCGGCACGGATGGGCACTGATCAGCAGCACTGTTTGGCATCCATCAGTACAAATCGGTGCCAAACAATAATGCATGCCAATCAGTGATGCCCATTGTGGGCACTGGCATCCATTGTGGGCACTGATTGGCATCCATTGTGGGCACTGGCATCCATTGTGGGCACTGTGTCATCCCTGGTGGTCTAGAGTGGCATACCTTGTGCTGGTCCTCCCTGGTGGTCTTGTGGTCCAGTGTGGGCATCCTCGGGGTGGCTGCGCTGATAATAAATCAGCTCAGACCCCCCTGTCAGAGGAGCAGCCGATCGGCTCTCCTCTACTCACGTCTGACAGACACGAGTGAGGAAAAGCCGATCACCGGCTCTTCCTATTTACACTGTGATCAGCCGTGATTGGACACGGCTGATCACGTGGTAAAGAGTCTCCGACGGCGACTTTACCAAGATCGTAGTTGCGGGGTGTCAGACTGACACCCCGCAACAACGATCGCCGCAATGCTTGCCCCCGGGGGCATGCAGCGGCTCAAAATCCTGAGGACGTCATACGACGTCCTGTCAGGATTTTACAACCACTTTGCCGACATCATTTTACAATGGGCGGGCGGCAAGTGGTTAACCACTTCAACACCTTAGGATGTACCCTGTAGGCATCATTCCGGTATTATAATTTTCAGCCGGCGATGGGCTTTCTTGAAGTGATCCAAGTGGCTATACAGCTGATTGATTGCTTATACAGGGCACAAAAGGGTGTAAGGTGGTTAATTGTCTCCAAAACAATTATTTTATGCCAAGTTCAAAAACTCAAATTTTTGTAGCACTTTCTACATCTAGTTTTTTTTATTTTTTTAACACTGATTTAACGGGAGATAATAAAATACAAATTCACTTTTAATGAAGTGATTCTTTAAAGCTTTCCCTGCCACCCTCTGAACAGATTGACGCACACGGACTGTTGGGACTTATTTACCCTTGCGACAAGGACTGCCGCTTCTCTGAAAGGTGATATGTCGCCTCCTCACAGCCTGTTTTATCCCCAAAATTGCCACACTACCATGCTGCATGCTGGTCAGTTCACTTGAAGGGTTTGCCTTCGGCAGATGGTAGTGCAAAATGTAATGGCCGTCACATGTGTACATTCCTGGCTGCTACCAGTTTAACTTCTGTTGTGGGGGAATATGAGGGATTGGCGAGAGACCACATCTGCTATAGATTGGCATAAGCCATAGCCAGTACAGGTTTACAAAAGACCAAAGTTGTTAAAGGATAATGTTGATTAAGAAATTTGTTTAGCAAGGATAGTCTGTCAGATGTAGTGTTCATTGTTTTGTAGAGAATTTTTTTTATTATGACTGGTAAAAATTAGATCAAATACAGAAATTTCCAGGGTTTCTCCATTGCAGTTTTTGTAACCACCATACCACTAATTTTACATGTACAAACTAGCATGCTTAATTTATTTTTTCTCTCTAGGCAATCTTCTACAGGGGCATCAACTCCCCGACCACAGAAGGCCATTGTGAACCATCCAAGTGCTGCCCTCATGGCACTAAGGCGGGGATCAAGGAACCTGGTTTTTAGAGACTTTACGGTGAGTTAATTTATTCATTCACCAAGAAAAATGTTTCTTCTGCTATGTTAGATATGTAAGTCAATACTAATTTCCTTTCTGTTTTATAAAGGATGAAAAAGAGGGACCAATTACAAAACACATCCGATTAACAGCTGCCTTAATATTAAAAAATGTTGCAAAACACTCAGAATGTGGTCGTCTGTAAGTATTACTCTGGGTTTTTTGTATCTGAGTTTTTTACACATAGCAAATTATTTCATTTATGAACACCAAGTATCTTGTGGTATTTATACAGTGCCTTGAAAAAGTGTTCATACCCCTTGAAATTTTCCACATTTTGTCATATTACAACCAAAATGCATTTTATTGGAATTTTATGTGCTAGACCAACACAAAGTGGCACATAATTGTAAAGTGGAAGGAAAATGATAAATGGTTTTCCAAATGTTTTACTAATATCTGAAAAGTGTGGCTGCATTTGTATTCAGCCCCCTTTACTCTGATACCCCTAACTAAAATCTAGTGGAACCAATTGCCTTCAGAAGTCACCTAATTAGTAAATGGAGTTCACCTGTGTGTAATTTAATCTCAGTATAAATACAGCTGTTCTGCAAAGCCCTTAGAGCTTTGTTAAAGAACCTTAGTGATCAAACAACATCATGAAGGCCAAGGAAGACACCAGACAGGTCAGGGATAAAGATGTGGAGAAGTTTAACCACTTCAATACAGGTCACTTCCCCAACCCTCCTCCTGCCCAAGCCAATTTTCATCTTTTTGTGCTGTCGCGTTTTAAATGACAATTGTACGGTTATGCAACACTGTACCCAAACACCATTTTTATAATTTTTTTTTCCCCACAAATGGCGCTTACTTTTGGTGGTATTTGACTACCACTGGGGTTTTTACTTTTTGCGAAACAAAAAAAAGACCGAAAAGTTAAAAAAAAAAAAAAAAAGTTTAGTTGTTTCTGTTATAAAATTGTTAATAAGTACGCTTTCTCCTTCACTGATAAGGAAGCACTGATGGGCATCATTTATGGGCATCCCTGGTGGTTATGGGTGGGCATCCTCATGGGGACTGCACCGATCTGCTCTCAGACGCGATAGAGGAAGAGCCAATACACAGTTTTTACTGTTTACCACGTGATCACCTGTGTCCAATCACAGCTGATCACTGTGTAAAGAGCCTCCGTCAGAGGCTACCTAGATCGGAGTTGCGGTGTGTCAGACTGACGCACTGCACCACCAATTGCTGCACTGCGCAGCGAATAGCACCCCCCCCCATCGGCGCATGCTGGATGCTGGCTTGTTATCCTGAAAGACGTCATGGATAACTGAACCACTTCCCAGCCGTCATTCTGTTATAGGCTGGGCGGGAAGTGGTTAAAGCAGGGTTGGGTTATAAAAAAAAAAAAAAAATATCTCAAGCTTTGATCATCTCACGGAACACTGTTCAAGCCATCTGAAAATGGAAAGCGTATGGCACAACTGCAAACCTACCAAGACATGGCAGTCCACCTAAACTGACAGGCCAGGAAAGAAGAACATTAATCAGAGAAACAGACGAGGTCTATGGTAACCCTGGAGTAGCTGCAGAGATCCATGGCTCAGGTGGGAGAATCTGTCCACAGGACAACTATTGTCGTTCACTCCACAAATCTGGTCTTTATGGAAGAGTGGCAAGAAAGAAAGCCATTGTTGAAAGAAAGCCATAAGAAGTTTGCAGTCTGCGAGAAGCCATGTGGGGGACACAGCAAACATGTGGAAGAAGGTGCTCTAGTTAGATGAGACCAGAATTTAACTTTTTGGCCTAAAAGCAAAACACTGTGTGGTGGAAAACTAACGCTGCACATCACCCTGAATACCCCATTGCCACTGTGAAACATGGTGGTGGCAGCATCATGTTGTGGGTATGATTTTCTTCAGCAGGGGCAGGGAAACTGGTCGGAGTTGATGGGAAAATGGATGGAGCCAAATACAGGGCAATCTTGGAAGAAAACCTGTTAGTCTACAAAATACTTTATACTGGGGTGAAGGTTCACCTTCCAGCAGGACAACAACCCTAAACATACAACCAGAGCTACAATGGAATGGTTTAGATCAAAGCATATTCATGTGTTAGAATGGCTCAATCAAAGTGCAGACCTAAATCCAATTGAGAATCTATACTTTCAAAATAGCTTTTTGCAGACGCTCTCCATCAAATCTGACCGAGCTTGAGCTAAAATGTCACTCTAGATGTGCAAAGCTGGTAGAGATATACCCAAATAGACTTACAGCTGTAATTGCAGTGAAAGGTGGTTCTACAAAGTATTGACTCAGGGGGGCTGAATACAAATGCATGCCACACTTTTCAGATATTAGTGAAAAAAATGTAAAAACATTTTATTTTCCTTCCACTTCACAATTATGTGCCACTTTGTGTTGGTCTATCGCAGTGGTGCCCAACCAGTGGCCTGGTGGGCCACATGTGGCCCGCTGAGCCCTGTGATGTGGCCCCGCGACCTCCTGCTCTGGGATAGAATAGAAAGAAGACTGTTATTAAAGGTCAGTTTATTACTAAAATCAGTGTGTATATATGGACATATCTTTTCTGCAGTGGTTACTGGGCTGCTTTCAAACTGATCCGCAGGCGCAGAGCAGTTTACCTGCGGGTTACCTGCACTGAGCCATAGACTTCATTTACCTGCGAGTTTGGTGAGCTTTCTGAAAGTGCACCAAACCTGCAGAATATAATAGAAGTCTATTGCAAACTGCAGGAAAGCCAAAGGTACACTGTGTTGCACACGTGGTGTGGGTAAACCGCAGCGCATCAGGGTGAATGCAGCCTTGGACCCCTTTCACACGGTCAGTTCGACAGTCCGCCCAATTGGACCCTCCATGCACCTCTAGTGGCAGACATAAACCGACTTGTGGTCTACCTCCAATACGATCCGCTAAAAAGTATTGTGGACTGCGTCCGCTCTGCAAATGCAGAGTGGACACGGACATGCCATCCACCTGCTCCATTCATTGTGGCCCTGGTCTATCGCATAAAATCCCAATAAACTAAATTTACTGTACGTTTTTGGTTGTAACATGACAAAATGTGGAACATTTAAAGAGTGTGAATACTTTTTCAAGCCACTGTATTTCCCTCTCTGGTATAAACTTAAGCTGCCTTACCCCATATCTAAGGCCTACAAACAACCTCTAAAGTCTGGAGTCCTAGTAGATAGATATACTATAGCCCAAAAACGCAAGTAAAAAAAATATTGGACATCTACAGGCTTTATTAGGGTCCTGAAATAAAATATCAAAAATACCGAAAAAAAAAATATCAAAAATAAAGTAAACCAGACAACAGCCAAGTCCCTCCAAATACATAGTTCCCTTTCTCTTATTTGGAAGATCCCCAGAAAAAACATCTTCAAAGCAATATGCAACAAACTAATTCTTTAAACATTAAAATCTGGTACTGTAATGTGAGCATCTATATACTGGTTGCAAGACCTAACAAGGCCTTTATTGTACCGTTCAAAATTCAAAACCAAGTATACTTTGCATGGTTGGTCAGTGCAACAGATTGTAGTGATTTTATTCCTCACAGATGAAACGCACAAAAAAAAACTTTAGTGGATAATGTTTAGTGGTACTTGAGCCATGATGACAGACCAATATATACTAATTTTTTTCTCCAAACATATTCTCTGTTTTCCAATATAGTCACCACTGAATATAATTTGAGTGCATATAATTATAAGCTGGCACAATCACAAGTCAAAGTTTGACATGCGGACAGTAGTCGGTACACGGATCCAAATGCAGAGGCCCTGGATGCGTTCACTCACTTCTGTCTGAATGTCAGACTTTGACATGCGTTTGTCTGTGCCAGCACTGCGTGTGCATCCACTTTTATGGGCTGCTTGCATGCAACTCCAAGGTGGATGCACATGCATCTACCAGTAGCTCTGCACAGAGGACAGCACTGATCTGCTGTTAAAGCCTTAAATCATACAGGGCTCATATAAAACCTAAAGAACCACAAAAGAATGGTTTCTTAAATGCAGCAAATCCCCCAAAAAAAATCAGCATTTGATGTCTATTTTAATAACCAAACTCAATGTGGAAAGTAACCAAGTGACTGCAGTCCTCCGAGATACCGTCATGCAGATATTTGGCTATACTAAAAAACAAATTGTATAGCATTGTCACTATATGATAAAGTAACCAAATTGTCATCAAAATAGTCTAAAAATATAATCAGAAATTGTGTCCGATCACTTCCAGTGTTTCTATGCACAATCCGTGACATATCGGTCTTCTTATTCACCACCAAACCTTTTCACCTGCTTAACAGATAAGACCTCTTCCTATCATAAGGTCATTGTAAGCTTTCCCTTCATCAAAGGGTAAGATATGTTATACAGTAAGTTTCTCAGCAAGGTCCTCTTTTCCTTCGGCTCCATGGACTCCGTTAAATTCATACCCAATAGTGTAAAGAGGACAAAAGGCATATAGTGTAATACCGCAATTAAATTCCTATCGTGAATATTGATATACTCACAAAAGTTTTGTGCAATTTCAAATCCAAAGTGCCCATGCTATAAAACCCACCATGCGAGAAACTGATCTGCCACCAACTAGGCTCACTATGCTGCTTACCAGACACTGAGACCCCCCTAATTAAAAGAAGATCTAATGCGATTGTCACGCATCAAAAGATAGTTCGTAAAGTACAATGTCTCCAAGCAGTGGTGTCAGACCCCACAAGAAAGTAGACCACATAAAGCATAAAATCCACATTTACTCAACCAAAACATACAAAGATAAATGGCAAAACCACATATACATCCTATCACATGTGTGCAATGATGTCAGAACATATGCCCTTTACGCATTTAGTCAGTTAGGTCAGAGGACTTGGCAACCGAGGATGGATATGTGGTTTTGTGGGATCTATGCTATACAATTCGTTTTTATAGGTTTCTTAAATGGCATCGGGAGCCCTTTAAGATGTAAAGCTTGTTTTCATATAGAAATAATATATTTGTGATAATGTTTAAGTGGTGGATATCTTTTGTGATGTGGTGTTTTCATATATATATATATATATATATATATATATATATATATATATATATATATATATATATATATATATATATATATATATATATATATATATATATAGGAAATTCAGACTATCACCATTTGCTCTGCTGGCTTCACCTCGTATATCCTCTACCACTGGCTGCAGCGGGGGAGGTTTCCGGTTGGAGTGCAGGCGAAGGGGCCTGTAAACATGTAGTTTTCCGGCCCCTTCCTTTTCTGAATGAACAGTACTGATCACTCACTGTGTTCATTAACGG